>JAILYA010000013.1:3000000-3425000 GCA_021437795.1 Rhodamnia rubescens
AAACTTGTCATATTTCCCGTTTCAGGAGGAATAGAACCAGAAAGGGAGTTGTTGTAGAGATACAATCCAGCTAATTTGCTCAAATTACCCAATGAGGAAGGGATGGATCCATGCAACTTATTAGAATTCAGCGCGACCTCACTGAGCAAATGCAACTGCCCGATTTCTAGGGGAATGGAGCCATTTAACTCATTGAAATCCAGGTGTAGGACCTCCATTTTCGTAAGACAGCCGATCTCCGATGGTATTTTTCCCGAGAACCGGTTGAAAGAGAGGTTGAGATAGGTGAGATTGCTCAGGAGTCTGATTTGAGGTGGAATGTGGCCGGAGAGACTATTTACGCTCAGGTCCATGTACATGAGATGAGACAAAGATGAGAATGGGAATTCGTCGAGCGTACCTTCGAGATCGGCACTGGTCAGATTAATCCGGATCACGCTCCCTGCCCGATTGCAGGAGATGCCATACCAAGCGCATGGACTCGTGGTAGAACCAGGACCAGTGGAATTACAAGGAGTGGGAGTCCAGGAAGAGAGGGAAGAAACCGAATGGTGGCCAAGACTGGACTTCCAATGGAGGAGGGCTTGTGCTTCTGCAGGGGGAAGCATGAGCAGGAAGTGGAATGACAAAGGTAGTGAAAAGGGCAAGGGCACCCACAAGGCTCATGACCCTTTTCCTATCTGGCGAAGAATCCATGGATTCTTCTTCTCCTTCTCCTCCTCCTCCTCCTCTTTTGGTTCTGGAAAGTTGGTTTTCTCTGTTCTGAGGCAATGGGTGATGCTTAAAATGCTTGTGAAAGCTCACTTTCCTGTCATCTTCCATCATAATGGGAATGCAATAACAACCATTAACCCGTGAAGACTAAAGATAAAGGTGGATATTTCTGGGCAGTAGCATTTAAAGTTGACTGAGACGGAAGTTATGGTTCCTTCAAGACTTTGGAAGGTTCTCTTTTTAGTCTTCGTTGGTGACTTTTCACCCTCGAAATTGTCCCCATTTCGGAGAACTTGACGGAGTAGGTAGTCGAGGAGAGGAAAAAATTACAAAAAAAATTGATAAACTGTTAATTTTATCTTAAATTTTTTATTTTTTTTGCGTTCCATCCGAATCAATTTTGACCAATCATGCCAACATAATTTTTTTTTAAATTATTCTTTTATTTTTTATTTTTTTCTCTTCCTGCCTTTTCTTCTTCCGCTAACTAGAGGTGATGGCCGGCGAGGTACTGGTGACGACGAGAGCCGAAAATTTTAATTTCCCAATTTTATAGATTTCCTTGTCTTTTTCCTTGAGATTTCACTTAAATTATTAATGAAATTGATTGTCGTTTTGACATACTCCATGAAAACAAAAACAAAAAAAAAGAAAGAAGAAGAAAAGAGAGATCTCATTAAATGCTAGCATGCGAATGGACAGGAACGAATAAAAGAAGGCCACGTTTATTCTTGTAATGCAATTATTGGACAATGAAGACAAGAAGCTCCCCAAAAGTCATTGAATTTTTTCATGGAACGATGCGCATGTTTATGGTTTGGATAGTGTTTTTGACTTTCATTGTGTGAAGGCCACGGATGGTTCAAGTGCATTTACTGCTATGTTTGTAAGAAGATATGGGCCATGGCTCATCTTCAATGTTATGTTTGTCTTGGCAGAAAAGTCATAGGAGAATAATTTCTTGAACAGTACAACTTTAGCAATAAATATAGCACTTATCGGGATTATAATAAAGCCATAAAATTTCAAGTGAGCTTCGAGTCGTAATGTGCGTATTTTGCATTCCAATAAAAGAATTGCTCCATCCAATCTGTATTTATTCCCGTGTTCTAAATTTTCAAAGTCACCATTATTATTGTGATTTCAACAATTTCTCGTGATCGAGTTGTGAATCGACGAGAGCAGCGCTTCCGATTGCTGCTTCACTCTCGCTTCCACGTCCAACCTCAACCTCTTTGTCTTAAAACGTGTCAAGAAAGAAACTTGTCAAGAAATTTGATCTAATTTTTCTTGATAACACATAATCTTTTGACGTGAGTAAATATTTTTCTTGCCGGAAGCAGAATCGGACATTGTTAATCTTTTTCTGGGTTTTGTTTCTTGATATCTCAAAAACTTGTCAATGACGACGGCAACGAAACATAATTTAGAAAGGAAAAGAAAAAGGGTCATTACATATTGCAAAATCAAAGGGTCAATCTCCGATTGTTGCCATTAGATCTCGAACGCGACCTCGTGCTCCAGAAAAGGCGACGCCTTGCTCATCTTGTGATGTGTAATCTCAAGGGCAATGCGAGGTTGCTGGTGGCGGCACGACGATTGCAAGATCATGTCGAGCCTCACCATCATTGGCAAAGGAATGAAATCCTCTGCTTGGCTGGTGTATGCTTGGCTGGTGTAGGCTCGCTCACCGTTGCCTCTGGCCATGAAGAAGAGGGAAGAGAAAAAAAAATAAAAAAAAATGAAAATTAAAATGAAAATTCAATGAATAATATTAAAATATTATATCTCCAAACGGCCGACCACAGGTCAAAATTGACCGCATAAACTGAATTTGAACAATTACAAAAGATTTAGAACTGAATCAAAAATAAAAAAAAATAAAACTGAATTGACACAATTATAATATATTTAGAACTTCTCTTATAACTTTCCTTTGAGGAGAGTGACATAAAGTCAATCTTTCCGTGATGTGTGT
The DNA here is from genome assembly GCA_021437795.1 of Rhodamnia rubescens. Lineage (NCBI taxonomy): Eukaryota > Viridiplantae > Streptophyta > Magnoliopsida > Myrtales > Myrtaceae > Rhodamnia > Rhodamnia rubescens. The sequence continues at coordinate 3,002,693 of JAILYA010000013.1, forward strand.
CAACACTTAAAATATGTTATACTTGGATGATCAAATTTATTGTGCTCCAAGATCATAATGCTAAGGCCACGACCAAAATCAGGTTGCGTTCGCCGTACAACAATTTGGGGCGCCAGAACCTAAAGCTGATGCATTCAAATGCATTCAACCAGGGCCCCGCTGAGCTCTTTTGGCCGCACCCTGTACTCACATATCACCATGAATCTTCAGAAACCCACCACATGTCATGCTACGTAGCCATTATTTTGAAGGTGAATGATAAGAGGAGACCCACGTGAAGAATCAAGAGACAAGGAAGTAGAGCACAGTCACGGAATCTGAACAGTTTATAAGACCACTAACGCCATATCTTTTTACAAGACCAGTAATGCCGTGATTTTTCATCGCCCTTGCATGTTAGGAGTCCGCAGCAAATGCATCAGCTGACCGTAAAGCCAACAAATCGAACCCATTTTCAAGCTATTTCAAGACCCAAAAATATTGCCAAAGGAAAAGGACGCCAAATTGGACCACCTACTATCTGAGAATATGAAAACCATACTAAATTCAGGAGCATGATTTCATGATGAATTGAAAAACCATATGGAACTCTTAGCAGGGTCCCTTTGGAGATGGCTACTGGGGGAAAAATGGCAAACGAATAATGCAGGATCACACTGGTACAGTTAAATCTCTCATTGTCCATGTGCAGCATGTATAGATTAACTGATGCACTACATTAACATAGTTAAAAATGCAGCCAGAGAACTATGAACAAGTGCACCACAAAAAGACTTCAATGGACTTGATGAATGCCCATTATAGCACAAGAATAAGATCAGAGTATCACTGGTAACTACCAAAGTCCGAATAGACGGACCAGCTGCCTTCAAAGAAGAAAAACATCACCCCCTACAAAACTCAGCATTAATATCTAAATCACCACATGCAACGAAGTCTCCATCCACCCAATCAAGAGCACCTCAGGAGAAAGTGATATTGTTTATCGAGCACAACTGACTCCCATGATCTGGAGCACTCATCTTTCCTAAAAAGGCAACATGAACCAAGCAGAGACGTATGGTCCAAATAGAGTGAGACAGAAGCAACAAACCCACTCACGTCACGAGCACTCTATCTATGGACTACGTGGAGAAGCACTAGGGGAATCAGCAGGATGTCCACTAGGCGCATCTCTGTGGAGCTCAGAAACTCTTTCACCATTTCGTACATCAGGACTTTCAAGAGTAGAAGGTCTCGGATTTGGAGATGGACTCCTCTCATATTCAGCTTTCCGTGGGCTACGGGATGAACTGAAAATGGGGAAAAAAGGTCTTCATTCACATAAAAATTCTCAACAAGCGATGGTCATAGAAGCAGTAAGGGGGAATAAGGAGGGCCCTCACCTTCTGTGTGATCCACTCCGACTTCTGTCCTTGTCATCATACTTGGGTGCCCTTTGGTCTCTGCGACGATCAGGACTTGGGCTATAGCTCCTACTCCGGTGCCGGTAACTCCTTTCCCTGTCTCTGTGCCTGTCGCGATCATTTCGTCCCCTGCTTCTACTGCGACTTTTCCTCCTATAATCACGGTCTCTATAGTCATCTCTGTGCCTGAAAATCCATTTTACTATCAGTTGCAGCAGAGAATGAAAGGGAATTACTTGCAACTCTGCAAGATAAAATTACACAAGAAGATGGTTAAGGAACAAACACTACTTAATGGCAACTCAGCGGAAGTTTGTCATTTTACTACCAATAGAAGCTATTGCTTCAGGTCATACGGTAAGACCTACGGAAACATGGATGGATTCGGATAAAGGATCTCCCGAATATTGGGTAGTTGTCATTAAACCGGGTAGAATACTTTATGAAACAGGCAGAGTAGCAGAAAATATAGTTAGAAAGGCTATTTCAATAGCAGCGTAAAAAATGCCTATACAAACTCAATTTCTTATTTCAGAATAGGAACGTAGAACCAAAGAAAAGGAATCTTGTGGATAAAAAAACAATTGCAGGTTCCTTTATGACAAACAATAGTTCTTTTTTTATTTTTAGTATGCCCTTTGCATTAACATTGCAAGAACAGATTAAAAAATGATATGATTCAACTTCAAAGCCATTTGAACGTAGCGGATAACAGCGGGGCCCGAGAATTAACGAGTATTAGAATCATAGGAGCTAGTAATTGCCGATATGCTCATATCGGTGACATTATTATTGCTGTGATCAAGGAAGCAATACCAAACACACCTCTAGAAAAATCAGAAGTGATCAGAGCTGTAACTGTACATACTTGTAAAGAACTTAAACGTGACAACGAAGGACACACAGTCATGCATGAACATATTAGTTAAGGTCACACAGTCACAATTTTCATCTAACTAGTATTTATCATCAAAAAGCCAATGGAGTAAGTCCAAGTTCATGAGCTCACTATCCAGCACAAATTAACAAAATTAACCTTGGGATAAGTACAAAAAAGTCCTAAATGTTCTACCCATTGTCCCATTGGTAAATTAAGTTCTAAGTCTTTCCAAAAATGTTCAATCAGTCCGAGTCTGGCTGCCAACGCAATTTTTGGCAGGAAAATGGAACCACAATATTTTGACATGAAATTAACCATAATTTGTACTATAAGTAAGAAATGAAACCCTGGATTTTGTAATTACAAGACTCGCATGAAAACTAAGGCTCAAATTTTCATTTAGACTGAGGAAATATTGGAGCTCAACTCAAGACCTAAAATTGGCCCTTCAATCTTTAAACTGTTTTCTTTGTCAGTTGATTCTCATAATCAATTCCGTCACTGGATGATTAGTAGAACTAATGTGTTTTATTTCTTAGTTATGGTCCAAATATCTTGTTACTTTTTTTTTTTTTTTGTGCCAAGTAATAAAGATAAATGACAAGTGGACTTGATCAACCAAAACTTATAACTGCACTCTGAACTTTTTTCAGGAAATTGCACTTCCAAACTTAGTTGCTTATGTGGGAAAGTCCTACCCAACAACTGAAGACTAATAAGTCAACTTTACTATTTGTTTGGAGTGGCCATGGTTCTAGCATCCGACTTCAGCTTCCGGATTTCTACTTTTAGGATGCGTCTCAATTTCTTGACTTTAGGTTACTGTGAACAAACTGAACGTACCACCCCAATCCTTTTATGCAAGTGCATTTAAATTTGTGACATATTATGATTTGTGTCTTTAAAAACATCCAGATATTCTTCATAAGCTATAAGATGCCTGACCAAGCTTCTTACATTGTTGTTTACAGCATTAACACCTCCGTAGAATCAGTTATACCATGAACTTCATCAATTGCTTTCATTTCTTGAGGACTACCAACAAGTGATGGCAAGATTACTCACAAAGTTTGCAATTGACTTTAATGCCAGGAGGAGACCTAAATAAATTGGCAGTGACATTATTAACCCAAATGGACAGGGATCACCTCATATAGAGGTAAAATGAGAGATTTTTGCTCCCGTTCCTCTTCAAACATCTTGACAAGTCATTGAAAAGAAATTAGATGGCTAAAACCATCGCACATCAGTCCTCTATCCACTGTAGCATCATGAATTCAATGGTAAAACGGGCCTACCAATTTTCTCATAAATTTCAATCAGGATCCCCATCGAAGTTTCAGCCACCTATATTAAATCCCAATCAAAGTTACCACAACCTCTGGCAACTCTTGAAATGTGGAGATAAATGAATTGTACAGCAAGTAAACAGGCTCATGTAAGTATAAGACGACCAAATACCTTAACCAATCCATAAAATGATTTTGGAATCTCACCTCAAAGTCAATCCACAACTATAGCAATAGGGAGTTACAGATAGTTGTCAACACATTCGAACCGTATTTATAATCAAGCAAAGAACTTTTTTTTTTTTTCATTTTAGTATATGTAGACACAATTTGCATGACTTTACTAACTTAACAAACTTAAACCATACCTTGGACGAGGACTGCGACTTCTCGACCGCCTTCTTATCTTTGAAACCGGTTCAGCAACCCTCCCCTTATCGCTGTTGTGAAATAGAGGCCGAGCTCATCAGAAAAATTGTAGTAAGAAAATGACAGCTAAATTAATTCAAGAAATTTACTTTTCCTTTTTCTTTAGGCCATCTTTTGCAGGTTATTTGGCAAAACAAATGATCCACTGACATAATCATGCTAACAAGGTCGAGGCAACTTGGACCACTTTAAGGTTTATTCCAAAAAAACCAAATTCCCTCCTCCAGTGAGCGCGTACCAGATTGGCATTGCACTGTATCTAGACCCGAAAAAAGCACAATCTATTTCACCAATTCGAAAGCTAAAAGGGGAGATAATTAAACAGCTTACATTCTCTCAGCATTGGGACCGTACTTCGCGAACTGAACCCCAATCTCTCTCCCATCCACGACTCTCCCTTTCAAAAAAGAAAACCGAAAGAAATCAAGTGCCAATCCAAGGATTTACCCCAACGCAAACAGAAACCCTCAATAACGAAGGAACTAAAATCAGAGTAAGAGCGACACCATCAAGCTTGTCCACCGCCTTCTGCGCCTCGTCCGCATACTTGTACCTCACGAACGCGAACCCTCTCGATTCCCCAGTCCTGCACGACCCCCATCAGAATACAGTAAACAAAAGCCAAAATTCTCAACAAGCGAGCTATAAAGAAAAGCACGGAACTGAGAAATCTAGACCTTCGGTCTCTGGGGATGAACACGTCGACAACTTTTCCGTACTTATCGAAGAGAGGGAAGAGGTCGTCGGCGGTAGTCCCTACGAAACAACCGCGTAAGGCATCGATGAGGGGAGACAGAGAGAGACAGAGAGAAAGAGAGGAGAGAGTTACTGAAGGAAATGTTGAGGATGAGGAGCGAGTAAGTGTCGCTGATGTCCGGAGGGCCTGATCTTCCAAAATGCGACATCGGCGACCTGCTGCTGCTGCTTCTTCTTCTTCTTCTTCTAGGGCGAGAAGAGAGAGAGATATGCTTCGCTGGGGTTTTAGCTTGTCCAGCGTCCGAGTGGTTCGACTTCGAAAGCAGATAAGAGAACGGGTTATCGGGCCTGGTGGGCCGGATCGTGCCGGCTTGATTTTGGTTCGATCCGGGTCGGTTTGCCCCGCAAAACGCCCCATTGTTGGGACCGATGATGCGATGTCCCAACGAAGAGAATCATAAACAAGACCATATTAAAGCATTGATTCGCTTGATTGAGAGAAAAATCTACCGTAACCCAGTGCTTTAATAAAGCTATTTTCTTCAACAACGAAAAATAAAGATATTTTTCAAGCCAAAGATTATTGGGTACACAACCGATTGCAACATTACCTCGAGTTTAAACAACCTTCGTAAATAAAGCGACGAAGCAATCTCAATATTTATGCTAGCTCGTGGCAAAATGGACTAACGGCCATGTCCAGATAGAAGATCTACCCACAATATGAAAGGCTAGCTTGCATTGACAAATGAAAATGGTGAGACCTTTCGATTTACAAGTCAAAAAAATACTTAAAAGAGAAAAGGTTGTCTTTAAGATGAAAGTGATAATTGATGTAATACTTTTGCCCTCCACTCATTTCACAAAACATTACATTTGGTATTCCTGTTATTCATATACAACAAGAACATCCGTGTAAATTAAGATGGCGGATTCTGTAGTCAAATCTTCCACTTTGATTTTTAAGTGAGAATTATAAAAAAAGTCCTAAATTTATTTTAATTGTGCAAATTCAATTCTGAATTTCTTTTGGCCAATTTAATCCTAAAACTTTTGCAATTGTGACAATTCAATCCATTTGGCCAGTCGGCGTTTATGTGATAAAATTTAATAATATTTTAATATTATTCAAATTTTTAATTATTTTTAATAAAAAAAAATTCTGTCTTTTTCACTTTCTATATTTCTCTTTGGTCCAGTAGCCTCCTACCCGCCACCGGTCGCTAGCGAGGGTTTGTTAAAATTTAAAAAATTATTAAAAATTTGTCACGTCGGCGGCGGCCGACCAAATGGAGTAAATTGACATAATTGCAAAAGGTTTAGAACTAAATTGTTACAATTACAATATATCTATGATTGTTTTGGTAATTTTCTTGTTTTACGAGTCCACTTAGGCGAAAATTGTTTAATTGGGGTAGAAACGGCTTGACTCGGGAGTCATAGGTGAATTCAAAAACTACTAGCTTTGTAGTTGTTTTAAGTTTTGAGTTGCCTATACAATATGCTGTTATAAGAGTTTTTGGGGTTCTTCAAGCCTGCAATCAAATAAGGAAGCCAAATCACATTACTCATCACAAAGATTCAATTTTGCAAATATGCCAAATCTTTTAATTTGACAAATTTAATCTTAAACATTTTGACAATTTGCCAATTAAGTCATTCCGCCAATTTTGGCGAGAAATCATTTAGCATGGATGCCCTTGTTCGATGAGGCATGATCGGAGAGGAAATGGATAACTTTTATTTTTTAAAAAAAAATTCTGATTTTTTATTTACATTTTTTATATTTTATATTTTATATTTTAATCTTTCTTGTCTTTTTTTATTTCTTGTTATCTCTTCATTGTGGCCGATGAGGGTCACCAGCGACCCTCTCCGGCGAGGTCATGAGGCCTTGGGCAAGATCATCGTCCAACAAAAATGGAAAAAAAAAGAGAAAAAATGAAAATATTCACAAAATATTTTTAAAAAAATTATCCAAATCATTGTCGACCGTACTACATGGGACACTTCACATCCACGTCGCCGATTTTCTAGACAAAATTGGTCGGAAGGACATAATTGTAAAAAGGTTTACGATTAAATTGGCTAAATTAAAAGGTTTATAACTGAATTGGCACAAGTGCAATAAGTTTAAGATTTTTTTTTGTAATTTTTTCCTTAGTTGAAAAAAAAGATTGAGAAAAATCCCTTATTCCATTAACATATGAAGGGGCTATACTTGGCATAGCATCGTCACTGTAAATTGAGCAGTGAAATGGCATTGTGTGGCTGAAAGATATTGTTGTTAGGTTGTTTGCTCTCCTCAAGGAAAGCTTTTTATGGCTTTAGTTTGGTTTCTTCGGATCTCTCAAATTAAGAAATCAAATCAAACCACCACAACATGACTGTATAAAACTTTCAATGAATGTCTGATTGCGCAACTCATAAGAAATAGACATTTTTTTATGTTGTACGACCAAATCAAGTAATTTTGGATTTAATATTCATTTAGATTACGTTGACCAATTGTTATTTACATGGTTTCCACTTTTAAACCAGATCAATCATAAAGTTCTTTTTTCTTATCGAGAGAAATATTTCATTCATTAATAAGAATGGAACTAGCGGTACGTAGTTGTAACACGTTTTTTTATACTCTTTTAGGATTGATTTTGACTGAAAAAATTACCTAAAAAGTCTTTAACCTATTGTACGATAATCAATTCAAAGTTGAACCTTTCAATTTTGTCAAATTAGTATTAAACTTTTTGACGATTTGCCAATGTAGTCTTTCCGATCGATTTTGGCTGGAAATCTCTAACGTTGATGTCGGCCATCTTACGTGGTACACTTGGTGTTGGAGTTGACAATTCTTGCAATTTTTTACAATTTCCTTTTTTTTTTTCTTTTCTTCATCTTTTTTTCTAGCTCTAGTCCAATGAGGACTAGGTGGTTACCTCACCGGCACAAAGTGGGAAAAAAGAAAGAAAAAAATAGTTTAGGAAATTAAAAAAATTACAAAAATTGTCTATCTCACTACTAGCTATCCAGTGGCCGTGCCATATAAGATGAGCGGTGTCCACGTTAGTAATTTTTGGCCATTTGATCGGAAGAACCACATTAGCAAATTGTCAAAATTTTAGGATAATATAATTGAAAGATTTAGGACTAAATTAATTGTTGTATAACAAAATTAGGACTTTTTTGGTATTTTGTTATTTTAATTGAGTAGAAAGTAATGTTGATAAATAAGGGGATGAACTAACCAAAATTCCTAAAAATTTTAATAGTTTTTTGATATCATGCTTGAACCTTTTTTTTTTAATTGTTCAACAAGCCTTCCGCTTTTCAAATTACGCTCAATATAGTCCTTTTGTTAAGAAAAACTAACGGCATTAGCCCATGTGGACACCAACACCATCATTTTGTTGGGCCTAATATCCAAAAAAAACCTCTAACTTTAGCATTTATAACAATTCTACCCGAAACTTTTTTTTTGCCTTGTAAATAACCTTCAACTTTTATATTTGTCCCAATTACACCCCAAATTTTTAATTTTGTCCCAATTCTACCGACCTAGTATTAAAAAAAAAACCTCAACTTTGCCATATGTCCCAATTATATCTAAAATTCTTTTTTTTATCTCATAAAAAACCTCCAATTGTTACTTTTATCCCATTTTTACCATCGTTATCTTTCCATCCATAATCACTATTAGTTAATCCTATGTGGCATTTCACGTTGTTAATGAATTACATCTCAATGAAGCCGACATGAAAAAACTCCCGAACTTCTCTTATGTAATTTGCTTCGCCTAAATATTACCGGGAGATGTAGAGTTGTTCAAGACGATACGCTTCGTATTCTTTTTGGCACTCAGTGGCCCAAAAAAGGCTATATATGAAGATACTTGGACAAACGATCTAAAATCCCGTCATTTCTAAATCCTATTGTTTCTAAATTTCAAAGATTTATTGGTAAGTTTGGTGAGAAAACTCGAGCAACGTAGGATTAATTAACGGTGATTATGGACGGAAGACGAAGGTGGTAGAATTGGGATAAAAATAAAAGTTGAGGATTTTTTATGAGATAAAAAAAAGTTTTGGATATTGTCGCGACCTAAAAAAAATAAACAAATTATCTTTTTCGGGCTAATGGATTATCGGGTTAATTAATTAACTAACCTAACTCGGACTCTCCCAAGTCCATACCAAATCGCAACTTAAGGTTCGAATGATTAACATGCAATGTGATTTGAATTTGGAGTCGCCACTAATCATTTTCGGTAGGTCGATTAGAAACCTAAATAAAATAGCGGGGAAAACTATCTTATTTCGCGAACCGGAGATTAAGAGTCGGGGACTTGGTTACATTAATTACTACTAATGCCCTTTCGGTACCTTAAAATTCATGAAAAAATAATGGATTTGACAAATTTGATGAATTCGACTTGAAGATCAAAGAATCAATTTTTTTGGTTTTTCTTCCCTTGACATTTTTTTGAAATAAAGAAATTACATGAAATTAGGATGAAATAGGTTCAAGATTACTCCCCAATTTGAACTCGTGCACCAAACTTGTGCTCGGGCTTGTCTTGATCATTGGACCGATTTGGTGACTCGTTAGGCCGAGAAATCTCTTGGTCCTATCTCTCCTGCGCTTCTTTCTCATCTCGCTAGAATTCCATTAGGCTGCAATCGGGCGTCGATATTTTTTCCTTTTGCTCTCCTTCTATTGTTGTACCATTGATGTCTCATCGTTGATATATCGGTGTTATTTAACATAAAAACGTAGAGAAAAAATCGGTGTAGAAAATCGGGCTAATTTGTATTCGAAATTAAAGAAAGTTAGGGAATCACTTAACTTTCTTTTTGCTTTGGCGAGCTTGAACGATGGGGATGGACCAATAGCTTGTGTTGATGGGTGCAAAATTGGCAATAGTAGTATCGGGCTTCAAAACTCTCATACCCTCTCAAAACTCTTTTTCAAATTTTTTCTCAAGAGCTCTCTCTATTCTCCTCCTCCAAAAACTCTCTCAATTCCCTTCCACTCCCAAAAACTCTCCTTCTTTTATAGGCAAAATTCTTCATCATTCATTCTTCATCTTCATTTCCTCACCTTCCATTTTCATCTTCTTTCTTCATCTTCATCTTCTTTTCTTCATCTTCATCTTCTCTTCTTCACTTCATTTCTCCATCTTCCATTTTCATCTCTCTTCTTCATCTTCATCTTCCTTTCTTCATCTTCATCTTCTTTTCTTCATCTTCGTTTCCCATCTTCCATTTTCATTTTCTTTCTTCATCTTCATCTTTCTTTCTTCATCTTCCATTTTCATCTTCTCTTCTTCATCTTCCTTTCACCATCTTCCTTTCCCATCTTCTTTTGGTATTTGCAATGCGTCCCCGAAGTTTCAAGTATTTGCAATACTGATCCTAGTTCGAGTATTTGCAATATAGTCCCTGAAGTTCGAGTATTTGCAATACGGTCCCTAAGAAAATATTTCTTTCAAGCCCAAATCTTCTTGGTACATTTTTCCACCGCATGCCTAGTCCGGACCCTGTTAAATTAAGCTCAAATTATATGCCAATGCTAAATGAATATCCGAGATGATTTTTGTTTAGAACTAAAATTAGTTCTAATTTTTATGCAAAATATATATTAGTCAAAATTTAGGCGTTCATGCCCTCTTTGAGTGGAGGCTCGTAGAGGTTCCGCTCAAAGACAAATTGAACCCTAAATTTTGATAGTGCAAATGATGGATGAACTTTTTGGCGAGAGTTTTAGTCCCATTTTTTATGTAATGAAGTGATGCATGATATGCAAGACCGTAAATAACATGTGTCATAATTTCTCTTTTCATGTTAGAGAAAGCCGCATGGATCGCATACGAGAATACCTGTTTTACCAAATACCTCATAAGGTGGTGATTCCTTTAATTTTCAAGTTTCTTGCAAACACGAGGCCCTTAAGGTATTTGGCCTATCCGTTATCGGAGACTTCTCCCTAATGCGAGACAGCGCAAGATATGAGTATCCTTCCGGATCACAAGAGCTACGTCGTTGTGAGTCGAAAGAAGTAGAATCAAGTTCACAAGAGCTACGTCGTTGTGAGTTGATTAAATGTCGAAATCGCCGGTGCATATGTCTTCACGATTCGACAAAGGGAACCGAAATCTTAAGAGCTACGTCGTTATGATTTGGTTTGGATCAAAATCACGGGTGCTTATGTCTTCGTGATTTGATAAAGGAGCCGAGAATCATAAGAGCTATGTCATTATGAGCCGATTAAAGGTCAAGATCACCGGTGCATATGTCTTCGTGATCGACAAAGGGGAACCAAAATCTTAAGAGCTACGTCGTTATGATTTGGTTTGGATCAAAATCACGGTGCTTATGTCTTCGTGATTTGATAAAGGAGCCGAGAATCATAAGAGCTATGTCATTACGAGCCGACTAAAGGTCAAGATCACCGGTGCATATGTCTTCGTGATCCGAGACCGAAATCACAAGAGCTACGTCGTCATGATTTGATAAGATGTCAAGATCGCCGGTGCATATGTCACACGACACCGACGGGATAGGCATATTGCACGATTGAATCGTAACAACTATCATCGGAGGAGTTGTTGATTTGAAAATGGGTTCGGAAAACTTACCGGGTTCTCCGAACGATTAATCAAAGAACGAAACGGATCGCTCGTATCTTACATGGTAGGCATTTGCCGGAGAACTTGCTCATTCAATAATCCTTGGATGAATTTCGAGACCTTGGGAGGGACATCGAACATCGGGAATGTATTACCCATCATAGAATGTCCGAGGTAACATGCGCAAACATATTCAACATGTGCATAATGCAATCACTCATACTATGGTTTATGCATAACCATTCTATCAAGTTTGCATTACCAATCCTGTACGGGATGTTCTCACATTATGAATACCTCGAATGTGAGCTGAATGGGGGGACTTGATCCAGAAAGGGTTTTCTCTCACTCTCAAGAAAAGTTATTTATCCTGTCTCTGCGGGATTCAAAAGAAATCACTCAATCTTTCCATCATCGCATTCGATAAGGATCCGAGTAATCTCGCAATTGATACGACCGGAGCCGATCCCGGAGGTCTTGATTAGGACCGTAATGAGGGCTAGGTCAAAGGTTTACAAAGGAGACTCTAGTTGAGTCAAGGTTCTTGAAATGAATTCCTTCGTCATCTCTCGGGTTTACAAGTCAAGAACCCCGCAAAAATGAGAGAGAAGTAATCTTGCTCGAACTTCTTCGAGTGATGCTTAAAATCATTGAACTCCACATTAATTCAAATGCCCTAGTCGAAAAGGCTTTTAAAGGGTTGTAATGGAGGTAATGATTTGGGACCGAGAAACGAAAGGGTTCGTTTTGGCTCGGAAGATGTTTGAGAATGAGCTTGATGTTGGTGATCATTACAATCTTGTCACCGATCGTGGCCTTCTAGGATACCATCATTGCTCGAGGATGGTATGCATCGAAGATAGCATTTGCAATTTGACACTTCATGGAGAATTTTCTCTCAACCCTTTTAGGATATACAAGAAAATTGTACATTCAAGTTCGAAACATTCTACAAATGAACAATGAATTGAAAGGGCATTGGCCTTGCTTTTTGGTAGGCACTTTGCTTTTTAAATGCCTAGGAATTTTTTGTGGAATCGGCCTTTCCTCTTTCTTCTCCCCTTTTTTTTTACTCCCAACTCTCTTTTACTATTGCATCTTGATGAGTTCATTGGGAGATTTTCTATTGATCCGGCTTTTCGTGTCCTTCTACTCAAAGATGGGCCATATTTGCTTTGGGACAACAATGATCACCAATAAGGGCTTTTAGAAACGAATTTGCAGGCTCAAATGGATTGTGCAAATGGATATAGATGTGTGGGATAGAAAAAGAAATGCTCTTCGTCACCATAGGGCACTTGAATTAAAGCGCAAGTACAATACAAAGAACCACCCGAAGATTGATGTTAGTCCAAGCAAGAAGATTTCTAACCATTTGTCTCGTGATCTTGATGGAATTACCTCTGTTTTGCCCCAATGTGGGGTGGTTCTTGACGAGGGTTGTGGAAGTGAAATCTCCGCTCAAATGGGTTGATCAACGGATAACTTGCGGTGTTTAGGGTAGAGAAATGAATGCCTCTATCACTTCGGTTATCGTACATTTTTCGCGAAAACTCTTTACCTTGGGGAGTGCGGAATTTAGCCATCGTTCATCTCACTCGAAAAAATTGGACGTGTTTGGCAAAAGGATTGCCTTTCATCATCCTGTCATGCCCCTTTCGTACATTCGATGTATCTTATGTAGTTCATGTTCCTTATTCGAGTTGGTAAATTAAACATGAGGAACAATCATGTGCAAACCATGCAGTGTATGAGTATTTTCGAGCATATAAAATGCAGCAACTTTTTATCTTGGCGGACAAAGTTCGCAAGTACATAAAAAATTTCTTAGAGGCGTGGATCGTGAGTTGCCCCTGTTCATGCAAATGCGTTGCAAAACTTCATTGTGCGCTTGAGACATGAGATTGTCAAAGGCTCCGGGAATTTCTCATTTCATTAATTTTTTTCGGGAGATGGGATACTTCTCTATTTGGATGAGCGGTGACCCTGTAAAAATCAAAAGGAAAGCATCAATGTATGTCCTCATGTTCTAAAAAGAATTGAAACGATACCACTTTACTCATGCACGTATTCCTTGCGAACTTTGAATTGAAAAGATCGATTTATCCGGATCGGATTGTATGTCGGGACGTTATCTCTCCTGGTTCTATAACCGTCTGGGCCGAGCTTCGATCTGCGAAGCAAAAATGTTTTTATTAATCTTTGTACATTGATGCCAAATCCCGAGATCGACCTCGGGATGCCTCGGACTTCATTCCCCAACCACTATCTTTGCGGTGTTGTTGGCGTCCACGGGTGGTTCGCTTTTGTTATATTGTTCTCAAAGCGGTTGGCAATCCCGTCGAGAATAAAATAAGCTTAACTTAGAGTTTGAAACGGGTGAGAATCAATTGGGACGATACGGAGTTACCCATCTTTGAGCTGTTTGGTCTTTTACTTGCATTCTCCCAAGTAAGGCTATTCGGAATCTCTCTTTACGGGCGTTCGGGAGCGTCGTCCACAAATTGATTTGCTACGAGGCCTAGCTTAATAAGGAACTTACGCATTTGATAAGAGAGGAGAAAAATTCGCCCTTTAACTCTAGGCAAATTCTAGCAGTTAAAAAGTAAAAAGTATCCCACGCATGGGAACTATACATGGAATTAAAAGAGTATTCATGCGAGATTGGTTCCACCTCTTTTTCTTGGCCATTCCAATGATTGGCTGATTTTGTCTTGGATCATACACCAACGATCGTTGTTTGAAGATCCATAATCACTTGCTTCGGATCACAACTGCTGGAGGTCTTTTAGCTCCGAACCTGGTCGACCAAAGCGATGAGCTCATCATCAAAGTAACCTTTTGATTTTTCGGGCAATTGATACTCAAATTGGGCATTGCTACTTGCTAACAGTGGCAGATTTTCCACTTTGTTTTTGCCGTGGCGGTCGACTCCTTGAGCTTGAGCCTCCGCTTCGTCGCCGGGAACTCGTAGGGATGATCAACGGTCGTTGCTAGAACCACCGGCGGAAGGTCGGTATGGCGTATTCTTGATTGGGAAATGGCCGGGTACTTTTTTGCTCCGTATGTTTTCTGGGATTAATCTTCCAGTCAACTTTGCTCCGGTCGCCTTGGTTCCAAGCTACATCGTGCTTCTTCGACTTATCTCTAAATGCTGTGAAGGTGATTTGTGACACTTCGTAGAGTGAGCCCGTCTATATTCATCATTTTGAGTACGGCCATTGGTCGTCTTGAATTGATTCCTAGTTGTCAGGCGCCTCGATGAATATAGAATGAAGCTCGGCGGACCAAAGGGGCCTTTTCTTTCCGACAAAATCGTCGTAGCGGCTTGGCCATAGTTCTTTTGTTCGAGTAATTGCTTCCTTACAGCATTTGCCAAATGTTTTGGAGCACTCGACGGGCCGGCTTCTTTAGGATGCCTGAGCACCATGCATATGGCCCTCGTTATGAAGCTGCGATCATCACTGGCTGATGTGCGATGACCGGTATATTCAACTACTCGAATAAATGATCTTTAAGAGGCGAGACCGTCCATATCGATCCCTACCATGGCTGTGCGACGATGTCAAAATCATATTTGTCTTGTCTCGGCTCCTCTAAGGCTTCCGTTGCTTTCACATAAGTGAAATCCTATACACGCACTTTCTTAGCATGGCAACGAGGATCGAGAGGGAAACGGGGTTACCATCAATGGCCATGACTCGTAGATCCTCGGGATATGAAACTTCCCATACTTCCTTGGAGTGAACGCATACTTATTTTCCTTTCAAAACCTTCCATATGTAGACCGAAAAATGGGTGTTTCGACTAGAGGCCGAGCTTTAGATGTTCTTTGGACTTGCAAAGACAAAGCGACGATTTTCGTGACGAGTTCGGAGGTGCAAGGAGACTTCAAGTTCTTTATAAACTTTTTTCGATACGTTAGTCTGCATGGCTTTTCTCTCCTTTTCGGTCCTAGTGCATTGAATCCATTTCGTAATAACTCTTACCTCCCGCTCAATCCGTCGTTTTTTTTACTTTTCTGATATGGAGGAGCCCTCAAATCTTTTCACTTTGTCTACGAACGAGGCGTTATTTCCCTCTTCAAATCTTTTCGCTTCCTCCTACGAACGAGGCGGTTATTTCCTTCCTCAAATCTTTTCGCTTCCTCCTACGAAGCAGGCGTTATTTGCCTCCTCAAATCTTTTCGCTTTCTCCTACGAACAGGCGGTTATTTGCCCTTCTCAAATCTTTTCGCTTTCTCCACTAACGAGGCGGTTATTTCCCTCCTCAAATCTTTTCGCATTTACTTACGTGAATGTTTTCAATGCTTAGTCAAATGCGAGGAATTCACGCATTTAAACATGATGATGTTCGTGGATAATCTTGTTCTTTGCCCTGGATTAAAAGAAGAATGTCTCACATGGGGATTTTGTAACAAACGGTACATTCATTCATACATGTCACTACTTCTCTTGAGGATTCGTAAGGGTTGGCTAGTAATGCTCAAAGAAGAGATATTTTGAGAGCCCATAATAAAAAAACTAAAGCTTCATGTAGGCTACACATTCGGAGTTCCATCGGCGTTGAATTGGTATTTGTGATATCAAGGAAACTCCAATTGTAGTGATGCATGTCTCTTCTCTCGAAGGGCGTCGGTTCGCTCGCAAGACCGATTTCGGGATGTATCTCCAACGAAATCGGATTGTACGAGAACTTGCTGCGGGTAATGAGCTGGTGAATGAGCATTTTCAATGCTCGGATTTGGCTCATCGAGGAACATGTCACCAAGGAGATGGGGCCGCTACGGACATGGCAAACAGCGGTGTTAATAGCATCCCTATACCTCTTGTTCTCTGCTCGAAGCTTTTCATTTTCTTCCTCGAAACGCAAGTTCATGACTTTCATTTTTAACCTTCAATCGGGTCCGCTTGTTTTGAAACCAAAACTTGACCTTAAGGGCTCCATGCCTATCATCCGGCTCAATTCATTTTTGCGTCTCTTATTCACGTAAAGAGCACTCTTGAAGCGGCTTCGAGCACTCGATTTGATATTTTCTTTTTAGGGGTTATTTTCTTTGCCATTGTTGTTCTTTGTCGAGATCTTGAATTTCCCCGCCAAGGGAGTTGGGTTTTACGGCGTCGGCGTTGGATGCGGTCTCGAAATCCGGCGGTTCGCTTTCGGGGATGTCTAGGTTGGTTGCCTCCGGTAAGTGCGATGGCCTCTAAACATGTTGGATTGAAATACCTCTTACGCCTTTTGTTCACTCTACTCTCCATTGTATGCTTACTCTCTCCAAATTCTTTCGAGTAATCGGGTATGTTCCAAAGCCTCCCTTTTAACGTGGATGAAAACCACTAAGCCGACACTTTTCCCAAGATTTCGTGTTTCCCGCTTTGCCTTATTTTTTCAACGTGATGGGACCCGAATCCATTCGCACCGATTTTCTTTTCTTGATAACCATGCTTGTCTCCCACTCGGTTTTCAACATGGTGGGACTCCAACTCCTTTCGTAACTTTTCGAATTTGTGAGGCTCGAGATCACGGATTGACGATAGATCCAGGATCCAACGAACGAAACGCCCGTAGTTTTACCCGAGTAACTAACGTGGCTCGCATAAAATTCTGTTTCTTCTCTCGGAAAGTATGCTTGTCTCCACTCGGTTTTCAACATGGTGGAGTCCTCAAATCTTTTCGTAACTTTTTCGGTTTGTGAGGCTTGAGATGGTAGATCAGTGATTCACGGGCCGAAACGCCCGTGGTTTCACCGAGTAACTAACGTGGCTCTGCAAGAATTGCTTGTTTTTTCTCTCGAAAAGTATGCTTGTCTCCCACTCGGTTTTCAACATGGTGGGGTTCTCAAATCTTTTCGTAACTTTTTGGATTTGTGAGGCTTGAGATGGTAGATCCGTGATTCACGAACGAAATGTACGTAGTTTTGCCCGGATAATTAACTCGGCCTCCACAATAATTATTGCTATAGCTTTTCCTGCCCTTTAAATTAGGATATAACGCCGAGACAATTATCGCTTTCATATCTTCATCTCCAACCTTCTAAGCACTCTTTTGCATCCACTCTTTTTAGCCGTTTCAACAACAATGGCTTCCCTTTTGCACACGCCTTCTCGGTGAAGTTTTGGCCAAATGGGAGAAACTTTATAATCTCCTAGGCCAGGGCTACTCTTATATAGCCAACCATCCGGAGGCAAAGCGAGATTCGTCTTATGTTTAGGGATATGGACACCGCTTCTATTGAAGGTACCAAGTTAGAGGAGGAATACGGGATCTTCCCCACCCTCTTCACTAACTTCCTGGAGGCTTACCATGTTGCTCATCAAAATGTTACTTTGGCCCACCTTGTGAAGGCACGCTATCGGGATCGGTCGGACGGCTTGGTGTTGGCCGGTCTTGTAGCCGACAATTATAAGAAGGCCCTCGACTACGGTAATGAACAAGTCTCCTCTTGATTCGTGAGAGGGAAACTTGGTGGGATGTTTGGCCATGTCCCGGACCATCTTTGAGCGATCCGCTCAATATTGTTTTAAAATTTCAATGCGCATAGGTGGAAGAAAGGTTGGACGATCGACCCTGGATATAGCCCGCGGGAGAATGCTGATCCATGACGGAATTTCTTCTTTGAGCATCACGAGGACAAGGTAGCCAACCTCAAAGAGAAATGTGAGCTCCTCCTCTTTAAGTTGGCGGATCTCGATTCTCGGAGCGATCGGTGTAGGCGGAGCATCAATCGTATGGAGAGTCGGTTAAACTCCTTTGTGATGCTCATTAGGGCTCGGTTTGGCTTTACGTTCCCACCCCGTTGATCTATTTGTAAAGCTTTCCGATGAATGAAATGAATGCAAGTTTTTACTCATTTCATCTTGGTCGTCATATTTTTTCGCAAGATAACCCCTTTTACTCTGCGAATATATAAATCTCACGCTCCGATGGTCAATCCAATTGGGCGGAGAAGGCTCCCCATTCGAAATAATCTCTCAACAAAGATTAGTAGCGAGGAAACAAACGGATGCTCAAATGTGAACAACTCGTGAATCGTATTAATATTATAACTCGATTATGAAAACATCGAGTGAATCGAGCATAATATTTCTTTACAGTGTCGAAAGATTTGGATTGGTAAAGACACGACCATCCATCTCGGCGAGAATCAAAGCACCACCGGGGAGCACCTTCTTCACTATATATGGACCACCATAGTTTGGAGCGAATTTCCTTGCGGGAGTGGGACTATTGGCAATAATTTTCTCAAGACCGGGTCATTGATCCGAAAATATCGAGGCCGAACTTTTTTGTTGAATGATTTAGCAACTCTCTGCTGATAACTCGGCCATGACATACGGCCTTAAGTCTTTTTTCGTCGATCGATTCAATTGGCTTGCTCTCTTTGGATCCATTCGGCTTCAGTCGTTAGCTTGAGAGATCGTATACGTAAGGAAGGAATTTCCACTTCAATCGGTAGAACAGCCTCCATTCCATATACAAGAGAATACGGGGTTGCCCCGGTAGATGTCCGGATTGAGGTCCGATATGCCATAAGTGCAAATGGCAACCTCTCATGCCAATCGCGATAATTTTCAGCCGTCTTCGCTAAAATTTTCTTAATGTTCTTATTGGCGGCTTACCTTTGCTCCATTCATCCCGAGGACGATATGGGGAAGAGTTCGGATGCTTGATCTTGAATTCCTTAAACAATTCGTCCATTAGTTTGTTGTTTAAGTTCGAGCCATTTGTCGGTGATTATGGCTTCGGGTGAACCGTATCGAGCAATGATATCCCGGCGGATAAATTTCGCGATATTTCGTGCCGTGACCGCTAAATAGGATGCGGCTTCGATCCATTTAGAGAAATAGTCAATCGCCACCAAGATGAATCGATGCCCATTTGATGCTTTAGGGTTGATAGGACCGATAACATCATTGCCCCACATAGAAAACGGCCATGGTTCGGATAAGCGATGCAACTCATTTGGAGGGACATTAATCTTGTCACCATGAATTTGACATTTGTGACTCCGGACATGTTGAATACAATCTCTTTCGAGTGTGAGCCAATAATAACCCAACCTCATAATCTTCTTAGCTAACAAGTGGCCGTTCATGTGTGGACCACGAGATCCCTTCATGTACTTCCATCATCGGACGAAGCTGCCGGTTGAGTCAACGCATCTTAGTAGGACGAGAATCGAATGACCGCTTGTACAAATTCTCTCCATTCAAGAAGAACTTGAGTCCATCTTCCTTATGTACTTTTGGTCGGATACGATACTTTTTTCGGGGAACTCCGCTTTCGAATATAAGTCTTGATGTCATGGTACCATGGCTTACTATCGGGTTCATTGATCACGGTCATACAATATGCCGGCTTTTTTAGTACCTCGATCTTATGGGTCAACTTTAAGTTCATTGGCGACTTGTAACATTGAAGACAAGGTAGCCGATGCATCGGTGAATCGATTATGAGTCCTGGAGATATTCAAATGAGATATTTTCAAATTCCTCCACCAATTCATCCGGATACTCATGGTAGGGTAGCAATTTAGCATCTCTCGTCTTCCACTTTCCAACGATCGTAGGATAATCAAAGCGGAATCTCCGAACACCTTGAGTCGAGCTATCCCCATTTCAATCGCGGCTGCACGGACCGAGGATGCATGCCTCATATTCTGCTATGTTATTTGTGCAAGGGAATACCAATTTTCTTTGCCTTAGGATAATGCGACCACCTGGAGATATCGAACCGCGCCCGTGCTTGATCCCGATAAATTGACAGCTCCGTCATAATACATAGTCCGGATGTAATCCTCCCGACATGATTCGATCCTCAAAACGATAGGCATCATCATCTTGCCCGGATTTTCAACTAGGACATCTGCTATAACTCGTCCCTTGATTGACTTTTGGGACAAATATTGAACGTCAAATTCGGAGATGAGGATTTGCCATTTGGCAAGTCTACCAATCAAGGCGGGTTGATTAAGCAAGTATTTGATGGGATTGCATTCTGTCACCGGAAGTATTTGGTAATGCAAGGTATATTGCCGAAGCATGCGTCCGGACTAACGCCGCACATATTTTCTCTACTTCGGAGTACTTCATTTTTGAAGTTGTGAATTTCTTGCTCGAGATAATAAATGGCTCGTTCTTTTCCATCCTCCTGCTTCTCTTGGGCTAACATAACACTCAAGGATTCACTAAAGATTGTGAGGTAGAGGATTAAAGGTTGCCCCGGCGTCGGAGGAATAAGCACGGGTGGATTCATGAGATCTTTGCTTGGTTTCCCAAAAGCTTCTTTACATTCGCTATCCCATTGGACTAGCGCATTCTTCTTTAATAGCTTGAGGAATGGCTTAGCGGTTTCGATAACCGATAGATGAATCGAGCAATATAGTTTAGCCTACCCATCAAACTTCGAACTTCTTTAACCGTCGTCGGCGGCTTAAGCTCACGAATAGCCTTAACTTTCGAAGGGTCGACTTCAATGCCCTTCTGCTTACCACGAATCGAGTAGCTTGCCGAGCTGGTCCCAAAGACACAATTAGCGGGGTTAAGGCGTAACTTGTACTTTGGAGTCCGTCGAACAATTTCTTCAGCGTTTCGACGTGATCTTCTCCATGCCTTGTTTTTGCTATCATGTCATCGACGTAAACCTCGATCTCATTATGCGTCATGTCATGGAAAAGGGCAACCATGGCTCGTTGGTAAGTGGCTCCGGCTTTTACGAGACCGAACGGCATTACCGGTAATGGAACATTCCCCATGGTGTGGTGAAAGTGATTTTTAACTTGTCATTAACATTCATCGGGGATCCGATTATATCCGGAGAAATCATCCATGAATGAAAACAATTCAAACCTCCCGTGCATCGAATGCGGTCATCTTTCTTCATGATAAGGCTTTATGTTAGTGACCCAATCGGAATATTCGTAGTCTCAATGAATCCTACATCGAGAAGCTTTTATGACCTCCTCTTTGATCTTACGCACTAATTGGTCTGGCCCTCCTTGACTTTTGCACCATCGGCTTAGCCGAATGATCGATCGGTAAACAATGCTCGACAATGGAGTGGTCAAGGCCGGGCATATCTGCGTAGGACCGGCGAAACGTCCTGGTAATCCTTCAAGAGTCGATCGGGCGCTCGGATATTTCGAGAAAGGCTTTGCCCGATCTTAACTTCTTTAGGGTTTTCCGCGTCGCTAGGCTGATCAAGATAATTTGTTCACCGGTCAAGAGCTTGACCTCCTCATGTCGTTCGAAATCTTGACGAACTTCCTCATAATCTGGTTGAATTCATCTAGGTCGTATACTTGAATCCACTAGGTTTCCCTCCTCGTATATCCCCCATGATGACAAACTTGTTGGTCGTTGGTTATCGTCATCGGGTTGGTTTGGGAGATTGGGACTACAAGCGGCGTGCTCGAGCTTACGCTGTGAAGATCACATCTTCTAGCGGCATTGTCGATAGGGAGCGGTTTCGGAGCTTTCTGGGAGTTGTCCGTAGGAGGAATTAGAGCAGGAATGGTTAGCGGAGTTGGAGGTAGATGATTGAAGTTTGGCGGAGAAGGCGGCCATCATTTCCTCTATCTTTCGGGACATCATCTCTTCAAAGCGCTCGGTCAAGGAGCCAAGTTTCTCATCTAGGGGCAGCGCGGTGGCGTTAATGTCGGCCATCCTCTTCGCCGATCGAGTAATATGTGGAGGATCCGTGAAAAATTACTGTACGCAATAACAAACCAAAAATGAGTACGGGGAGCGAGAATAGCGAGCCGGCCCATGGCATCCCTCTGGACTCAAATGAACAAAGTGATTATGACCAAAGAATTGAAACATGTAATTTTCAGTTTGTCCGCTTTTACGAAAAAATCCGTATTAATTTGCACGTTGGTCAAAATACGTCCAAATTTTACGAGCTTATAGTTGAGAAGATGATGAACAACTTTTATGTTGACTGATCGGACTAGAAATGAGCAGATCAAATCAGTTTAATGTGTCTTTCCGAAAAATCGCATTCAGAAAACTGTTATAACCGCAGGTAGTTAAAAAAACGAAAGGCCATCTTGAATTATGAATTTAATTCTGAAATTTTGTAGGATATTAGTTGAAACATAGGTCTACAACTTTCATGTTTGGCACTTACTCAAAGCTCGATCATTGAATTTAATAAAAATCGTACAAAGGAACAAGCCAAATCGGAATTGAGGACAAGCTGTGAAATTGTAAAAACTATGGAAGCAAAGTGTGAAATTGGAAACAAGACAATGAGATTCATAAACAATCAACCTAAACTATGGACCAGCCCAAAATAAAAATGAGATAACGGGCGTAAGAGACAAGAAATTACCGCTCATAGGAAGAAAATGTCAATCGCAAAGACATGCGCATGAATCGTGGATTTAGATTTTAGTTCTTTTAGCAAAATGAAATGAAGGACGAACGACATGTCGCGGCCTCACGCACGTTCATCATGACTAGTTGCCGCCTCGCATACATAGTCATGACTAGTCGGGTCCAATCATCTCGGCTTGGTTCGGTCGACAAGGGCAACTCTCATGCATCATAGCCTCACGTGCATGGGAACAACCCTTGAGCCATTTTTTGAAGAACTCGGGATCAAGTGGGATAACCTTTAGCGAAGCCTTACCGCGAGTTAAAGAACCACATAAATACCATCCCGAAACTATCGGGTGACCGGGTTTGGTCACAAGTCAAGGTGGTGTAGTGCAATTATATTAGGGGCATGCACGACATTTTAAAGGCAATCGGCACTCCGATAGTTCAAAAGTTAAAATTCTCATCACCAAGCGCGCAAAAGCGGAGGTTAGTCGCGGACTCCTCCCCTTATAACTCCCTTTCTGCAAAACCATTTAACACATAGGGATTAAAATTCAAGCAAGATTGCCAAATCAAGTAATTTTCCTTTTCATGAACTTATCGGCTTAAGTCCTCTTTGGCTCCCCGATTGAGTCGCCTAAGGTGTCGCGACCTAAAAAAAAATAAACAAATTATCTTTTTCGGGCTAATGGATTATCGGGTTAATTAATTAACTAACCTAACTCGGACTCTCCCAAGTCCATACCAAATCGCAACTTAAGGTTCGAATGATTAACATGCAATGTGATTTGAATTTGGAGTCGCCACTAATCATTTTCGGTAGGTCGATTAGAAACCTAAATAAAATAGCGGGAGAAAACTATCTTATTTTGCGAACAGGAGATTAAGAGTCGGGGACTTGGTTACATTAATTACTACTAATGCCCTTTCGGTACCTTAAAATTCATGAAAAAATAATGGATTTGACAAATTTGATGAATTCGACTTGAAGATCAAAGAATCAATTTTTTTGGGTTTTTCTTCCTTGACATTTTTTTGAAATAAAGAAATTACATGAAATTAGGATGAAATAGGTTCAAGATTACTCCCCAATTTGAACTCGTGCACCAAACTTGTCTTTCCGGGCTTGTCTTGATCATTGGACCGATTTGGTGACTCGTTAGACCGAGAAATCTCTTGGTCCTATCTCTCCTTGCGCTTCTTTCTCATCTCGCTAGAATTCCATTAGGCTCGCAATCCGGGCGTCGATATTTTTTCCCTTTTGCTCTCCTTCTATTGTTGTACCATTGATGTCTCATCGTTGATATGCAGTTGTTATTTAACATAAAAACGTAGAGAAAAAATCGGTGTAGAAAATCTGGGCTAATTTGTATTCGAAATTAAAGAAAGTTAGGGAATCACTTAACTTTCTTTTTTTTGGCGAGCTTGAACGATGGGGATGGACCAATAGCTTGTGTTGATCGGTGCAAAAATTGACAATAGTAGTATCGGGCTTCAAAACTCTCATACCCTCTCAAAACTCTTTTTCAAATTTTTTTCTCAAGAGCTCTCTCTATTCTCCTCCTCCAAAAAACTCTCTCAATTCCCTTCCTCTCCCAAAAACTCTCCTTCTTTTATAGGCAAAATTCTTCATCATTCATTCTTCATCTTCATTTCCTCACCTTCCATTTTCATCTTCCTTTCTTCATCTTCATCTTCTTTTCTTCATCTTCATCTTCTCTTCTTCACCTTCATTTCTCCATCTTCCATTTTCATCTTCTCTTCTTCATCTTCATCTTCCTTTCTTCATCTTCATCTTCTTTTCTTCATCTTCATTTCCCATCTTCCATTTTCATTTTCTCTTCTTCATCTTCATCTTTCTTTCTTCATCTTCCATTTTCATCTTCTCTTCTTCATCTTCCTTTCACCATCTTCCTTTCCCCATCTTCTTTTGGTATTTGCAATGCAGTCCCTGAAGTTTCAAGTATTTGCAATACGATCCCTGAAGTTCGAGTATTTGCAATATAGTCCCCGAAGTTCCGAGTATTTGCAATACGATCCCTAAGAAAATATTTCTTTCAAGCCCAAATCTTCTTGGTACATTTTTCCACCGCATGCCTAGTCCGGACCCTGTTAAATTAAGCTCAAATTATATGCCAATGCTAAATGAATATCCGAGATGATTTTTGTTTAGAACTAAAATTAGTTCTAATTTTTATGCAAAATATATATTAGTCAAAATTTAGGCGTCAATGGATATAATTAGGACAGATACTAAAGTTGGGGTCTTTTTTTTTTTGTATTAGACCGGTAGAATTAGGACAAAAGTAAAAGTTGAGGGTTTTTTATGAGATAATTTTTTTTATAGATATAATTATCACAAATGATGAAGTTGGATTTTTTTTTTGGGTATCGGGCCCATTTTGCTGCCAATTTGGTGCTCACATGGCGCAAATACTGTCTACGAAATAGATTTATGAAGTGAGCATCGGAAAGCTAACAAGCATCTACAAAACAAAACTACTTATATTCATTCAATACCCAAGAGCAATCTATTGTATCTTTTGTTTTGATATGGAAAAATTAGTATACACTTAAACCATACTTAAAAATAAAAATATTTTTAAAAAAGAAACAATAAAAGAAGAAGAAGAAGAAACATGGGGCCTTAGGGCACGCTTGACAACACTTTTATTTCGGAAAAATCAACTTTTAGGTAGAAGTTGATTTTTCTACTTCTATTCGGAAGCGAAGTGGATTTCCGATTAAAGAAGTTCGATTGGTTGAAAATTTCAACTTTTGAAATCATCTACAAAAAATTATTGTCGATGTTTCTTTTTTGCAAATTTAAATTTCTAAAAAATAAATTTTATTATTAAAAAATAATTTACATTTTAAAAATAAAAAAATTATTATTTATTTTTTACTCTACGACATAGGAGACAACAACTCGGCGGCGATGGTCACAATGGTGGTTGGCGGCGGCGGCGGGTGGAGTGGGGGTTTGCGGCGGGGGGCGACGGATGGTTGGCAATTGATGGCAAGGGCGTAGTGGGTGGTGGCGGCGAGCGGCAATCGTCGGTTGGCTACGGTGGTCACGGGCGGCAATCCATGATGGTTGATGGTGTTTAGCAACAGGGGCGGGCGATGGGTGGCATCGATGGGCAGCTGTTGGAGGAGGTTTGCGATGGGCGATGACGAGCGACGGTCGGCAATTGATGGTGGCCGCGGGTGGCGATGGGCGGTGGTCGATGGTGGGCGGCGGTGGAGATGGGCAGGGTCAAAAAGAGAATGAAGGTGTAATGAAAAGAGGATGAGGCAAGAAGTATTTCTTGAGTTAAGAAGTAACATTTTTTAACTTCGAATTGGGGAGAAAAATAATTTTAGAAGTGAAAATTTACTTCAAATGTATAAATTTCTTTCAAAAGTGAACATTTTTACCAAAAGGATTTCGCTCGAAGTTAAATTACCAAACGGATTTCGACTCTAGAAGTGCTTCGTAGTAGAAATTTACCTCTAAAAGCATTATCATGTGCACCCTTAATAGTTAACACAAGAATCTCCACCTTTCCCGTGAAATAGAAGGTGCACGTCCACCCAACTCTGGACACCACCCCGCACGTGACCAACTGCCGCCAAAGTAACCTTCTCCTCCTACTTCCTAAGAAAATAGTTTAGTGCCGAGAATGTGACTGTATTATTATAACGTCTCATGTTGATTACGCAACTATCTTGACTTTTAGTAATTAGCACATGTAAATCCCATTTGAGGACTTTGTTTTTTTTTGGTCGAATGAAAGATTCCCTTCGTTTGACGGACACTAGCGATACGGATTCACCTAGAGTTATAGCGAAGGCAAATTAATTTAGGGAGACTGTGGTATCGTCCAATTAACAAACTAACTAGCTTCTATTAGATTGGGGATCTTTTATATGAGGGAAGACTAGACCCAACAATGCCCCATTTATATACGCTAGATTGTCTTGATGACGCCAATTAGAGTTTCAAACGATTAACGATTTCTTCGTTTAAAAAAGCGAAGTATTTTTTTTTTTCCCGTTCGACAATACGGGGAGTCATGGTTGATGATGATTTTCACTTTTAAGTGCCAAATGATGAAGTGGAAATACTTAGACTAATTACGAAAGTATAATTATATGAAAGAATAAATCACAATGAAGTAAAGTTTAGTTGTTTCTTTCAGCACAAACGCAGCGAGTTCTATTGCTACTTAACTTGGGGATAATTTCATCTTTTTAAGTGAGTCATTGAACGGAATCTATTGTTTGACAATTATGGGGAAACTGAAGAACAAAATCATGAAGAGAAAAAAAAGCACAAAAAAACAAAGTTTCAAAGGAATTTCGGAATTTGAATGACAAATGCTCTCGAAAATCAAGCGATGAAAATCTCAATTTTCAAAGACTGTGTGCCATTTGTATTTAGTGTTTAGCATTAACATAGATCTACTGATAACTTATGTTTCATTTACCTATGACAACATTCCAAGCACTGGGGAATTATTTTTACTCGAATGCAGTGTTATTTAGTTGTTCATACATTACCTACGGAACATTCATTCAGTTAATTATCTTATGGGATTACGGTTTACTTTCAATTCCTACTTTTTTTCATGTGCCAAGAGCACAAGCGTGAAAACCCGATTATATGAGGACGTATAATACACCATGCAAGCTTCACGAATATGTTAAATCTAAATGCGGAGGGCCATAACCCGAAGTAGTTACTGTATAGTAAATAGGAATCGAATGGGCGGATTCTAGTTCCTTAGCGGGAAATCCCCTGTGGCCCCAACTGATAACTGCGTGAACCTAGGGTTTTTAACTTTTACTTTTGATTTTCCGCTTTGCTAGATAATTTCCAAGCTCAAAATATACGTAAGGAGAATCTTCTCAGTTGACTTACAAGAGTATTGGTCTGGCTTAGTGGTTTGGTCAGCTACAGCACATTGCCCTCCAATTCACTCAACGTCAACCTTTAAAACAAAGGGCAGCACATTACACCAAGAGCAGCATTAAAAACAAACTTAAAAAATTGCCAATGGACTCAAAGTCATCATGAGAGAAACACACACACACAAAACCTAAGTATTGGAAGATGTAATGAGGAAGATGTAATTTACGGATTTTATCAAAAGTTGACTTGGAAAATCACCATTTTTTTATGAGCTCCCAAGCTAGTATTATTTTCCGGATAAGTAGGGTAGAAATTAGCTCCTCAACATATCAATCACCCATCAATTAAGTTTGAAACGCATAAAGAAAAATAACAAAGTCCAATTGGATAAGCGAGACTTGCGTACGGATTAGAAGCGACACGTGTTCAGGCTTTAACATGTTTCGGTCTAGCCACCCGAGCATTTGCCTCTTATTTTACCTAATCCCATTAAGTATTTTACGAATTCGGATTTACCCCGCACTCCCAAAGCATTGAATAAAGAAAAAAAGAAAATAAAATAAAATGAACTTTATTACTATAGCATAACAGTTTTTGGTGATCATGAGAATAAAAGTATATTATAGGTCATAAATTTTTTAAGTAGTGGACATCATAATGATTTTTAATGATTTTTTATTTAATTTTTGGGATTCGCAATATGCCGTTAACGTGAGGATAGATAAAAAAACTTGTGGCCTAAGCGGCTTCCAAAATAAAATACCACAAGACCCACTCGAGACTAACGCATTAGGCCTCTCGGTCATGACAGCCCCGAGTCACCAACGAGCCATTTGCTAGTCCCATCAACGTTCTCTTAGCCACTACCTGCTCTGCCCGTAGTTGAGAGAGAGAGAGAGAGAGAGGGAGGGAGGGAGGGGGAGATGGCGGTAGGAGGGTTCGCCGTCGACGGCGGCAACGTCGACGGCCTCAGCGGCAGGATAACGCTGTCGGTGGTGGTCACCTGCGTCGTAGCCGCGACATGTGGGCTCATCTTCGGATACGACATCGGGATTTCAGGTGCGTCCTCCTCTGCCTCTCCCTCTGCCCTTTCCAGTTTCTCCCCGTTAAAACAAAAAAAAGGCTTGTTACTTCGAAGAAAAGGATAGCAATTACATCTGATGATCTCCGGATCTTCGCCCTTTGCTTTGGGCATTAACTTCATTCGAATGAGATGATAATATGCGCTTTGTTGAGGTGGGGACCGTTTCGATCGGGCGATCGAATCGGACCCGTCGTGTCTCGAAACTGCAGATGAAACATCACGTCTTCTTCGAGCACTAAATGCGAAAACATGCCTAATCTTTGTCGAAGCTCCGATGTTCGCATTCAAACACCTTTATAGTTTCCGAAACCATGAACGGACTCGACACTGCTTGACGTGTTTTTGCTCCGACCAGATGTTTGGTCTCGGCTGCCGCCGTTCGGATGAACCGATGATGTGTGATTCTTTGAAGAGTAGATTGCCTTTGTTTGACTGTTAGCTCATTCAAGCTCCTGGAAATTAATAATATAAAGCTGATGATGAAATTTTCAAAAAAGCTGACTTCAATCTCTTCTTTGCATGGACCTACCGGAGAAAAGGATGTGGTGGGGCATTTCGTTTTTACCGAATCTCAAATATTTTAAAAATTTTAAGCAATCACCTGATTAAAACAGTGTTCACATTTGATTGAATGTCTTCTTCAATCATTGCCAATTTTTGTTTTCCTCCCCGAGGGCTTCGTTAATTAGGATGGTTAGGTGATTATAATTCAAATCCCCCGAAAAGTATAGAAGAATAAGGGTCTAGCCAGCATGATATTCATAATACTTTTTGCTATTCATAAGGCTTGCGATTGAGATGGCGAAATGTTAGAGATAAGATCGATGTGAGTTTTGCAACGAATGTTAAATACTTTTTGCCATTCATAATACTTGCGATTGAGATTCGACCTTATATTGTCGACTTTTCAAATCCCAAAGAATAAAGTCATTTTCAACGATATGAGTCGAAACGCACCCTTTTCGATTCAAGGATTTATGGCTATATCATTAATGATCTCCCTCAAATTATGTTCTTTATATATTTGTCAAGAATGTGGAGTAACATGATAAGTGGTGCGAAGCCCATGATTCTCAGTGCTAAAGCTGTTTTCATCTTGATAGAAGTTCTTGTACTTTACTTATCCTTTCGATTGATTGCTATAGCATCGCTACAAAGCTATTTCTATACTTTGTGCTAGTAGGTGGACATTAACATCAAATTGGATTCTTATTTTATTTGTAATTACGGCAAATTGAAAATTAATTAGCATCGGTTTACTCAACCACGTTAACCATTTAATGGCATTAATTTTTGCAACCTTCTTGCGTGAGCGTAGAGATCTATTTTGTGAAAGCATAGAGGTCCTAGTGGTGCTGCAGCATTTAATCTATTCCACTGTAATCTCCACTCCATCATATATATATATTCACCGAGCAAACAATTAGTCAACTAGATGCCACGTGACTGCTCATTACAAGCAAGTTTTCGGGACAATGAAAAATTGCACCAAAAAGAATGCGAGAAGTCAACGCACGGTTGTCCAACCCAAAATCAAAGTTGTGCCCTTTATTTTCTTGCTATTTTGAAACGTCCGTCTAGTCATTAGGCTTATCATAGGAAGACGGTCCCGCTGACCGTACATTCTAGGATATGGGCTTTTGGCAACTTCTTTTTGACAATCATATCACGCGGATGTGTAGTGCGCGTGAATCCGTCAAAGTGACGGACAGTCTTCTTAGCTTTTCCTTAATCTTTATATTAGCGGTTTTTAGATGACGATATCTAACTATACTTTATTGTAAATAACCGTTTTTATATAATCTAAATACTATTTGTCAAATGGCAAATGAAATATCCACTTCCGTAAAATGAAAACTAGATTCTATTTCTCAATGCATGTAATGCGGACCAATAATCACACACGTGCACGACCCTTTAGAGCAATTTTGGGCCTAATGTGAGGACATGCACCTGGTTACGAGACTCATTGCAAATTTGCAATCGTTAAGCGAATTTAGATCCGAAGATATCTGCCTGAGTGTACTAACAGATACATAGTGCAAATTCGCAATTAATTTGTTTAGGAGGAGTCACTACAATGGTCCCGTTCTTGAAGAAATTCTTCCCCTCGGTACTAAGGAAGGCTGCCGAGGCCAAGACGAATATGTACTGCGTTTACAACAGTGAAACCTTAACGGCATTCACATCCTCGCTCTACATCGCGGGGCTGGCTACGTCCCTCTTGGCGAGCCGCCTCACCGCAGCATTCGGTCGGAGAAACATAATGGTTCTTGGCGGCTGCACCTTCCTCGCCGGGGCCGCCATCAACGGCGGGGCTGCCAACATAGCCATGCTCATCCTCGGGCGTATCTTGCTCGGATTTGGTGTCGGCTTCACTAATCAGGTACTAGTTCATTTGCTGTTTTATTATGGTCTAAAGAAAATAAGTCCTTTTTCAAAACCATATTATCAAGGCGGTTCACTTGTACTCCTGATTTCTTGGCAAGGTTAAGCCATTCTTAAATTGCTGGTACGTTCGGGCTCTAAGTTTATGATTCATACAATACACCATTATGTTTCTGTTAGAAAGAGAATTGTCATCTGAGTAGTAAATGATGAGAATTGTATCTCAGGCAACTCCAGTGTACCTCTCCGAGATGGCTCCGCCAAAATGGCGTGGCGCCTTCAACACAGGCTTCCAATTCTTCCTAGGAGTCGGGGTGGTGTCCGCCAACTGCATAAACTATGGCACCTCCAAGATCAGCTGGGGTTGGCGCCTCTCCCTCGGCCTCGCCGCCCGCCCGGCGGCCATCATGACCCTTGGCGCCCTCCTCATCTCTGACACTCCCGCGAGCCTCGTTGAGCGTGGCAAGCTCACTCGGGCAAAGCAAGCGCTCCTCAGGGTGCGGGGCCACGACACTGACATCGAGCCTGAGCTCACGGAGCTCATCAGGTCTAGCGAGATAGCGAGGACCGCCAAGGAAGAGCCCTTTGTAACGATCTTGGAGAGGCAGTACAGGCCTCACCTCGTGATGTCGATAGCAATCCCGTTCTTTCAGCAACTTACGGGGATCAACATCATTGCATTCTACGCGCCCGTTTTGTTTCAGTCTGTGGGATTCGGGAGTGACTCCGCTCTGATAGCGGCTATAATACTTGGATTGGTGAACTTGGGATCGATTATGGTGTCTACGTTTGTGGTGGATCGTTGTGGGAGGAGGTTTTTGTTCATTGAGGGTGGAGTGCAGATGTTCCTCTGCCAGGTACGTAATTAGCCCCTAGTTTTTATTAGCAATGCACGAGGCGTGGGCCTACGCATTTTCAAATCTTGTAAGCTGTAATCGTAAATCCACGTAAGCCCTTAGTGTTAAACCTTGTTCGCTTTTTGTTTAGGTTGGTGTGGCATGTGTCTTGGCCGCGACGACGGGCACTTCTGGCACGGAGCGCATCAGCAAGGGCTACGCCGTACTAGTGCTGGTGCTGATGTGCATCTACGCGGCCGGGTTCGGTTGGTCATGGGGTCCCCTAAGCTGGCTCATCCCGAGCGAGATATTCCCCATGAAGATTCGCCCCACGGGGCAAAGCATCAGCGTGGCCGTGAACTTCGCGGTCACGTTCGTGCTGTCGCAGACATTCCTGACCATGCTGTGCCACTTCAAGTACGGAACTTTCCTATTCTACGCCTTTTGGATCGCCATGATGACGGCATTTGTGGTGCTCTTCTTGCCGGAGACGAAGGGGGTTCCACTGGACTCGATGCATGTGGTGTGGGAGAAGCATTGGTACTGGCAAAGGTTTGTTGACAAGGAATCACACTAGCTCGTGTTTTGTCTCTGTCAGGCAGATGCGTACTGAATTCCAGAGACACGAGGGTCAGTGTGGGCAAGGAAATTTCATGTGTTCTTGACTTGGATGCAAGGCGCTTGAAGCAACTATTCCAATGCTTCATGTCTCCTAATGCTATAGAAATTCATGTATCTCATTATCACCGTGATCTAATAAGATGTAGCAAGTTTTATCAAGTCTAGGAACTATTCCAATGCTTCTTGGCGGCTGGTAATCTGAGTAAGAATTGGTTAACTCTGGTGGCGTAGGATGAACTTATGGCCTAAAAGCATGTAGTGTCGAAAGTGTTAAAAAGAGGGGATCGACCGATGACGCAGCAAGGGTAAAAGGTTCGACCAAATCAGGATCATCGCGTAATCAGGTTAAAGCGTCGTTCAGAATTTAACGTTTGCCTCTTCTAAACAAGTTCAACAGAAGAGATTGTCATGTTCATAGTGCAACTTTTTTTGAACGCCGCTGAACAGAACCGAATCACGACCGCAACCGAATACGAAACCGAATCGTTTAAAATCCAATTTGGTTCAGTTTTTGGGTTTTCTTTTATAGATTTTTAGATTTTTTTTTATTTTCCTTTTTTTATTCAAATGGCCGCCAGCCCTCGCGACCCTTGCCCGTCCTCGATGTGGCCAGCGAGGGCCGCCATGCCCTCACCCGGTTCGCGACGCTAGATCTACCGAGTCGTGGGCGTAGTGGCCCTCGCAGGCCATAGCTAGGTCTCACAAGGGCTTGCGAGGCCCTTGCCGGCCTCAGTAGAGGGTCATGACCACTAGACCACAGCCGGCGAGGGTCGCCCGGCCCTTTGTGCCAAAAAAGGGAAAAAAAAAAAGGAAAAGTAAAAATAAAAAATCATCAGATCGCAGATAAAGCCTCGAATGGCCGGTTAAACCGTTAAGGTAGGAGTTTCTAGTCTAGCATAATTCTAAAACTGAATGGTTTAAATGTTTCTTTAATACGAATTACTTCATGAAGTTCATAAAAGAAATGTTGGAATTAGGCAAAAGCATTTCCTTCTAGAAGATGAGCAAACTCTACTTTGCCAGATGAATTAGTTTTCATGGGTATGGTAGGACTCAGCTCTGAGTTACTTCAGGCTCAGTGGAAATAGAGTCGATATACAGGATTGTTACTCCATGCTCCTATTTATCAATCTGTTTGACAATGAAGTCCTTGTTGGATGCTGCAAGTATCCAATGCTGTAGGAGATAATATTAAATTTGCCTAAACATGCTCTATACTGCATTCTAATGTCTCAGTTTCTCTTACCACGAATTCGGAATAGATTACAATGCGCACCTGTCATGTTTGATAAATGAACTTGAAACACAGGCAACTTATAACTATGCGGAATATATTATTTTCCCAGTTAGTTCTATCAAATGTTTGGGCATATTTATATATTGAAGCAGCTTTTTACAACTTCCAGGAAACTGTGTTCGGGTTGCAAAATGAAGGAGATAACCGGAAGTCTCATCTTTTCGGATAGCGAAGAAAATGATACGTCGGAGTCTGGCAATACTACTACTACAAACAACAGAACGGGAATCCGAATGTACCAGGTACTTCTGTTTTATCTTTTCCTTTTTTTCTTGGCTGAGCAAATGTACCAGGTCCTAATTATCCTCTTGAATATTCAAAGTTCTGCGTGCATAATCTTAAATCTCCATAGTGATTCCTAATTTACTTTGACTTCCTCGTTAAAACATTACTAGCAAGCTCTTGCTGGGATCAGTCACATCTCCTTTGGTGAGGAAGAGAGCGTTTCTCCGAGAAAACCAATTACTCTGCCTGAGGTTGCGAAGCAATGCGAATTGAGTGGGACGCTGGAATCTGAGACAGACGGGATGTTGAAGAAGCAGGACTCTCATGGTAAAACCAAAGAGCTTAGTGGGCATGACATATTTGCACCTCCACCTGAAATCTTGGCCAGGACGCTGGATTCACACTCATTAGCAATGCATCAGGACATGGGAGAATCTGCACAACTTAGTTTACACACATCTATCAAAGTTTCTAACGTAAGTGACTTTGTTGTGTTTGCCCCTTCTCTTCCCTCTGTCTTAAGTAGAAGAAAATAGTTATATGGCAACTGATCCAACATGTCAGTTGAAAGTAACCACCTCCCCTCTTCCTTTGTGGCTTTGAATATGGGTAATTCCATATTAGAAGAAGACATGCTAGTATTGTTGTCGTATGCGGATATATGTCAATCAGATGACATTTGACACCCATTGAAGTATTTTCTCATCAAGTAGGGCTATGAAAATATATATGAGAAGCTTCAACGGAATTAACCAATGATAACCCACTGGGGCTTCTTGGTAGCATAGCGATATACTGATTCTCCTTCTCTAAATCGTTCTTATGAGGTCTTATTGGATATAGAACGACCCGACTCTTCAAAATTTTGATATGGATCAGCCCGCTGGAGACCAAAGCAATATAATATCCACTGAGGACTGTGCTGAAGACGGCGAAGAAGATCTATGATAAGAAATTCACTAAACTTTCGAAAACAACATCTTCAAGGCCGACGTACCTCCATCATCTGGGGAGAAACAACTAAGTGCGGCGAAACTGCGCCGGATAAGTGACAATGACGCTGATGGTAATGGTAGAACCTCGGGACTACCTGGGTGGTGTGCGCAAACCGCCTGGGGGTGAGAGCAGCATCGTGAAGTCTTGTGTCTGGATCGCACTGTGAACATGTTATGATATTACCCTCTCCTTTCGTTGAGTTCATCCATGGATATGCCAAACCTCATTCCATTATTTAACATGATTAGCTAGAGATGTGACCGATGTGCTAATTGGTGTTATGTGTTCATACTTGCGTCTGGTAGCTGCGTTTTTTCGTTCCATCTTCCTGACTCCCTGTCTACGACGATTTTTTGAAGTCAAAGATAGGATGTGGAAACTTCTCTCGTTAAAATCCACGTTGAGGAAAATTTATCATATTAACACATTAAATTTGATTGTGAATGTTCCCTGTCATTGGAGGATGCATGTTTATGCTGCATTTCATTTGTACGAAGGTCTCCTCATCCGTACCAAAGGGACAGGACAGATTCTGGCCGTAAAAAGGATGCAATTTCCCTGTCATAAACGTCTCATGTTGACTACGCAACTGTCTTTGACTTTCAGTAATTAGCACATGTAAATCCCCTTTCAGGGACCTTTTGTTTTTTTGTTTTGGTCGAATGAAAGATTTCCTTCGTTTTGAGTGACTTGGCAACTCCTTTTATCGACACTAGCGATTCGGGGTTACATAAGAGTCATAGCAAAAGGGAATTAATTTACGGAGATTGCTGTATTGTCCATTTACCAATTTAATTAGCTTCTATTAAATTAGGAATCTTTTATATAAGGGATGAGTCCTAGCGGGGTCGAAAACAGAACCGAAATTTCATGCATTTTTTTTTTTTTTGGGGTTCAGTTTTGGATAGTTTCGAACCAAACTGATAAACAACACAATCCGTTTAGCGAAAACGAAGAGAGAAAATGAATTCGGTGCGTTCTCGGAACGGTGAGTTGAGCATGGGAAAAAAATCGAATCGGCTCTCCGGTTCGGCTTGTATTCGGATCGAATCTCAATTCAGTTCAGAGTTAATGGATGTCCAAACAGTTCAATTCATTTTAGAAAACCCGAATCAAGCCGCTAACACTCTTCGGATGACTAGACACGACAACGCCCCATTTATTTAACTGGATTGTCCGGTGACGCGGATTAGGTTTCAAGATGGCAATTTTTCGTTTAAAGAAGGGTAGATTTTTGTTCGATTAACAACTAAAATAGATATTGGGCATGGCCGTTGTGTGTTTTCACTTTTAAGTGCCAAATGGCAAAAACAGCCCCGGGATATACTTAGATTAATTACGAAAGTATAATTTCATGAAAGAAAAGATCACAATGAAGTGAACTTTAGTTGTTTCTTTCAGCACAGAAGCACCAGGTTCTATTCCTACTTGTGGACAATTTCGACTTTTTAAGGGAGTCATTTGAATCTATTGTTTGAAAACTGGGTTTATAGACTGGCAAGAAGCTAAGGATACGCATGGCCAAACTTTTGCTTTTGAAATCAACTTAAATTGATTTTTCAACTTATGCTTTTGAGCAAAAGTTGATTTTGTCACTTCTAGTGAGAAATAATTTTTTTATTTATTTATTCAAGTGACTCCAAAAATATTTATAGAGAGAAAAGATGTTCCGAAGTAGAATAATGAGGTTGCTTAACCAAACGGATTTCTACTCCGGAAGCGTCTTTGAAGTAGAAATTTTACTCCAAAAATATTGTTATACACGCAAGTACTTGGAGGAGAGCATTTGTCAAAATTGACAATTATGGGGAAACTGAAGCACAAAAATAAAGAAGAGAAAAGAGCACAAAAAAAAAAAAAACAAAGTTTCAAGAGAATTTCGGAATTTGAACGATAAGTGTCTTGGAAACTCAAGTGATGAAAATATCAATTTTCATGCTCACAGTGCAACTTTTTTTTGAAAGCAGCTGAACACCGAAATCGAATACGAAATTCCAGTTCTGTTTAGTGTTTGCATTTTAGTAAAGACGCCCTCAAAGCAGAAAATGCAGATTGACTTGGACGATGAGGTCTTGAAGCTCCGCTACATGATGTGGCCATAGGAACCCTTTCCCTTCGTTTGCCGAGAAATAAAACCAAAATTTTTTGTTGAACATCTTCAGCAAGTCGTCCAGGAAAAACAATCTCTCTCTTGCATTCCCA
Source organism: Rhodamnia rubescens (assembly GCA_021437795.1). Taxonomy (NCBI): domain Eukaryota; kingdom Viridiplantae; phylum Streptophyta; class Magnoliopsida; order Myrtales; family Myrtaceae; genus Rhodamnia; species Rhodamnia rubescens. The sequence continues at coordinate 3,039,891 of JAILYA010000013.1, forward strand.
GCCACTTGAATCATTTGTCCTCTCAAAATTCCGAACTGTTGCACACCCGAACCAAGATCACTTAAGCATTCCGAAATACAATTAAATGGCCCAGAAAATGAAAATGCATACCTTCATCAACAGCGTGTTCGCCCACTACAAAATGGACGTTGGGTGGGTCTTCCTCCTTGAACAGTAGCTGGTATAGCAGCGTACCAAAATAATCGTCCACCGGAACCACGGGAGAAGCCTCCGGAGCCACGGGACCGGAACTGCCAATTAATTAATTGCAAATTCAAATTAGCGACGAACTTTGCGATGAAAACATTCGTTGCAAATTAGCGACGAAAATTATTCGTCGCAAATTAGCCACGAACATTTTCTGTAGCAAATTTACGATGGAAAAAATTCGTCGCAAATTACCGATGAAATTAAGTTTTTCGTCGCCAATTCGTCGTGGCAATTTAGCGATGAAAAATTAAAGTTCGTTGCAAATTTTGCAATGAATTTTGCCACGAAAGCCATTTGCAACGGACAAAGTTCGTGGCAAATATCGTCGCAAATTGGGGACGAACTAAATTGCGCAAATGTCATCGCAAATCAATGACGATAGGATTTTGTCGCAAATTGGCAACGAACTACGTTCATCGCAAAATTTATCGCAAATTAGAGACGAAATTTCATTTTTTTCATCGCTAATTTTTGCGACGCCGTATTAGCCATAAATTTTTTTTCGTGGCAAAATTTGTCGCAAAATCCATTAGCAACGAATTTTGTCAAAATTTTCGTGGCTAAAACCTTATTTTTTTGTAGTGCTAATGGATGTGGCCATAGGAACCCTTCCCCTTCGTTTGCCGAGAAATAAAATCAAAATTTTGGGTTGAACATCCTCAGCAAGTCGTCTAGGAAAAACAATCTCTCTCTTGCATTCCCAGCCACTTGAATCATTAGTCCTCTCAAAATTCCGAACTGTTGCACACCCGAACCAAGGTCACCTAAGCATTCCGAAATACCATTAAATGGCTCAAGATGAAAATGCATACCTTCATCAACAGCGTGTTCGCCCACTACAAAATGGACGTTGGGTGGGTCTTCCTCCTCGAACGATGGCCGGTGTAGCGGTGTACCGAAATAATCGTCCACCGGAACCACGGGAGGAGCCTCCGGAACCACGGGGACCGGAACTGCAAATTAATTCGTCGCAAATTAGTGACGAAAATTATTCGTCGCAAATTAGCCACGAACATTTTTTGTCGCAAGTTTGCGATGGAAAAAATCCGTCACAAATTAGTGTCGAAATTAAGTTTTTTGTCGCCAATTTGTCGTGGCAATTTAGCGATGAAAAATTAAAGTTCGTCGCTAATTTTACAACGAATTTTGCCACGAAAACCATTTTCGGCGAATGGAGTTCGTGCCAAATATCGTCAGAAATTGGCGACGAACTAAATTAGTCGCAAATGTCATCGCAAATAAGTGAAGATAGGTTTTTGTCGCAAATTGGCAACGAACTACGTTCGTCGCAAAATTTGTCGCAAATTAGCGATGAAATTTCATTTTTTCATCGCTAATTTTTGCGAAATCGTATTAGCCACAAATTTTTTTTTCGTGGCAAAATTCGTCGCAAAAGCCATTAGCAACGAATTTTGTCAAAATTTCGTAGCTAAAACCTTCATTTTTTTTGTAGTGCTACCCGATGTGGCATAGGAACCCTTCCCCTTCGTTTGCCGAGAAATAAAACCAAAATCTTTGGTTGAACATCCTCTCGCAAGTCGTTCAGGAAAAACAATCTCTCTCTTGCATTCCCAACCACTTGAATCATTAGTCCTCTAAAAATTCCGAACCTGTTCCACACCTAAACCAAGATCACCTAAGCATTCCGAAATACTATTAAATGGCCCGGAAGATGAAAATGCATACCTTCATCAACAGCGTGTTCGCCCACTACAAAATGGACGTTGGGTGGGTCTTTCTTCTCGAAACAGTGGCGGTGTAGCAACGCATCGAAATAATTGTCCACCGAAACCACGGGAGGAGCCTCCGGAGCCGCGGGGACCGGAATCGCCAATTAATTCGTTGCAAATTCAAATTAGCGATCGAACTTTGCGACGAAAACATTTGTCGCAAATTAGTTATGAAAATTATTCGTCGCAAATTAGCCACGAACATTTTTTGTTGCAAATTTGGATTGGAAAAAATTCATCACAAATTAGCGACGAAATAAACTTTTTAGTCGCCAATTCGTCGTGGCAATTTAGTGATGAAAAATTAAAGTTCGTCGTTAATTTTGCAACGAATTTTGCCACGAAAGCCATTTTCGGCGAACAGAGTTCATGGCAAATATCGTCGTAAATTGGGGACGAACTAAATTACGTCGTAAATTGGGGACGAACTAATGTCATCGCAAATCAATGACGACAGGATTTTTGCCGCAAATTGGCAACGAACTACGTTCGTCGCAAAATTTGTCGCAAATTAGCGATGAAATTTCATTTTTTCGTCGCTAATTTTTGCAACGCCATATTAGCCACGAATTTTTTTTTGTGGCAAAATTCGTCGCAAAATCCATTAGTGACGAATTTTGTCAAAATTTTTGTGGTAAATTTCGTGGCTAAAACCTTGTTTTTCTGTAGTGCTACCCGATGTGGCCATAGGAACCCTTCCCCTTCGTTTACCGAGAAATAAAATCAAAATTTTTTGTTGAACATCCTTAGCAAGTCGTCTAGAAAAAGCAATCTCTCTCTTGCATTCCCAACTACTTGAATCATTAGTCCTCTCGAATTCCGAATTGTTGCACACCTAAACCAAGGTCACCTAAGCATTCCGAAATACTATTAAATGGCCCCGAAGATGAAAATGTATACCTTCATCAATTGCGTGTTCGCCCACTACAAAATGGATGTTGGGTGGGTCTTCCTCCTCGAACATGCAGCTGGTGTAGCAACGTACCCTACAAAATGGATGTTGGGTGGGTCTTCCTCCTCGAACATGGGCGATGTAGCAGCGTATTGAAATAATCGTTCACCGGAACCACGGGAGGAGCCTCCGAGCCACGGGGACCGGAATCGCAAATTGATTCGTCGCAAATTAGCGACGAAAATTGTTCGTTGCAAATTAGCGCCGAAATTAAGTTTTTCGCCACCAATTCGTCGTGGCAATTTAGCGATGAAAAATTAAAGTTCGTCGCTAATTTTGCAACGAATTTTGCCACGAAAGCCATTTGCGACGAACGGAGTTCGTGGCAAATATCGTCGCAAATGTCATCACAAATCAATGAAGATAGGATTTTGTCGCAAATTGGCAACGAACTAAGTTCGTCGCAAAAGTTGTCCCAAATTAGCGACGAAATTTCATTTTTTCGTCGCTCATTTTTGCGACGCCGTATTAGCCACGAATTTTGTTTCGTGGCAAAATTTGTCGCAAAAGCCATTAGCAACGAATTTTGTCAAAATTTTCATGGCAAATTTCGTGGCTAAAACATTCATTTTTTTTGTAGTGCTACACGATGTAGCCATAGGAACCCTTCTCCTTCGTTTGCCGAGAAATAAAATCAACCGAAACCATGGGAGGAGCCTTGAGCCATGGGGACCGGAACCGCCAATTAATTAGTCAAAATTAATTCTTGGTAAATTTCGTGGCTAAAACCTTATTTTTTTGTAGTGTTACCCGATGTGGCCATAGGAACCCTTCCCCTTCGTTTGCCGAGAAATAAAATCAAAATCTTTGGTTGAACATCCTCAACAAGTCGTCGAGGAAAAACAATCTCTCTCTTGCATTCCCAGCCAAAGGAGGAGGCCCGAAATAGCCTCGTCAAAGGAGGAGAGCGGGCGGGAGCCATTGGAGCCCCGGGACTGGAATAGGAACAGTGGAGCCGGAATACGATTTGCCGCCGCCGGAGCCGGAAGAGGAGCCGCGCCAAAGGGGGAACAGGTGTCGCTGCCGTTGGAGCCGAACAAGAGCTACCACCGGTGCCGGAATAGGAGCCGGAACCGGTGCGTGAGAATGTGGGTGCATACTCCGCCTACCGCGAAACACGCCTCTATCCGCGCGGGGATAGTCCCACCAAAAAGAATTCCCGGATTTCTATGGGCTGGCCCCGCCCCGGTGAAGTGATATCTCGATTCTTTCAGGGTGAATGCCCTATCTTGTATGTATTGTGACGAAAGGGCATTCCCACATGTTCCCGGATAACAAATTCACCAGGTTCCGGTCATCATGTAAATTCTCCATCTATTGATTAAGAAAGTTGTTACCTTTTTTTTTTTTTGTTTTTTTAGATGCCCGATCGAATACAGTAAACAAAAGCCCAGCTCTCAACAAGTGAGCAATAAAGAAAAGGGCGGAACGGAGAAATACATACCTTCGATCGCAAATTAGCGACGAAGTTTCATTTTTTCGTCGCTAATTTCTCGGACGCCGTATTTCGCATTCCCACCACTTGAATTATTAGTCCTCTCAAAATTCCGAACTATTGCAAATTAATTCATTGCAAATTCAAATTAAGGACGAACTTTGCACACCTAAACCAAGATCACCTAACCATTCCGAAATACTATTAAATGGCCCTAAAGATGAAAATGCATACCTTCATCAACGGCATGTTCGCCCACTACAAAATGGATGTTGGGTGAGTCTTCCTCCTCGAACAGTGGCTGGTGTAGTAGCGCATCGAAATAATCGTCCACCGAAACCACGGGGAGGAGCCTCCGGAGCCACGAGGACCGGAAGCGCAAATTAATTCGTCGCAAATTCAAATTAACGTGGAACTTCTCATTTTTCCAAAAATAAGGATTTTTCCTCTTGCGGGAAAATTGGCTCAAAAAATTCCGAAAATTGCAAAAAATTCCAAAAAATATTAAAAAATTAGGAATTGACCATTGTAGGCAATCCTATTTTTGATTATTTTGACTCCAAATCCTTCAAAAAATGACAATGGCTCAAGTGGCTCTGAATGCAAGAGAGAGATTGTGTTTCTTAGATGATTTATTTAGGATGTTCAACGAGAGACTCGGTAAGGGTAACGTCTCCTCCTCCTCCATATCGATGGCTCTAATCCAAATTATGTGGACAAAACGCATCAACTCATTTCCTAATTTTTGAGATTTTCTTTGATTTTTTTTGGAATTTTCGAAATTTTCTGAGACAATTTACCCACAATGGGAAAATTCATTATTTTTGGAAATATAAAAGGGAAAAATCATCAAAAATAGAAATGACTAGTTAAATTGACTCATTTCCTAATTTTTGAGATTTTTTGGATTTTTTCAATGACTTTTAATCAATTTTTAATTTATTTTTAAAAAGGGAGAGAAAAAGAAAGCCCAAGATAGAAAGCTCGCTTCGTCCTTGGGGCGACGCCGGTCACCCTCCCGTAGATTCTCCAATGTTCTCCGACGGGTTTCTGCACGACAACCTTCTCAATAGCATTAATTACAAGTTCGCCGCCTCAAATGATTTCTAAAATGGTCAACATTGCGGATGCCATTAAAGCTAGCATCTTGCGCTATGTGTCAAGGGGCTACCAGTCTGCACCAAACCAAGAGCAACTCCCACGGTAGATTATATTTACTCTAAGTAGATCACCTAAAATTCATACATGGATCAATCCTTCACACGATTCATTCAAGTGGGGGTGAGACAAATAGAAAGAGAAATGTTTAACTAGGTAGAAATAAGGGATAACACAAACCGAGAAATCCATAAACAAAAAATGGTTATCGTAACAGGCATAAATCAAGCATATGTCATCACAAGGTTCAGAGGTACTTTAAAGCGATGATGTAGCAATGGCTATATGTTTGATGTCCACTTCATCCTCGACACGATCCCCCACGGCTTCATCAGTCTGGGAGCAGAAATATTTAATGTTTGTTAGTCACTTGCAAAGTGGGCCTAAAACACTAGAAAGCAGTTGAGAAAGGGAGTGGGAGAGGGATTTTTCTATAGTTATGGAGCGATTGGTCCCCAAAGATCTTTCTGGTGCTCATACCCAATATCATTGTCTACCACATGACTACTCATGGAAAATCTATATACATATTGTGGTGTGTATTTTGAGAGAGCTTAGAAAAACTTGAACTGTGGCCAATTGGCTTGTTGGCACCCACGCCCATCTTCTTTCTGTGCAATATTTGTGCTTACAAAAGATCAACCCCATAGATTTCACAAAGTTCAACAGAACGCTATCTCCTCATTTCTTTTTCTCTTCCAAAAACAATTTAAAGGAATTAGAGACTTCTTTAACTCAAAAAACCTAATCAAAATTAAAGAGAGAATGCCACCAATCTAAAGAAATTAGAGACTTCTCCGGCCAACCAAACTTAAATAAAATTAAACAGAAAGAAATTCAATATCTGCAAATATGCAATTGAAAATACCAAGCCCCACCAAAGTATTCATGAAAATAGTGATCAATTTAAGAAGCCTTGAAAGTAGAAGTACTGGATGAGGTACAACGGAAACGGCAACCAAAAGAAATGGTAAAAAGCATTTAGGTTGCACATGGTAACCATTCGATTCGGAAAACGTAATTCTGGTTAAAATGACTTTTTTTATTATGTTCCTGAATGAGTTTTAGAGAACCAAAACGTGTTTGATAAATGCATAAAATTTATGTTTCAAAAACTGTTTCTTTTCCTATTTTTTCATTTAAATCAAATAACTATGGAGTTAATTTGTAAAATTTCATCCTAAATTAAAGACTAATTTCTAATGCACACTAAAATAATTTAAAATACATTATTTTTTAGCATGTTATAAATAAAACATAAATTTTAATATATGATGTTTGAAGTTCCATAAAGCATGGATCAAGTTCCCATATTAATGACTCATTTTTTCTTTAAAAGTTGCATTGTCTAAATACATAGAAATATTTTGTAATGCATGGCTACGAGCATGCATGTTGGATGCCCTCATCTTCCGCAATATTTTTTTGTAGGAGAGTGAAGTCTATGAAATCTATGAAATTTAGGCCCAAATTTATGAAAATAAGGTCAAATTAGCCTAATCTAAGCTTCTTCTATTTTTCGGGATTTGCTAAAAAAAAAATTTTATTACAATTTCTATTTTTTGATTTATTTTATTTTATTTTATTTTATTTTTACTAGAGGGAAAAGTGATGAGAATATTAAAAGGAAAAAGTCAGAAATGTGAAACTTCATTATGTTTTGTTATTTTCAAAAGTGATTCTTTTTTCGGAACCAACTTTTTTTTTGTTCGGATTTTGCTTTAAAACGTTCGATTCTCTAAAACCGATTTTGAGTACGGAATCGAATCGAATCGAATTATTTACGTTACCAAACAAAGCATTCTCATCTTTTACTGTTCCTGGGATGAGAATAAGAGAATCGGAATGGTTACCATGTAGGCCCTTAACGTGCGCTCTCTTGAACTATCCCAACCAATAAAGTGGAACTTCCTAATCAAAAATTTGCTTTTACTAGGCCTCAGCATCTTTCCAACAAGGGCGTCATGATCAATTTCAACTTTTCTGTACGAGAATTCTGCAGCAATTAATCATTTGTTATATCTATGTCGCGATCATATTGTGACCACAAAAACTGATTACATGTAATAGAGTGATTTGTACAACAGCATATCCAGAATATTTGTGAACTCAGAATGGCTCTTTTTGTAAAATCGGCGTGAGGAACCACCACTCATAAATGTACGGAGAGTGCCTTGGCCCCTACGAGAGAGAGAGGCGGGCAGAGAGACCATTACCGTTGCTATTCATTCAGAGTTAAGAGAGCACTTTCTTTTCTGTAATTTTTTAACATCCCTGAAGCAACTAATGTTTACTAATAACACGACCATTACGCTAGCTTGCAAGCAGTAATAGAATTGATTTATCAGTGTGTAGCACAGGCCTAAGTGCTAGTTTCTAAGCACTTATGCGTTATAACACTTGCTATTAAGGATAGGGACCAAGGGAGATGGAAAGGATAAAAGGAGCAGCAAACTTTGTGGGTGACTTACCAAGAAACTTGACTAGTTCAAGTGAAGAACGGGCAAAGGGATGATCCCACTCCAGCGACTCCCACGTCTGCCGATTTATCTGAATCAGTCGAAGAGAAGGGGGAGCAGAAGGGAGCCCATTGTCACGCAGGGGCAGCTACAGAGGAATCCTCTTCACTTTCGGGCAGTTGTCTATACAGATCCACTCGAGGGAATTGCAGCTCGTGGTCCCATCACATACGCTCTTCAGTTCGGGAAGATTCCGTAGACGCAGCCTCCTTAACTTTGGGAAGCAACAGTGCATCATTTTGGCAACGGTGCCTATTATCACCTCCATGCCCTTGCAGTCGCCGACTGATATCTCTTGGAGGAAAGGGAGGTGGAGCAACATGTCTTGCGTCAGCAGCACCCTCTTCATGTTGTTGCATGCTTCTATACCAATATATATATGTAAGGCCACAAGTGGCTCCCCTCGGGTGGCGACGTCATGGTGACTTCAGCATAATGAAGAAGCATTGGCTCATGCAGCTCCGGTGGCACGTAGATCTCACGGACGTTGGCTTATGGCGGCGCATGTGGACGTGTGCGGTGGCTCTTGTGAAATTTCACGCAATGGCTTTGTGGACAAAAGCGAACATTGTACTCGTGTTCGTCGAAACAACTAACGGAAAAGTGTCAGAGTAGAGCTCAAAAGAATTCAACTAAACAAATTTGGAGCCTGGTAGCAAGCGTGGGGCCGTCTTACTCCTAGTCGTGACGAATTTTCAAGATATAACTCACATGAGGGCGTCAAGCCCGTTAAAAGTCCCTTTTAAAAAAAAACATCTGTAAAAAGTTGTCAAATTGCAACAGAAAGCTGCCAACTTGGTACAAAAAGATGGCCGTTGAAGCTCGCTGTGGAAAAGACTCTTATTATACAAAATAAAAGGAGCATGATACTTTTTGGTGTTAACACCACGGAAAACCCCAACTGTGACAAACCGGTACACTTCTATCAAATTTATCATAAATAGATGCACCTCCGATAAATTTACCCTCCATCGATTTTCCTTAAATTTAGCCATCAAATTACTCAATTGAATGACGCGTGGTTGTTGGCGGGTATTGGGTTTTCCCTCTTACGCATTTCATGGGTCTGTCATGTTGGTCAAAGCAGGAAGCGACCGATCGGGCAAATTCGACTCGGTCGATGGAAGAGAGGCGATGAACCCGCACTGCGAGCCCGGGTTCAATCGCCCGCTCGAGTGCTCGGGTTCTCCCTCTTCCGCATTTCGTGGATCCGTCATGTTGGTCAAAGCAGGAAGCGACCGATCGGGCAAATTTGTCTCGGCCGATGGAAGAGAGGCCGATAAACCCACACCGCAGCTCGGGTTCGAGTGCTTCTCCCTCGATCTCCATCTCCATCTCGATCACATTCACATGGAAATTTGAAAACGCTAGAAACCCAGAGTGCCCTCCACTGTGCGGCCCGACGTTCCTCGCTCGGCACATCTCGCACCGTTCGTTTTCAAACAAGCAAAGACCATCGTTAGATTATGTAAGTGGGAAAAAGCAACTCGAAAAATTTATTTGCGTTCAAATATTCCCGGAAATTGATTTTATGAGAATTCCATCGGCGTTCCCAAATCATTCACCGTTTAGGAACTTTTACTAGTGGACGCAGATTGCTCATAACTTAAGGACGAATCAAAAGTTTGCTAACTCCTTGCCAAAATTACTAATCACCCCAAGGAAGAGACTCACCTTTGCTATTTCATGAATCACAAATCAACTTTGGGAAAACTATTTGGTAGCTACAACTAATTTTGGATAGGTCTTTAAATTCTTTTTTGAGTCATGAAATTACCAGAAAATTTAATCCACAAGGTTACTAATAATTATTGCCAGAAATTTCGAGTGAGGACATGAAGATAGCCAATACACATCAGAGAAAGCCTTAGCTTTTGGAATTGGGTATCTGCTCTTATTTGAAATAAACGCATCTTAGACTTCTTTCAATATCAAGTACTCATAACAAATCATTAAATCCAAATAGTTATTGAATTAAAAAAATACCCGGATATCACTATTTAAATAAAGTTTTACTAAAGATTACATTTATGATCATAAATAAATCCATTTTTGAATTAAACCTAAACCTCAGTGATTAAAAAATATAGATAGAAAGAGAAATTCATTTCCTTTTTTTTTCGTGGAGTGGATAAACAAAAGTTGATGTAAATTTAGACTTTTTTTTTTTTTGATGTGCTTAGTAACAATGGTAAATTACTTAAATATATGGAAGGAGGGGGATTCCGAGTTTGAATTAAGATGTAGAAGACAAAATCACCTCTTACACCAATTTACCTGATTTGCCTCTTTTGACTCCTTAGAGTCATGGATGAATGCACCTTGAGCTTTTTCCATTAATACTCAAGTTCTGGAAAGAACTCGAAAGAACACGACAGTTTATACTAGAAAGGTAGTGGAAAAAAGGACAGCTTATTGGAGGTGGCATTTTTGGAAGTGTTTAGGAAACTTCAACATGTTACTTTTTTTTTTTGCACCTAATTGGCTAAACTTTGCCATGATAGGTGAAAGGGAAACCAAAGCTCCATCTGCGTTGAAGGAGTTTGAGTTATTGCCTAATGATCCACATTCGTCTGAATGCATAAGGCAGTTAAGTAAGGACATTTCCCATGTTTTTTGTGGCTTGAGGGTGGCCATAAAAGATATCGACTATTTTGGGTACCTCATTCCTAAAGGCTTGAGGGTGCAAATAACTTTTCCTATCTCTTCAAGGGCTTGCTTGAGTGTCTTGACTATGTGCTATTCATTTTCTCCGTCTCTCAAATCTATGGGTGGACATATATTGGGGATTCTGACATGTGATTTAGGCCTCGAACATGATATACATGGATGGGAGCAAGTCCCTAGAGCCATCAAAGTTTGATCCTAGTAGATTTGAAAACCATAAGTCAGTATTGGGAGGAGAGACCTGCATATGCCCAAGCAATGCACTTGCGAGGATGGAAACCTTGTTGCAATCCATTATCTGGTTGCTCAGTACTCGCAGGAGTTATGTTTAGGTGAGTATTACATTAGGGAGCCGATGAGAGTACCTACTCAAGGGTTGCCAAAGAAATGGAGATGAAGCTTAATTCTTTCCTCGGCAATCCAAGACTTTCATGGTGCCACCTTTACAGGACTTAGCTACATCAAACATTCCCATGGTGACAATAAAGTTAAAACACCGTGAGCTCAAGGAAGAAGCAAGCTCTTCTGAATAACATTACCGAGAGCATCTACCAATACGGTAGGTTTTCAGTTTGCATGATGTTATATGCATGTCGTCATTACAACTTCGACAGTTCGCTCTACTCCCCTTTACCCATGCAATCGTCCTTACCTTAGCCCCTCAGGAAATTTGAGGGCTTTCTATATTACTTATAAATTAAAATATGTGGGATTGAGAAAAGGAATACGTGCTCTCTCTCCTAAATTCTTCTTTTCATGTTCCAATTTCTCTGGGTTGGTTTGAATCTGATTCTATTTTTTCTTTTCTTTTATTTTTTCTTGCTTTTTCACCTAATACGTGGTAGTATCCCAACAACAACAAAAAATCAAGAGCGCATAAGATATGAAAAGGAGATTCGATTTATAGATAATTCATCTTATAGTGAATTTGAATAACCTATATTTTGTTCGGCACAATCAATGCAATCTCTCTTTTACCCTTTGGAATTATGAGATTTTGTGGAATATGCCAATTGTATGTATGATGATGTCGTGGTTTAATATATAAATATTCTAAAACTCTTCTCTGGCTTGGGATGGAATTTGGCCTAAGCCAAAAGAGTGGAAGTATGGAATTATGGAGGCACATATAGGGTGTTGCTATGATATCATATGAATTTTTTTTTAAACCAAACCAAGGCCAACAATTTTAAAAACAATTACTAAGGAAATTTCAATATAATAGGGCAATAAACAAGAGAACCAACTTTGTTCTTTTAAGGGAAAATGACACAAATAGTCTTTGAACTTTAACCCAATGTGTAATATAGTCCTTGAACTTTTAATTTAATGTAGTCCTTGAACTTTAATCTAATGTGCAATTTGGTCCCTAAACTTTTGACTTGTTCAATATAGTCCCTGAATTTTTAGTAAATGTTCAATTTAGTCCATGAACTATATGAAAATATTCATTATTGTCCCCGATTTTAAATTAATGGAAGAACTACATTGAATATTTTCATATAGTTCAGGGACTATAATTAACATGTAGCAAAAGTCTAAAGACCACATTGAACAAACTAAAATTTCATGGATCATATTGAACATTCAGTTAAAGTTCAAGGACCATATTGAACAAATTTAAAGTTCGGAGATAATAATGCACATTAGATCAAAGTTTAGGGATTATTTATGTCATTATCCCTTCTTTTAAATTAATCAATATGTAATACTCTCGGCACATGTAAATATCATTGCACTTCGATGGATTATAAGGAAGAGACCTATGTTATCTCTACATCAAACAATCCATTAGAGTGGACAAACATAAGATGCAATGAATTGTTAAGAAATCATTTTCATCGGGGGATAGCCGAGATGCTGTGATCCCTAATTTCCTTGAGTGCCTTCTTTCCTATCTAACAGTCCAAAAGATCCCTAGTTATCACGGCCGACCTAGCGAAAACGAGGTCATTATTTGCATGGATTGATAATTTATCATTAGGACGATATCCCACTTTGGCACCTTCCATTATTTCAAATACTCTGCACTGTAGCTCCATTTTATCTCGAATTATTCTTGCAGCAAAGATGTTTCATGTGTCATTACATTGTAGTACGCAGTACTAAGGACGGTTGAATGCTTCCCGATTCGTTTAGTTTTATTTTCATCGCACGCGCAATGGAGCCTCTAAAGTTGTCATTTGAGTTCATGAGAAAATAATAGAAAATGTCCTAAACTTATTGCCATTGCGCCACATGAGTCCTAAATTTTTTGTATTTGTGCTAATTCGGTCTATTTGGCCTGCCGGTGTTGACATAAATAATTTTTAACAATACTCTTAATATTAAAATATTAATCTAGTTTTCATTTTTCCCTTTTTTTTGCTTTCTTTCTCTTTCTTTTTTTTTTCTTGCCACTCATACACGTGTCACTAATTTTTCCCAAACTATTTTTTAATCACAAAAGACCCCACATTGGTACATTTGTGTCAAATTTACCCTAAATTGATATAAACTTATCCTCTATTAGTTTTCGTTAAATTTAGCTGTCAAGTTGACGGGCATACTGATTTAGTTATTTTTACCCTCTGTTTGTGAGAGATTTATCAATTTGAATTTTTTTGTAATGGGCAAATTTATCACATGTGTACTAGTTTTTTTGCTCTAGAAAATTATCTTTCCTATGATAAATTTCTGAGAACACTTCCTGACGGCCTCTACTACTTAGATGTAACCTGATAATTCTACATCCTTCCCCTTGATAATTGCTTATTCCTATGTATCTGTATCCATTTCAGGGGAATAATGCCTCGGGGAAGGATGGACGTGTACATTGTCCATTGAATATGGGCGTTTATCAGCTAGGAGGCCTAATATGCAGGTCTTGTTTTCTTTTGTTTTTTCAATTCGATAGCTTGTCTCTAAGACTGTTTGGACCGTGCATGACCCTAGATTTTGAGTGAGACGCTGCTTTGTACTTGATTGCTGGTTGACCAGAAAAATGACAAAAAAATAAGGCTTCCTTGAATATCGTTAGTGGTTTCAATTTGCTCATTTATGCAGTGGATGCTAAATCCTTTAGAGGCTGTCCAGCTAGATGTTTTTGCAAGTGTAAAATGTACCCTTTCACTTTGTCCGGTTGAATATTTCCAAGTGTACTATTTACAATCAAGATACTTAATTAAGTGGTAGGTCTTGTTGGATGAAGAATACCATATTTCACAAGAAGAACAAAATTAGGCTATCGTTTGCATCCAACTTTGCGTGAAAAAATTTGAGAGCGTAATAAATTAGTGTATCAAGGTCTGTTGCTACTCACAATACTTGCTTTTCTCCTTGATGTAAGTGAGAATCAACCGGCTTTGGAGAAGGATAGGTACAAGATCCGTCAGGCTTTCATTGCTAAACCTGGGAACTCACTTATTGTCGCTGACTATGGACAGGTATTGCGGTCGACTTAGGGTTTTTGTGCTGACTTTAAGTCTTAAGTTTAGTTGCAGCTAAAACTTAGAATTCTTGCACACCTTGCTGATTGTAAGAGCATGTTGGATGCATTTAGAGCTGGTGGTGATTTCCACTCAAGGACTGCAACGAATATGTATCAACGTATTCGTGAAACAATTGAAAATAAGGGAGTACTTCTTGAGGGGCATCCCCCACCTGGTAAAGATAAACCCCTAGTTCCACTCCTAAAGCTAAATAAAATGTAAAATTATAGCATAACGTTCACCAGGAGTGTTCAAACATCAAGTGTAAAGCTCCGGCTGTCCCGATCCCAGGCCTTTATCGATGTGCCGTCCTCCATGTCCATAATTGCTGCATTTTTCTTTGATCACGTAACATTGTGGTGACTTACCAGAAAATCAAATGGACGTGTAGACGACGTCTTCCAAATGCTCAGGGGAGAATTTGGGCTCCTTTAACATTGGATTTAGGTTGCATAGAGCAGTGAGACTCCGCAACAGTAATTATGTGATGGCCGGTAAGCAGTGCCTCATTGAAATAGGGCTTAACTTTAGATAATAGATTTTAGTGCATCCTTCTGCGAACATGAGATTGACTAGTGGAGGTTGTGTACTGTTTGTATCGAAGGAAATTTGGACTTCCAATAGTTCTTCCAATTCGTTTTGCTCATAACTTTGGACAGCTTTTAGAGATCAAGTGTTAAGATAATGGGGCAGAGAGAATGAGCCATTGGGTAACTCTGTCTATGTCCATCCACGTGAAGAGGAAGCTCTCCTTTCCAGAAGAAATTGAAGAAGACCTGACAACTTCTGTCTATTATTTTCTGCCCTTCTGAATGTGAGTGCAAGTGATGAAAAAGTGAAAATGAGAACCATACGTCTGTACCGTCCCACTAGTAATTTCTGTGAATGTACAGGTTTACAAAAGATGCCAGTATCTTGCAAACCATTTGACCCAAAGATGTCGCAGAAGAATCTTTTCTCTGGAAGAAATGCAAGCTGGTAGTGTGATGCTGAACATGTTCAACTGGTCGTGCCCCCAAATGTGACGAATTCAGTTAAATGAAACAGACAAATGCAAGCGATGAAAATGCTTAAGCCTAGGCCAAGAAAATTGACATTAGAGTGATGAACAAATAGCATTTACTGTAACGATAAGAAGGAAATTCATATTTGCACACCAAGCTCTCTAAATTAAGACACGTAATCATAGGCAAGCTGATCACGTGGACACCGATGATGCTGCAACCTTGACATAGATTCATACAGAAGAACAAGCAGAATTTTCAATAACGGGAATAAAAGTCAACCAAAAACAAAGAACGAGAAATGACTGCTGTGAAATTATTCCTCATCATGAATAGTAAAATCTGCCAGAAGACAGGGTATCGAAGTTTATATCCCACTGGAGTACATAGAATGTAACTCTCACTCTCACCACTAGACTATCCTCCATGCCTTTTGATAATTGTTCTGCTCTTCAACAAGAACATCTATGGCTTGAAAATTAGTTCTAGAACCATTTTCCAGAAGGGAAACTAAATCTAACCAAGTATTCTAAACATATTGAATCCATTTGCATGAATTCATAAATGTAACAACTATATGGAAGATCCATTTGCATGAGGACCTATTTATAAATGGAGAGAAAATATCATGAAAATTAGGATACAAATATAATGTGTGCAGTAACAAATGAAACTCGGATAAAGCAGCCACTGAAAATGAGAACTGGTTGCTTCTTTCCTATTTGTGCTCTGCCGTTGGGAGTTTTGAACCTCCAACCTCCCGTACCCACGTCAACCCACTGGCCATGGCGCCGAATGCCAGTAGATTGGAAATATTCAGATATGAGCAGATCTTGTAACCAAATTCAGAGTGGGTTCAGGGCCTAGCAGAGCTACAGGTGTAATGCTGTGTGATGTATTAGCAAAGACTGAGCAGTCTTATTAGTGGAGACCGCTAATGTGATCTATTTGTCCAAATTCTTCAATAAATTCATCATTATATCTGGAAGGCATAGTCTAATATCTCAGAAACATCTCAGAACAAACAAATACCTCAGTCAAATGCATAAGGATCATCGACATAGGGATTTAATGATCCTTCTGTGAACAAATCACCAATATTTGAACTGCGTGGAGGATGAACTCCCTTTGTTCCCTGCACAAAGAATGAAAGCCAAGAATGATCTCTGGATAATTAGAAAGAATCATTAACTACAGCTTCTGAAACAAAGGGCATATCAGGTGACTCGATGTAAGGCTACTGACAATGTATGCTATATTACATATTTTTTAAACAACCTACTACATGTAATGACTTTTTTGTATCCACTATAAGACAGCAAATCAATCCTTTTCTCTTGCTCTCAAACTCTCAGGATTTTCCTGTGGAAACAGTCAGAACCAGGAGGTGCCACATTCTTTCAGCCTCTTCGACGCTATAACCATCATGGAATATACATAAAAACAGGGGGCCATTCAGAGTTCCTTTCACTTAATCTCTGAAAATTTACTATTTAAAGTAGTTCCTTCAAGTCTTTGTTGTAATGAGCTCCTGATCCATTTCTTTATTCACTCTTGGGTGTGAGGTCTAACCATCAAATTGCAAACAAAAGACAAAGTCCTAGAGAGTTTTTTCCTCTTCCTCCACCAATATGAATATCGCCTCCTTAGGTATAAAGATGCAGGGAAAGAACATCAGATATCAACATTGACAAGGTCAGGATGCAAAAATACATACTTCATTCCAGTGGAATTGGATTGAAAGGTACATGCATAAGATAATCTATAATTTTTAATCCCACTATTCATCTCATCCTGCATGTTGTAACATATGACAAACCTTCACAGCTACCTGTACCCAATACTGACACAAGTAGTTGAGAAAAGAGAAAATTAAAAAAATTCAAAAGTTTTATATTTTTAAATTCAAAAGTTCCACACAAACGACAAAAAATAATCAGAAAATAATGTTATTTTCCTGAAAAATAACTTCCTGGAAAACATTTTCCAGAGACTATCACATTTTCTGTGAAACAAACAAAGCCTATTTCGTGAAAAATAACTTCAAGGAAAATATTTTTTGGATTAACCATGGATTGAGTCCAAGCAGCTCATCCCAAGGGAGATGAAGGAATTGCCTATACATAGTCTTCTGATAAATGAAAAGTGAAATTGATACTGAAGTCCTATAGTTCAAGTATAAACAATCATCTATTTGATGTGCCCGTTATTACCTTCACATCCTTGGGTGAGCTAAGTCTTGGTGAAACCATCCTCTTATGTTTTCTTGGATCCTGCAGCAATGAGATACATTGAAGGGCCCCATTGTTTGGCAAAAGAAAGGCTACCAACCTAACTAATGGAGGACCATCAATCAGATGCTAATCATACGGTTCAGTCAGACTAGATACATGCCTCAAACATTACTGTACTCTTTGTTTTTCTTCTTTTGGTAATTGTCCTTCCATTTGTTGTTTCAACTTCATATTCACGGTGAGTTACCTGTCATGCAGAAAGTAAACTGAGTACACTTGACAATATAATGAGGCAGGCAGAAGGCACTTGCACAAGAAGTATCAGATCGATTATGTCAATTCACGCAACATAATACCGGGTGCAGAGAATAACTAATGCACCTTAGATCACACTTAATGATAGACCTCTGCTTTTTGTGTTAAGATCACAGTGGACAAGAACTTACTTTCTTGCTATGCTTGGGAATACTCGCCCCACTACCAGTATTAGTGTTCTCCACTTTTTTCAACAATTTTGACACAGGTGTTTGAGTTGCTTCCGGGAGAGGTGAATCCTGCAACAATGATTAGAATCAAAATGAGATGAGAAGCAAATTTTCTATTGGCTGCCGAGAAAACAAGAGAAAAATTTAGTGTTTCCCAGTCACCTGCTCTTCATCTTCTGCTCTTAAGACCTGCTGGCTTCTTCTACTACCATTAGAATTCCTCTTCTTCATTGAAGTGATTGAATACTCCTTTCAAGAAAACATTCACAATGACAAGAGGAATTATATCGTATAAAGCTCAAGGCATATCTCCATATTCTTATTGTCAAATGAATAGATGATGCGTATCTAGATGAGATGGGATTTATACCAATTATCACAAACATGAATTTTCAAACTGTAAAATTCAGGTATATCTTCTTAGCATCTTCACAATTTGATGCATATATATGTGGGCAACATCCAAATGGGTACAAGGTTAAAAAAACGCAATAGTCCTTACTGGTGCAAGCATCAAACTGAGAATGCCAAGAAGAGAAGACGATCTCTTTTAGTTTCCAAAGAACAACTCCCAAAATGCATAAGCAGATAGACAACACAGACAAGGTGCATCATTTTGCATCAAACTCACAACAAATAACTTCTTATTTTATTGTCTTCATTTTCTGTGAATCTCATTGCATCCACAGTTGATGCTACAATATGAATGAGCATAGACTCTAAGCCCATACAATAATTTTACTTCCCCACCACCATTAATGAATTGAAAGATTAGGGACTTGATGAACATTAAGGAGTCAAAATATGGCCGTCAAACTCAGGATAAGTGAATCAATTATGTAGGCCTATTGAATCACCAGTATAAATTTTGGCTGACATCGGCTTTGTATCGCTGTAACACATCAAAGAATAGATTCAGTTATCTACACCATCTAAAAGGAAAAAATTTCATTCCAATAAGCTTGCAACCTAGTAGTTTCAGCGTGGATCCGAGACTTTAGAAAGATTGAGGACTTTGCCACCCTAGGGCGGGGAAGAGTTGAGGCATTTACCCTATGAGCATTGTTCTTAATTTGACCATGATGCCTAATTCGCTTGCAAAAATATAACCCTAGACTTGGCCAACTATAGTAAAAGCAATGGTATGACTAGTCAGAAAGTGCTAGTAAAAATGAAGCTGTAAGGAACAGCTCCAGGATCTGGTGAGAGAAATCAAAGAACAGTGAGTTACTGCCTTTAATTTGTATTTTTATTTTTTCAGTTTGTGGTATTTAGAATTACCTAAAATCAATTTGTATCGAGAAGAAACGTAAAAAAGAAACCCAGGGATGTGTATCTATCTATGAGAAGTGTGTGATGCATGCAATAGGGTTTCAACAGATTTATGCCTATTTAATACTTCCAATATTTTCTACATCAGTAGATTCAGGAGTACGAAATTGGTTCATTATCAGCGATCCTGGAGCACAGAAAAATGCGGTGAAACGGCATTAAAGAAAAGGAAATGTCTTGCCTTCAGCAGAGAAAAAACATTCTCAACATCATGAATTTTTATATTCCTTTGAACCAAACTAAATTAAGCACAAATCCAAAAGAAAATGTCCTACATGACTGTAAAGTAGCACCACACAAGTAACTCAAAGTAAGAGTTTTAAAGAATGATATATCCTGCATAGAGGTCCATTTGGATGATGAATCTCTATGTGATTAAGTAAAAATGGCAAAGACCTAACCTTTCTTGAAGTGACCTCTTGATCCTCCTGTGGCTTGTCAGCCATTACTCTCCACTGTAATTGCAATAAAGCTCTCTGTCTATCTTCCTGGAGTGCATCGTAGGAGTTTCAATGACCAATACAGTTCATAAAATCCACTATAGGACTACAGATATTACATACTTTGGATTTCTGCCGGTCCAATTCTTCTTGCAGTTTTCTACATTCGTCTTCATACTGACACTGTACAGCTTTCATCCGAGCTTCATGTTCATTCCTAAGTACGGTTGTTCTCTATATGGTTAAAATAAGCATCAGAAATCCAAACTATAAATGAATCTGGAAGTTCATCTTGAAGGTGGTACCATATGCACCTCTCTCAGCTCGTTTTCAGCTTGGATCTGGGCATGTTTCATCTCTTCATTGTGGTTGGTTTTGAGAAGCAATTCCTTCTGGTTGTTTTCCTGATGAATGCGATTTACCTACATTACAGATGAGATGGAATTAATTTGAATTTGATGGGACCACGCCGAGTCAGTTTGCTGAATTGTATTTCACACAAAACTAGCTAGTGACAGCACACAAGACTTGTCCAAGAAATTTCTCTGGAACCGCATTTTGGTTTTAACTGTGCGTATGCGTTTATTCCCTATGCTTTACTTTGAAATATACAAATTAGAAAGTGAACTTTAATTTCATAAACCAATTATTTTTAAAAGGTAGCTATGCCAAAAGCCAACATGTGAACATACCCCCAAAACTTAAAAAGGATCATACATAGATGTAAGTCTCAACTGTGAGATAAAGTAATGCCAAATAAAACCACATGGCTCAGTAACTTGAGGGCCATAATGACTATTAAGGAAAAGATGACAAAACATCAATATGAAGGTTTGGCTCTGAATCATACTAGAGCAGCATGTTCCTCCTGAACAGATATCAAATGCTGCCTTGATTCTTCTTTGAAATCAGCAAGTTTTTTATCACACTCCAGTTCCATTTGTCCGACGGCTCTGTCCACCTGAAGCCTCAAAGGGAACAGCAGCCAATTATATCCATACATTAACGAAATCTGGGCAACAGTATGCAGAAATGACGGACCTTTTCTTTTTCCTGATTCACAATCTCCTGCTTTTCCAGCTCAAATTTTCTTCGGATGTCATTAATGGCCTAATCATGCTTTCTGTTAGCACTTAAATGATTACAAGTAATTTGAGCTACATGCAGAACATGACAAGCAATGAAACCTGATCATTCTTCCGACAAAGTTCTTTCAAATGCCTCGTAAGTTCCATCTGTTTATTATCGAGCATCATATCGTACTGTTTCTTGGATTCTGCTAGTCTATGTTCAGCCGAAGTCAGTAATGCCTGATTCTGCAGCAACATGCTGGTATGAATATAGTACTCTAGGAGTGTCCAAGTTCATTAATCGTTATTCCAAACGTTCACCTCGGAAATTTGGTCTTCTAGCTTCTTTTCTCTATCCTTGTAACTCAGAATAAGGTTTTCCTTCTCCTCTAACACATTTTTGAGATCCTCAACTTGATTCTCAAGTGCATCCGTTTGCTTCTCAATTTTCCCATTCACATCTTGAAGCAATTGTATTTCTTCAGCCTTTTTCTGTATCTCTGCTTGTGATTTCTCATTATCATCATCTTTCTCACTCTCTAATGCTGAATACTTGACCAGCAAATCTTGCTGTGAGACATAAAGAAACAGGTTGAGGACAGCAATAAAGCATGGTTACAAAATACAAAATGACCAAAGCAATAGTTCCAACCATTCTATCCTCAGAAGATTTTGCACTCTCCAGAAGAGAGCTAATTTTCTGCTCTAATTCACAAACCAGCGATTCAGACTCAATCCTCTTTGAGACAAGGGTTTCTGCTTCAGACTCCAAGCACTGAATTCTCTCACATGATATTCGAAGCTCCTCTGCAAGCTGTGTTATAGCCACCTCATGAGATGTTTGAAGTTCTATGACCTTACTATTTAATTCCTGATTCACCATTTGCAAAGCATCCTTCTCTGATGTTGTGAACAGGAGCTCGCTCAGCAGCTTATTATGCCTCTTCTTAGCAAGTTGATTGGAAACATCCGTCTTCTTTTGAACTAACTTGAAGCAAGACTCGTACAGGGAGTTCAGCTGATCGAACTTCTCCGGAAAAATCGAACTTTTCTTATCCAATTCTGCCAGCTGTGCAGCAATCAGGTGAACAAGCCTTTCGAGACTTTTAATCTCTTGGAGTGACAATGCCAACTTACTACCGAGATCTTCATTTCTCAACTGAAGTTCCTTCTCGTCTTTTTCTAAATTTTGTTGAGTGGTAATCAATTGTTTGATTTCATCTTCTTTTGATATTAATTTGGACTGCACTTCTCCCAATGTAGAATTCAAATTGTCCATGGCTATTACATTTTCCTCTAGAGTGGCTTGAAATTTCTTGATTGTTGCATCTGCAAGCAAGATAACGATTATTTGATGGCTTACCAACCAGATAGATACTGAATCACCAACAAGATTCTGACCAAGCAACTACTTTATTTACATCATCACTGAAAAACTGCACTGATAACATGCAACTAGTCTATTGCTATCTCAACCGTGTCATTGTCATCTAATGAAAAGAGTAAATCACTTTTCATCCAAAGCTGATAAAAGTTCTGTCACTAACAGAAAACTTGCTTTTGAATTGTATAATTGTCGCCAACTGAACCTTAATATATGTTATCTATATGTTCCGCCTGAAGCTAACATTTTACTCAATATGTGAGTGGATCAAAACCAATTGCAGTGATACCACTTAGTAAAGTGCCCTGGATTTGGGAATTGCAATAATCATTCCAAAACAACGGGAGAGGTGAATACTTTCCATTTTTCTTCCCTTGGTAGTCCATGAAAGGTGAAGATTTTGAAAGTGATACATTTTATGCTTAGAAGCATATAAATAAGAAGGATCAAAGGTCAAAACACTAATCCATTGGAGGAGCCTTATATGTTCCACCTTAGGACCTTTGTCTGATCCAGCTGAGGAACTCTCAAAATACTTCAGTCATGTAACTTCCAACTTTCGCAAAATAGGATCACCTTCTCCACGTCAAATGAGGAAGAGAACATGGTTTTAGAATTTCATCTATATCCTAGAACATTTTTTATGAAGTGCTCTCTGCAACACTATATAAGATAAACATCCCAAAAAAAAAAAAAACCTAACTTACCTTTCTCCTCTATGAGATTGGCTGTCCTGCACTGTTCATCTCTGTGAAATTTCTCTCGTTCTTCTTTCTCAACTCCAAGTTCCATCAATTCCTTGTCACCTAGAGTTGTAATATAATAAGAGCCTATAAGTTTAGAATTAAACAAAAGAATGACACCAAAATTCAGCAGGTCTACAAGAATCTATGAATACAACAAACAATTGACAACCGAATTACACGCTCCGTTGTACCTATTTAGTAGATAAATAAAGAGTAAGCTGACTAATAATGACTCACGTTTTTGAATGGTCTCCTCTGCAGACTCTAACTTCATGGAAAGAGCAGCCATCTGTTGATTCAACCCATCAATAGCGACTGAACTAGTCGATAACTTGTCGTCAAAGAACCCCTTATCTTTCTCAGCTGTATTAGCAACTCCAATATGTTATGTCTACTGAGTTTTTTACCAAGCTGTGAAATTATCATTTTATATATGTAGGAAAGAAGTCAGAGACCATTTTGGACTTGACCGGCCAAGTGTTGCAACGTTTCTGTTAGTTGATCGCACAACGTCTTCGTTGAAGAGAATTTAGACTCCAGTCCTTTCCACAGCTTCTCATCCTCCTTCTGCCTCACCTTGAGCTTAGCATTCTCATTAAAAGCACTCTGCAGTTTGTCCTCCAGTGTACGGATGTGCTCCGTCGATTTCTTCAATTTCGTGTTCTAGGACATAGATGACACCGATTAGGCAGATGTATACCTCAAGTGTTAGCTGAAGAGTGATTAGAGAAAGCTATAAATTGCATGTCGACAAAAAAATCCAGTAAGATCAGTAGCGAGGAGAAAGAAATAACTATAAAAGCAATTCAACGACATAAATTCCTAAATCAGCCTTCTCAAAACATTAATCATCGTGAGTTAAGAAACTGACATAATGCGCCTTATGTTTGCTTCTCAAAACATACGCCTCACGTAATCCAAATGATTACACAAGCAAGTCACAGGAATTGGCGCAGGTAAAGAAATACACACACGCAGATTCGGAGAAACAATCAAAAGCGAAATTTCCATTTCCGTACCGCCATTTCGAGATCAGTCTTCACGGAGGCTTGCTCTTTCACCAATTTCTCTAGCAACGGAAAAATCAACGACAGAAAATCAACAGAGCGATACGAAAAAACATGACAGAGCACACGAAGAAAAACAACGACCGGAATTTCGTCCATCGAACCTGCAGTAAGCTTCAGATTCGCGAAGCTTCCGATCGAAAGTGAGTCCGCCGATGGACGCGACGAGAAGGAGGAGGTCTTTGCGGTCCCGGAGGAGGACGCTGACCGAGACTTGAACTGGTCCAAGCTCCTGAAGCTCGGAAACCCTAGCTTCTGCATCGCGATTGATGGATCAGACGGGGGACAGAGAAGAAAAATCAGTATGGGAATCGAGCGGAGGAGGAGAGAGCGAAGAGTTTGAGAGCGATGTCCGTTGTGTCTACAGTTCGTCGAGTGAAAATGCATTTGGCGCCAAGACTAGCGGAGCATTATATAGTCCGGCCCCGTTGGAAGTTCCTCACGCGAAAATAAGAAGAAAAATGTTAGCAATTCTTTTGGTAATTTCGTGAATATGATGCAATAATACGTATCATTTGTCGGTGAGATTTTTCAAAATTCAAATAATCATCTTAATTAAATTGCATGTCACTTGAAAAATGCATTGACAAGCAAAATATTTTCTTCAATCGAAATCATAACCAGACTTTATGTTAAATTTGTTAAATTTAATAGTGGCAATTTTTAATGCTCGGGACAATATTTGACCTTGTTCATTATGATTTATTTGGATCAATAGCTATTCCCACTATGGAGCTATCTTGTTGATGCGTGGATGATTACTTTTGATCACTTGGATCCACTTGACGAGAAATCATTAGGTATACACGAACTTGTGGATTTGAACAAGACGCACATTTGGGGCATGATCGAGTACATCAATATCAACATCAACAACACATTTATTTTAAACTAGTTAAGGTCGGCAATCGATAAACCCAAAAATAAATACAATAAAAGCAAGATCCATTGAGGGAAAGAAATAATTATCTAAAAAAAATATATAGGGGAAAAAAGACTAGAAATGATAGTTTAGAACATAGGAATTCTCTGCGAGATGTATTTGGTCTTACTTCGACTTAACGTAAATCCTTTGGACTCTAACGTGCTTCTTCATAGTTCTAATTTAGCGCCAATCCCAGTCCTGGTTTCATCAATAAGCACAATATCATCTCGCAAATATTACAACCACGGCACCTCATCTTGGATATCTTTTGTTAGCTCATCCATAATTAGGGAAAAAGATAAGGACTCAAAGCATAGCATTGGTGTAAGCCTATTGTGATTGGAAAATAACTTGATGTGCTATTACAAGTTTTCACACATGTAGTAACACTATCATACATATCCTTGATTGCTTCTACATACTTTAAAGATATTTTTTTTCTCAAGAACCCACCACAAAACCTTTCTTGAATCCCTATCATATGCCTTCTCGAAATCAATAAACACCATATGTAGGTCCTTGTTCTTTTCTCGATATCTCCCCATCAACTATCATATCAAGAAAATAGCGTCCATGGTAGATCTTCCCTGGTATAAATTCAAATTGATTTACATAGACCTTGGTCTCTACTCACAAGCAATGCTCAAGGACTTTCTCCCACAACTTCGCAGTATGGCTCATAAACTTGATGCCTCTATAATTGGAACAATTCTGGAAATCCCCATTGTTCTTGTAGATAGGCACAAGCATATTTTTCCTCTATTCATCAAAGGCATCTTATTAGTATGGAAAACCTTGTTAAAAAAATTAGTCAACCAACTTATTGCTACTTCCCCTAAGCACCTCCACACTTCAATAGGGACACCATCGGGTCTCAAGGCTTTACTAGTTGTTTGAAAATTGATCGAGTAGTTGTTTGAAAATTGATCGATGATTGTAACTTCTAAAAAGGTATATGAAACTAAAACCGATTTCGAACATGAATATCAATTTGTGCGCAACATATCATACAAGTAAGTTTATGTAGCCGTCCTATTGCATCAGTCGATCGGCTTGTTGATATTCTTATCAAGAGGCGTCCTTCCAGTCACTTTCAATCATTTTTAGCTTGAGTTTGAATAGGGATGTCGATACCGAATATTGTAAATTATGATAATTATGAGATGTTAATTCCAAATAGAGAAGAAGGCATCTGATAATGATAGATCGTCAATGGAGTATATACCGAAGTTCATCACTCAATTCCCACTAATCCTAACAACAAAATGCAACATCCCGATGAGAAATAATGAACATCAATTGAACAATGTCTAACAGTAGAACTGTAATGAAGTGAAAAAGATCTAGTAGGAATCATTCATCATCATAACAGGAGAAATCTGGTGTAATGCTTCCGGAACAAAGCCTTCCTCCTCTTCGTTAGCCCCTGTTCCAAGAGACATTACCACCGGGATTGGGTGCACGAGCACGCGATTGACGCAGTTATATGTTGTGATTCCAGAAATTTGATTCAACTGGATACGAACACCCACCACTTGTACAGACCAAATCCGTAGACACATGTGTACATAACCACACGAAGAGGATAGATTCTAAACCTGGATAGGAACGGAAGGAAGATCCAACAATCAGAAGTCAAATTGACCACGCAAATTCCTAATGTAAGCATTCGCGATTGTAGGAGATTCTAAACCTTGGGAAGCGAGATCGGTGAGAAGAAATGGCGGCCCTCTCCTCGGCGCTGACCGGGGTGGTCCACCGGGAGAAGTCGCGGTCGAAGTAGTCCCAGTCCGGCAAGAGGACGCCGGCGATCCCCAGCATGCCCGCCCCGTACGTCGCCGCCACCTTCTTGAAGGAGTGCGTCCACAGCCCGACCACCACCATCGCCGCCGCCAACCAGACGAGAGACGATCTCAGAGCCGCGTCGCTGGCCATCCTCGATGACGCAGAGAAAAGAAGTGAGAAGAGAAAGAGACGGTTTGTGGCGGAGGGAAGCGTGCAGTGTTCGTGTTCCTTGCGGGGGTGTTGGTCTCTCAGTGCATTTAAAGAGGAACGTGGGTGGGTGGCAGTTCGCTCATTATGGGCAAAAGCTTTGAATCGCTGTCCACAGCCGAGTGCCGGGGCGAGCCATCGATGACATCACGTCCATATCGATCACATATGTCCAGACCCTTCTAGGAATTCTCTTACTTACTTTATCGTATGACAAGACCATACATATTCACCATAATTTTCGTGTTTCATTCCAACACGAATTTGTTTTTTTGTCAAACATTACAACACATTGAAACGCCGTAAAATCAATCTACAACGTGCACAACACACATCTCATGATTATATATTGTAATCGAGATTCTCTTCTCCTTTCTCTTGGAAATACACATGGCAAAAACCGCCGCGTCTCTTACACCATTCGATTTCGGCAAATGTCTTACCAACCCGTACGGATTAATATTTTTGTTGGTTGGATTGAGCACATAGATCTGCGCATTTGGCACGATGAGGGGGTTAACACTAAGTTTGTCACAAGACTCACGACCAAAGCGTTTTTCCCTCCATAAGTTCATAGCAGAGAGGGGAAAAAGTACAGGTAAGTGAAGATTTCCTATTTAGTCTTTCTTGTGATCTTGAAGAAGGTTTGGGCCAACACCTTCGTATTGGGCCATTACCAGTGAAGATCGTCTCGATTGGTAACCCGACCCGGACTGACATAACCACACAGATCTAGCTACAAGAATTTTGCAACATAACCCAACCCAAAGGCCATTCGGACACATGAATAAGCCAACCTAAATTTTGCTCGATTGATTTCCCTACTACTTACTCTAACCGCAATCAAGAGATGAAAGAGTTGCTTCCTTCTCCATGCAATCTTTTCATAGCTGATAGTGGACAATTTGAACTCTTCCACCACGCGATTAAATTCTTACCCCGCAATCGGTGAAATCCACAATAAATTTTAGGTACAACGTCACTCTCTTTATCTTCATAAATTCGACATTACCAATAGTAGTACGGTAAAGCTATTTATATTTTTGTTTTAATCGTCTGCATTCCTTTCTCCTAGCAGAACATACTTATAATTATCTTCAAAGTGTAAGCTTTGCTCTCTTGAAACCCTAACAAACACTTCTTTTGCCATTTTCCACCATACTCCTCTCCTTCCTCATTATTTGCCAAGACCTTCCCTAAACTCACAGGGACTTGCTTTTCCAATCCTAATATGCGGATTTGGATATTCTCCCTTCCTATTTAATACCTACTCATCTGTTGTCTCGTGCACCAGATGATAATATGCGGGCATTAGACCCATTTGATAATATAGATATATATAGATGTAACGTTACTGAACGTCGTTTGCTCTGGAAAAATTACATTTTCCATTTTTCTAGTACAAGGTCAATTTCATATTCTACATTTTTCATGGAGTACAAGATACATATATGCCTGATAAGATTGTCACTTTCAAGGAAACTCAAATGGTCAAGCAAAACTAAAAAGAAACAAAAATGATAGCCATAATTACACACAATTCCAATTTTTTTTTTTTTAGCCAAACACATTTAACGCAAGGTGCCCCTACTTTTTCAGGTCGCTTGCATGAAGCCGAAATCGCTAATAATCGCCGGTCCGCCATACGGCGGTGAATTCGTTGGCAATTGGCACATACAATACGCCCGATCGCTTCTCGTGGATCAAAAGTTTAAGCTGGGATGCCACGTCGATTCACTTTGCGTTCATTGAAGAAATCGAGTCACTGACGTCAAAGCGTTGGGAACATGGGGTGGAGATGAATCATGGGTATAAGATTACTATACAATTAACAAACCCAAAAAAAAAAACTTTAGGAGGGCTTCTTGCCTATATTAAATTTTTCCATGTAATTTCATCTTAGTACGTCCTTATAAAACATTATGTTAATTATACTAAATAAAAGTAATCCCAAGTTATCAAGATAATCCAAGAAAATCAGTTATCCTCTCCATTTAATAAAAAGGACTGTTGACCTAAACTTTGCATGGGAAGACTTTCAAGCGTGCGAAGAATAGTCTTACGAAAGACGAAATCCACACATAACAACTGCGGTGGCTGCATCAACTACCCCTCCAACCGCAACCGGGAACTACGGGTCAACGGGGTATTAATTACGTCAGCAAATTCTTGGAATTTTTCCTACAAAAATAGATTAAAAAAAACTCCAAGTCACTTTTTGGACTAAAGTCACATTATCTATTGTTGAACTCAAATGACTCCTGTTATACTAGCAACTGCACGTGCTCATGCACGTGTCCAAGAAATTGATCAAATTTTACACACAAAAGAAAAAAAAGAGGTTAATATATGCAGGAGTGAATTTAAGTAAATATTACAATATAAAGATCTTCGAAAGATAGAAATTTGTCTAGGTATGGAACATCTGAATCATAAAAAGGACAAGGGGAGTTGTGATGTCATCGTGGGATTACCGTAATCTTTCAAGGAATGAAAGACGGAGGTCCAAAGATTTTAGGGATTTTGTTTTATCTTTAGCGTCCATTATTACTTTAAAGACAAGATTATTATATATCTCGCTAATAATGTTGTTTTCTTTTTTAATTGTGATGCGTGCATGACGCCACGTCAGTACCATGTATGTAATGTCAATTTTCACCTTTTAAATTAAAAAGATCCGACAAAAGTACTTGACCGCACTAATTAATTAAGTTTACTAAGTGAAAATTTCACGACTCGATTGTACTTAAGTGCAGCAGGTTCGAAGGTCGATCCACGCTCCAACTAGAACTTGCCCTTTTGGAATTGGTTCCTTAGTTTTTGAAACCCGAATTCACCCCCGCATATTTTGAAATCTAAAATCTACCCCTGGCAATTGGTTTCGTGGTCTAATTAAGAGCCGGCCAGCATCTTCTTCTTTTCTCCATCCTTTTCTTCCCTTTTTTTTGTTGTATTTTTAGTTAAACAAAATGAAAATGAACGCAACAACAAAAATCCACATTTGTCAATAGCAACAATTCACAAAAGATGAATACGTGAAATAAAATAAATAATAAAAATTCAAAAACGTAAATAAAACCTTAATTGTATAACTTCAGTCCTCAATAATCTATGAAAAATTGCTATAAATTCTAACCACTTGAAATCAAAAGAAACAAGTCCAACCAAAAAAAAAAAAAGAAATCAAATGAAACAACAAACTTAGTTAATCACTTAATTATAGTTCTAAAATTAAATCTATTATTGATTAAACTAAAATAATCATTGTAAAACCTCACCATATATATTAATTCCACTTTAACTCGTACACTCTATTACCGATGATAATCTCCTCATTAAGACAGTCATATCTTAAAATAAAGAAGACGCCAAATAAAGCATTCACTCATTATATATACAAAGGAATTACAATATAAAAAGATATATACAAAGATATAATCTCCGGTCCATCAGTTTCCTATTCTCCATTCTCGTTTCTTCGGTTTTCAGTTGGGTTCTTACCCAGGAATCGAAAACCAAACCTCATAGCATCAATGTCGCATTTTTTGAAAACTTATAATCGCGGGAACCTGAAACTACCATGACCAATGGTGGCAGCCGGGCAATTGGAGCAATGGCCAGGCGAGAGGGAGGTAGAGAAGAGAGAGGGGGAAAGCTTCTATAGAGGGTGGGGGCAATTTTAATCATTTTGAGGCATTCAAAGTTAATGTCGCCTTCAAGGCTGAATTATTCAAAACCTTGGTGTTTATAAAGGTCGTAAAACACACAAACGTCTTATTTTGTTTAAGAACATTAAAAGGTTCAGATCGCAGCCCGCATTCAAAGCCACCTGCTTCTATTTTTTGCACAGGGTTGAATCGGTAATTAAATTGGATATCGTTATGGCCAGCACAAAAAGTTTTAGGACCTAACGGAGCCAAATCACCTCGGAGATCGAGTTAAATTAGTTAATCGATTAGATTCACAACTATGGGTGTTTAATAAACAAATTAGGCTTATCCACAAATTTATTATTAATGTACGAGTTTGAGATATTCATTGTCTCACTCAATTAAGCTAATCGCAACTCAATTTTGCTTAGCTTATCTCATAGACTCGGTCCCTTCTGGAGATACACCAATAGGCCTTCCCTCGAGGTCTTGGAAAAATGGTAAAATCCACCTAACTTTTGCCAAGCATAGGGAATAGGAAAGTCCTTGAAAAGGCTAAATGATTGAGCCTACCTGTTCTCCCTATGATTGGCATCCTGGTCCCTCTATGCCCTCTACTTTGATAAACATTAAGTCAACATTTTCGTACATTTTGGTTTGTCCCTAGGCATTATAGCTTAATTAGCAACATTGTGTGGAATAAACTACTCTAAAAAATACCAAACTCAAGAAATAATACGCACAAATCACCATTTTCCCCCAATGCAGCCAAGATTTATTTAGTGATTATCTCGAGCACAACCGGTCAACGGATCCCTTAATACGATTATATTAGGAAAATTACCAAAAAATTCTAAACTTATTGCAATTGTGTCAATTCAGTTATAAACTTTCTTTTTTTGTCAATTGAGTTATAAACCTTTTGCCATTGTGCCAATTCAATTTATTTGGTTAGTTGACACCGACGTGGTCAATTTTTAATTGTATTTTAATATTTTTTGAATTTCATAGTTATTTTTAATTTTTTTATTGAGGCCGTTAGGAGTCCGCCGGCTACTAGGAGAGAGCCGCAAGCCCTCACTCACACTGGGTAAAGGCGACCCTCGTCACCGCTAGCGAGGACTCGTAACCCTTTCCCTGGGTTGAGCATTCATCGGCCATTGGGCGAGGGTCGCAAGCCCTCACTTAGTGGCCGGTCGCCTCGCCGAACCTAGCCAAAAATAAAAAATAAAAAAACCTAAAAATTATTGCAAAATAAACAAATAATTCGAAGAATATTAAAACACTATTAAAAATTGTACATGTCAAAGCCGATGACGTCACATGAGTGTCGACCGGCCAAATGGACTAAATTGACACTACTGCAAAATGTTTAAAACTCAATTGAAAAAAAAAAATAATACTGAATTGACACAATTGTAATAAATTTAGGGTTTTTTCTAATAATTTTCCCCGATTATATTCGATAATGGATTATTTGTTCTTCATCATTATAATGGCTAGTCATACATATATGATCGACTCCTGTAGCGAAACTAGATGTATCCCGTACGTGCAAACAGCAATATTAATAATATTTCGAAATGAAATAATATCAGTAGAGTCTATAGTTTGATTAAATTAGAAGCAAGGTCTTACGAGGGTCCAGAACATGGGACGTCAGGGTGTTGAATTCTGGCCATGCAAAAAAAGTATGACGAAAGAGCCGTCTGTTGCGTGCATGGGGAAGGTTTCTCCAGCCAACAGTGACCGTACACGTGCCATCCGATCAGTTTCGAGGTTGCTCGTTTTAATTAATGTCTGATGATAATTTTGTGTTGGAAGGAGGAGGAGACAGCGCAGCTTTGACCGGGAGATTTACGAAATTAGTTCCCCAAATTAAACACCTTTTAAACCATGGTAATTCTTAGTCGTTCTTAGCTAGCAATTATGGTATCGATAGTTCCTCAGAATTTGGACACATCGGTATTCATCGTATCTTTTCTTTGATTATGCATGTCTCTCTCGATTACTATATCCGTTATTGATTGTGATAATATTCCGAATCAAGATAACCGAGTCTAAATAATACTTTACTTTAGAGAACCACTTTGTATAGTTGGATTCACTTAGCTTAAGGCTAGCACGATAACTAAATAAATAAATAAATAATTGCAAATCCTCAAGGCACAAAAAAATAAAATAAATTGCTAAAATAATCATGTAATTTCGTTTTTAATATTGCTGTTTGAGGATATGGAAATGTCAAAAGGATATACATGTCATTTCATTGAGAGAGAGAAGGTCTATCGCAAACATTATTTCTAGGAAAGTTCTTAAATCATTTATGACTAATCGAGATAAAATAAGATAATTTGGACAGGTTGTGTCTCATTAAAAAAAAACAATCAGAGGGAAAAAAGAATAGAGCAAGGGCTGAGATCTTGTATATATAGTGTGGAAGCCAAGGATTACTGGGTAGCACCACTAGGAAGCAGCCCTGTTGAGCAAGAAACTAGTGTCGTTAGGATAACAATCCACAAGACAAGAAAGAAAAAGGGAAAAAATCATGGGAAGATCCCCATGTTGTGAAGGCAATGGCCTGAAGAAAGGACCCTGGTCTGCTGAGGAAGACAAGAAGCTTCTTGATTTCATCCAGCAGCACGGCCATGGAAGCTGGATCACTCTCCCTAAACGTGCAGGTTTCCAACCCTCTCTCTCTCACTCTCTCTCGATCTCTTGAACATGCATTGATTACTTATTTGTGAGTTTACTGCGCAGGTCTTAATAGATGTGGCAAGAGCTGCAGATTGAGATGGATAAACTACTTGCGGCCGGACATCAAGAGAGGGACTTTCTCCCCGGAAGAGGAGCAAACCATCTTACATCTCCACTCCGTGCTCGGAAACAAGTAAAGAATTCTGGAAACCCTACCCGAAACTCTAAACTGATGCTTTCGTCCCGTGCTTTCTTGTTTTCCCGGCATTCAATATACTGTTTTCGAGCTTACAGAGTCATGACGGCCCGTGTACGGCCAGTAGATGGTTGTTATGGTCGAGTAACGTGGTTTTTCCGATGTGCCAGATGGTCGGCGATTGCGACGCGGCTCCCGGGCCGGACTGATAACGAGATCAAGAACTACTGGAACACCCACCTGAAGAAGAAGCTGATCTGCATGGGTTTTGACCCGGTGACTCACCGACGGAGGACGGATGTTTTCTCATTGAGCTTGTCACAGCTCGTAGCCCTGGCGAACCTGAGCAAGTTGATCGATTCTCGACCGCTGGACGGACCAGCGCCCGGATTACAATCCGATGCCCTTCAATTAGCTAATAGTCTTCACTACTTACAGGGTCTTCTCCAATCTCCAGCTTCGGCCACAACCAACAGCAACAATCTATTCAGCCAAACTCCATGCATTACGGAGACAACCCACGATTATACCACGTACAATCCTATCAAAGAAGACCCAGATTTTAGTTCGGAATTATTTTCCGAAGGAATCCCCAGTTTTTCTCAACCACTCCAAGACAATAATTTCACCGCTCATCATCATTTAGCATCCAATAATTCGACAAACCCATCACCACTAGTCCCTTTCAGCTTCCAAACCTCGTTGAATAACTATGTCGAGAGGACGACGACGAATCAATGTCTCTCCATGGTCAACGGTGTCCATCATCGTCTAGGCTCCATGGACTCCGCTCTATGGTGTGACTACGACGATCTCGATCTGTTTCTTCCTCCATCTTTGACTGAAGCGCCCGCGGTCGGGGGAACCAAAAGTGGCGCTTCCGGAGGCTTTGCTTCTTCATCGTCTTCATCTTGGGGCGAGATTCTCTTCGAAGATCCGGCGGTGCATTGAGAACTAGTCTTGTCTCTCTTACGAAATTTTACCATAAAAGCGAGATTGAGTGATTATTTCCGTAAGTACTTTTCTTTGTCACTATACAGACCCTGCGTCGTTACATTAATATGTTTCTTGTGCTTTAGGGCTTGTGTAAATCACACACTTTGTATCAGCATATACGAAATCCGAGCACATAGGGACGTGCGTTAGATTTGCATGTGGGCTTCTCATGCAATCTATACATGCACATTGTGTACATATTTTGTGGACATAATCGTCTTTTGGATCAATCTGATCCTGAGTTTTCTGTCATAAAGCGAGAGATGCTGGCAAAAATCTTATCGTTATTTCCCCGTTGTTCAACTTGTCCGGATTTCTCTCGAGAATTACATCATAAGGCCACAATTTCTTGCGATGCTAATCGCAAATGTCTATAATTAGGGGCTCATGTCTGATTAGCTAGTTGATGCCCCTCATTTATGGGTTATAAATATAAGCTAAGGTTATAAATATAAGCTAAGGCTTAGGCATAGCAGGTCTCTTGTGGATGACTTTCGTGTGCATGTCCATTTTTGGAATATTTGTTGATGGCGGTGCGAATGAATGTCTTGATTGCCCGTTCTGGTGCGCAAGTCTTTCTTGCCCCAACTTGGCGAATTGCATCCCCGCGCAAAGACATTGTTTGTGAGCCCCTTACCCTTCTCGCTCAGTGTTTGCAACGGCTGGGAAGGCAGTCGTAGAAGTGAAGCCTATTGCCAAGGGACATCTCGCGAGCCAGGCTTCTAGAGATGAGGCCACCCGCATGTAATTTTGATTAAGTTTGTACGTAGGTGGTATGTACACCTCGTAACTAGCAGATTGGAGGCATGACCGGAAGATACCGTATCCTTGCTCTGCCATACTAGATCAACCATATATAGGTAACAATCTGTCCATGCTTGATCAAGTCTAAACCATGAGTATATTGCTTTTAATCGCCACGCCTCTTCCAAAAAATTAAATTTGTACTCTGAAAAAAAAAAAAGAGAGAGAGAGAGAGAAGGGATAAGTGTACCGTACGTCCGAAAACTTGTCATGAAAGTGTAATTGAGTCCTAAAATTTTCAAAAAGTGTAATCAAGTTATAAAGCTTGTTACAAAAATGCAATCGAATACTAAAACGTTCAAAAGGTGCAGTCAAGTTCAATTATTTATAATGAAAGTATAATCGAGTCCTAAAACTTTCAAAAAGTGTAATCAACGGAATGACTTGATTATCAATTTGACAAATTTAAGGAATTTTTGACAAATTTTATAACATAATTGTACTTTTTAAAAAAAATTAGGATTCATTGTATTTTCGTGATAAATTTTATGACTTTCAATGCACTTACGTTAAAAAAGGAAAGGTGAAGTCCACTTTGCCATTTGCTGTACCCATCTCATGTTCTCAATCAAATGATAGTTATCTTCGCCGTGTTCTCACATGCGCCCTCAACCATTGGGGTCGAGGTAGCCTTGTCCTCTCTCTGCTTCTCTTTGTCTCTATCTTGCCATCCCCTGGTGACCATCGTTGCTTGCTGCGATTGAACAAATACAACGGAAATCGTCCAATCAGTCATAAATTATTATACTAATGTTAATTAAGTCATACGCTTCTCAATTTTTTCAATTTAGGCATAAAATTTTGTGCAAAATTTCAATGTAGTCTTTTCAACCAATTTTCGTTGGAAAATCGGTAACGTGACGATATATCACTTAGGACGGCCAACATTTATTCGACCACAACATCAATAGTTTTTGACAAAAATTGACTGGAAGGACTAGATTAGAATTTCACCCAATGGCTTAGGATTAAATTAGCAAAATTGAAAGGTTTATAGCCAAATTGTCATTCGTATACTAATTTTAGGACTAATTGGGTAATGGTCCTGGCAAATACAGTAATAGCCTAGAGTCCATCGCAACTCACATTAACCAAGTAGTAGCCGTTCATGATGGGTTTCATCAAGTTCAATAGAAAATGTAAATTACATTAATCACCTTTTTTAGCCTTATTTTTCCCAATACAAATAACTTTAAAAAAAAATTATTCTCGTATTCATTGGAGAACTTGCAAATTTCTACAACGTATTCTTAAAGTAGGCATTACTTTTTTTCTTCTGTCTCTTAACTAACCTCCTTTTGTCTTTTCAAAAGAAATCAGACAAAAATCTCTTCAATTCAATCTGAACCACTAAAGTAATCGAGACAATTAGTCCAAGGATGTAAATTGTTGCCGAATTATACTGAAATTTGAGCTCTTATTATAGGGAGATTCCATCCACCAAACAACATATTCAACTCGTTTATTTACTCTAGTCAACTTTCGGGCTATAGACACACCGTAGTACCTATTAAGAAATTAAGGTAATTTGAGCATATATTATGAGGGACGCTATGTTAGATAAGATAAACAATAATTCTCCGGATGTGATGCGAATGTTATTGGTAATGCGTTTCGGATTGATTGGATCGATTGGATCGAAATCCAATTGGAAGGCGAAACAATGTTGCGGCTAGAACCGGCGGATTGAGTTGATGACATCGGATCGAGCTCAAATTCCGCTCGTTTGAAGCGAAACGGCGTGCCGATCAATACTCACAACTTTTGGCTATGAGTAATGGTGGATTTTAGCAATTCGGGATAGTCTAGATGGAGTTTTCTAATTTTTTAGGATTTTTCGGAATTAATTTTATGTCGGTGCCGGTTTTGTAATTTTTCATTTTTTTGGATATTTCGAATCCTAGTGGGGCTAGGGTTAGGATAAACCCCTATAAAAGGTGTTTATCATGTTTTTTTTAAAGCGGATCATTAATAATATTCACAAATTTTTGAGATTTATCTCTTTCTAACAAGATTTACTTGCGATCTTCGTTGAACGCTGCGTTAGGTGGTATCGAGCCTATGGTGACTAGCGGTGGTCTTCGTGACGATGCTTAGGAGACCGGAGCCCCAATCCTTGGGGACGACACGTTGCAACGTTTGGAGTAGCGTTTAATGGAGCGCATGGATCAACGATTCGATCAAAGCCTTCGTCGTTTCGAAGAATGAGATAGCAAATCGATTTGAAACTCTCGGCGTTGATGTGAACCGGAATAGGCAGCATGGCGAAGGCCCGGTGCGAGATGTTGCTCGCGGTGACCACGTCGATCGACCTTTTCCTGTTCGCAAGCGGAATAATCCTTTATTTTCATAGAGTTCGGAAAAGGAGGAGAACGAATTCTCGGACGACAAACGTCTTTGGTTATGGAGGCGGGAATCACCATGGAGGATTTCGTAGGAGGTATGACGGAAAAGAGAGAAGACGACGTCACAACGAACGTGAAGGTAACGACTTTAAACTAAAGGTCGATATACCTTATTTTAATGGAGGTTTAGGAATAGAAGATTTTCTAGATTGGCTTGCGGATATTGATAAATTCTTCGATTATATGGAGATCCTTAGTGAGAAACGAGTGCGATTAGTAGCCTATATATTTAAAGGGGATGCGTCGCATGGTGGGAGAGATTACAAATTAGGAGAGAGCGTGAAGGAGGAAATAGGGTTCGAACTTGGCATCGAATAAGGAGGCTGCTGAAGCAAGAGTTCCTTCATCCGGATTATAAGCATATTATGTTCCAAGCAATACCGGCGTTGCCAACAAGGCAATCGAACCGTACATGAGTATACGGTTGATTTTATGAAGATTGGCGGAGCGAGAATAATTTGTCGGAGACGGAGGGGCAACGGTGGCCAAATATCTCGATGGGTTGAAACCCTTCATTCGAGATAAGATTGGAGTGCAATTTTTGCGAAATCTATTTGAAGCGAAAAACATGGCGATGAAGACAAAATTGATGCAAGCAAGAACGAGGTAAAAGGGGCTACGAGAACTATAGAGGTAGCGGTTCGAACGGTTCCGTAGAGAAGAGCGGCTTCAACAATCGCTATAATGCGGAGCGACGTCGAGATGATAAGGCGGCGTAAAAGCATCCTATGAATGAGATGAGGGACAAGGGGGCGCAAGCGCAGAAAACCGTGAACCCAAATCCTTACGCAAAACCAGCGGCGATAAAGTGTTACGGGTGTAATCAACATAGGCACAAATCTAATGAATGGCCTCGAGAGAAAGACAGATCAATGTGACTGCAAGAGAAGAGGAGGAAGATGGATATTGTTATGAACCATATGGTGATGAGGATGGTTTTGAAGATGAAGAAGAGGATGGGGTAAATTGTGTGGTGCGCAGGATGATGTTTGCCCCAAAACAGGAGGATGATTCGCAATGCCATCGGTTATTCTAAACTAGATACACCATTTTGGGAAAAATCTTTCTTGTGGTCATTGATAGTGGAAGCATGAAGAACATTATCGGGAAGGAAGCAATGAAGAAGCTGGAAATACTTATGGAGAAACATCATAACCCCTATAAGTTATGATGGATTAAATCTAGAGCGGAAAGCATTCGGTAATGCGAGTGGTGTAAGATTCCATTCTCTATAGGGAAATATCATGATGAGTTATATTGTGACGTGGTAGACATGGATGTATGTCACATATTGTTTGGGAGGCCGTGGCAATTTGACGTGGATGCTCGGCATTCGAGGAGAAGCAATTAGTATAATCTCGTGAAAGATGGATTGAAGTATACGTTGCTACCCCTGAAAAACAAAAGAAAACAGGTAGCTAGGAGTAATTTTCTTACCCTTACAAGAAAATTTGATTCTGAAATTAAAGAGACGAGATAAATTCATGTTTTTATAGTGAAGCAAGTAGTTGAGGTAGAGGTTGAATTACAAGTGGAAGAGCAACTCAAAAGCAGTTAGGCTCTTATTGAAGGAATTTAGCGAGCCGATGCCTGAAGAGATTCCCGATGGATTACCTCCTATGCGCGATATTTTGCACCATATAGACTTAATTCCTAGTGCTAGTCCGCCTAATTTACCGCACTACGGGATGAGTCCCAAGGAGAGTGAGGTCTTGAAAGAGAATGTTGAGGAGTTATCGCGAAAGGGACATATTCAAAACAGGCATGAGCCCATGTGTTGTTCCCGCTTTGTTAACTCCTAAGAAAGATGGAAGTTGGAGGATGTGCGTGGATAGAAGGGTCATCAACAAGATAAGCGTGGGTTACAAGTTTTCAATTTCGAGATTTGATGATATCTTGGATAATTTGCATGGGGCTAAGTGGTTTTCCAAACTGGATTTGAAGAACGGATATCATTAGATTCGTATTCGCCTGGAGATGAGTGGAAGACAGCTTTCAAGACAAAAGAGGGGTTATACAAGTGGATGGTGATGTCGTTCGGGCTTTCTAATGCTCCAAGCACTTTCATGATGCTTATGAATCAAGTTTCAAATCTTTTATTCGTAAATTTATTATAGTGTATTTTGATAATATCCTAATTTA
The DNA here is from genome assembly GCA_021437795.1 of Rhodamnia rubescens. NCBI lineage: Eukaryota > Viridiplantae > Streptophyta > Magnoliopsida > Myrtales > Myrtaceae > Rhodamnia > Rhodamnia rubescens. Next base: position 3,079,601 of record JAILYA010000013.1, read on the forward strand.
TAGCAAGACCGAGAAGGATCATTTAGAGTACCCGAGGGAGGTTTTGACACTTTGCTGATTAATAAGATGTATATAAATCTTAAGAAGTGCGGTTTTCGACTAATAAGCTGTTATTTTTGGGATTTATTATCAATGCTGAGGGATTAGAAATGGATGATGGCGAAAGTAAAAGCAATAAGAGAGTGGCCAACTTCTAAAACAGTTTTCGAAGTTAGGAGCTTTCACGGGTTGGCTACCTTTTATAGGCGATTTATTAAGAATTTCAGCACTATTGCAACCCCAATTACAGAATGTATGAAGAAAGGCAAGTTTTTGTGAGGGCCAAAAAGTCGAGAATAGTTTTGCTATTCTAAAGGAGAAGTTATATCTTGCGTTTGTTCGGCTTTACTTGATTTTGATAAATTGTTTGAAGTTGATTATGATGCCGGTGGAGTGGGCATAGGAGCTGTTTTATCTCAAGAGCGCAAACCAATTTGCTATTTTAGTGAAAAGCTTAGCGACGCGAGGCGAAGTGGAGCACTTATGACAAAGAATTTTATTCTGTCGTAAGAGCCTTGAAGACATGCAAGCATTATCCGATTGGTAAGAAATTCGTGTCATATTCTAACCATGAGATTTTGAAGTATCCGAATAGTCGAAGAGGATTAGCGAGAGATATGCATGCGCGATGGTGTCGTTTTTGCAAAAGTTTCCTTTCGGATTACATCACAAGTCATGTGTGCGAGAATGTAGTAGCCGATGAGTTGAGCAAGAGAGCCGGCTTATTGATTACATTAAGCCAAGATATTTTGGGGTTCGAGCAGGTGAAAGACGTTATGCAGACGATGATAACTTTGGGCGATTTGGGGGACATGTGTTCTTGGTCAACCTATGCGGGAGTTCTACGTCATGGATGGTTATCTCATGCGAGGTAATCAACTCTGCCTTCCTCGAACCTCATTACGCAAGAAGGCAATTCGTGATTTACATGAAGGGGGATTAGTTGCCCATTTGGGTCGTGATAAACCGTTGTTGCGGTTCGGGAGCGATTTTACTAGCCCCAATTACGTAGAAACGTCAACAGTACGTGCAAAAATGTTATGTATGTCGATCGCTAAGGGGCAATCTAAGAATACAGGTGCTGTACATGACTTTAGTTTTGAAATATATGGGGCTGTCTTGGATTTTGTGCTTGGTTTCCGAACCCCAAGGCGTTGATTTGTTTTGTTGTGGTGATGATTTTCAAGATGGCGCACTTCACTCTTGGAAAACGTTGCTTTTTTTCAAAAAGTTGTTCGCTTGCATGGGGTGCCTAAATCTATTACCTTGGATCGGGATAGTAAATTTCTAGGACATTTTTGGCGGACTTTGTGGAAGATGTTTGATTCGTCTTTGAATTTTAGTAGCACAAAGACACCCGGACCGATGGACAGACGAGAGATGGTCAATAGAACTCTAGGCAATTTGATCCGAAGCATATGTGAAGACAAGCCGAGGCAAGTGGGATATGGCTTTGTCTCAAGTAGAGTTTGCTTATAACAATGCGGTTCATAGTTTTACCGTGTGTCACCTTTCTCTATTGTATATACAAAGGCGCCTCAAAGATACTCTAGATTTGGTCAAATTGTCTACGCAAGGCGAGACAAGAGTATAGCAACGGATCATATGGCTAAACAAGTTGTAGAGGTGCATCATGAAGTTAAGCGGAAACCGGAGGAGGCTAATAAGAAGTATAAGGCAGCCGCAGATAAACACGAGACGAAAGTAGGTGTTTGAGATAGGTTATCGTGTCATGGTATTTCTTCGTAAGGAGCGATTACTAGCTGTTTCTTACAACAAGTTGCTAGAAAAACTATGGGCCGTATATCTGTGAGCAGGGAGAATCAACGATAATGCTTATGTTATAGTTCTTCCACATAGCATGGGCATATCTAACACTTTCAATGTTGCTTGATTTGTCGCCGTTTCATGAGTCAACCTCCCCGCCGTATCCGATTCGATTCTAACTCGATGACGAGTTTTTCTCAAGTAGATGAGAATGATGCGGATGTTATTGGTAATGCGTTTTTGGATCAATTGGATCGACGAAATCCAATTGGAAGGCGAAACAAGATTGCGGCTAGAACCGACGGATCGAGTCGACGACATTGGATTGAGCTCAAATTTCGCCGTTTGAAGCGAAACGGCATGTCGATCAATACTCACTTGCCTTTGGCTGTGATTAATGGTGGATTTTAGCTATTGGGGATAGTTTTGATGGAGTTTTCTAATTTTTTAGTATTTTTCAGAATTAATTTTATGTCAGTACACTTTTATAATTTTTCATTTTTTTGGATATTTCGAATCCTAATGGGGCTAGAGTTAGGGTAACATCCTACAAAAGGTGTTTATCACGTTTTTTGAAACAAATCATTAATAATATTCACAGATTTTCGAGATTTATCTCTCTCTAGCAAGATTTACTTGCGATCTTCGGCGAAGTTGCATCAAGATGCTTCACCGATTAACTCTAAACTAAACTCCGACTTTATTAAGGAGAAATCAAAGCGTAACCTCAAAATTAGAGGTTTTTTCGGGGTTACCCTTATTGTAAACAGGCAACCGGTCAAACCTATAACCAAAAGTAGTAACTACGTTAATCAACTATTTATAGGAGCTAAGAAAAGTCGGTAATCCTATAGAAGTGATATCTAAATCACACCATGTTTTAACAACTATCAAGGTCGATGTAGAATGATCTTAGTTGTAAATGTTAGCACGCAACAATGATGACCCAATTAAGCGTTGAAAATTTGAAATCCTCCACTCAGAAATATTATTACCCCATCCAAGATTTATCTTTGTTGATACACTATCTATACTTTCATGTATCTTCAATCAAACCACACCGTACTTTCCGAATGAGACAGAATCCTGGGTCACAAACTGCGATTCGATTGATGATAAAGAAAGATAAATCTTAGTTCCATTTTCCTCAATGTCCAGACTGTTCATGGAAAGTGGGAAGGAGATTAATAGTCTTTTATTTCCAGAAGAAATAAAAAAAAATATTGTGAATCCTATAAGATCCAAATTGACATAGAAGACTCGACAATTTCTATGCGTATTTCTAAATTAGCCTCATTAAGGCTCCGTTTGTTTTAGAAAAAAAAAATCCTAAAAGTAATAGTTTATATCACTTGATAAAATTAGTAATGAATTTTTTTTTTCATTATCAATACCAATTCATATCTAAATATTTTCGTGGGCAATGAAAATATTGTTCCTTTATTCTTTTGTCCGTAAGAGATAGAAACGATCATTCTTAGGGAAAATATTTTTCAAATCATTCATCTTTCGCAAAACAAATGCACCTTCAAATTTGAAAAACGTTATCATAAATTCAGAATTAATTCCTTCTGATTCATAATACTGATTCTCCAGTTTATTGCAAAGCCAGAGTGGATTAATAAATGCTGATAAGATCTTGCATGCCAAGGATGGGAAAAGGATCTTCTTTACGTGTTAAGCATTAACCCTAAATAAGCAATTAATAATGAGTGCACGTAGGATGCTTTTGCTGGGGCAAAAAGATCATTTAATAAGGTTTGTCCTCAACGAAGAAGAGATGTTCGAGTGGGATTGACTTCTTCTCTCGTATTTTCAGAGTATTGAGCAAGTGACAAGACTTAACGGTTCTCATTGTATATGTAGGAATCAATTTTCGCATAAAAAATAAAAATAAAATAGGTATAAATTGTTGTCGGGGAGGCCTTCTTCCAGAATATGAATCAGAAGTCGGACGTCACATAGATCTTTCCTTCCTCTGTCGATTGGTTGCACAATTTAACTATTTCAACTAACTTTTTGTGTGTTTTGGAGGCATCATAACTTTTCTCTCTCTCTCTCTCTCTCTCTCTCTCTCTCTCTCTCTCTCTCTCCATACTTGTTGGGAATTTTGAAAACTTAATCATGACTTGTCCTTCGTTAGTGGGTTTGTTGGGGGTTTGTTTTTTTGAGAAGAAAACCTTAAGGTTTACAACCAGTGAAAGTTGGCAAAGTTGATTGGAAGCGGGACTCATAGCTCAAGAATTGACGATCGCCTCTTCAAATCTCACCAATTACGTGCAGACTGCTCTGGGATAGGGTGACCTGCACAAGATTGAGTCCTGATATTAGATTTAACTAGTTCATAGGGTTCGAAGGTTATTTAATAAACTTTTGGGTAGTCGGGCCGCTGCGTTTGTGCCCTTTCAAGTCCATGTCATAAATTCTGTGTCATTAAGAACGGAGGCATCTTTTTTTTTTTTCTCTTCTCTCGGTGTGTGTCAATTATGAAACCATCAAATTCAAATGACACAAATTTAACTCGAAGAGAGTAGTTAGAGTGTGTATGTTCCTGCCCCGGCAAGCGATTGATAGCCCCTTTCAAAACAACGAACTCTTACAGCTACTAATCTACAAATATGTCCTAATCGAAACTAATTTTGGCACGTCAATGGCTTAATGGACTATATAAACTAATCTAATTAGACCTTGTATCATATTTTAATATGGGCGACGTAGAAAGTGGTGCGAAGAAGGTGGTCATTGTTGTCAAAGCAAATTAGAAAAAACGCGGTGTGTGACCCAATTTCTTCTAAGTGAAGAGAGAGAGAGAGAGAGAGGGGAGCAATTTTCACCCCACACCTAATCCTATAACCCATAAGGTTAGATACTACTTCAAGTTTCTTATGTCATGAGAAACTATAATGTTATTTGCATATATTAATCTTGAGCATAGTTTATGAAGCTTGAAACGTGTGGTGGATGATTGGGGACCCCAAATTGACCTATCAAAATATGGAGTTGTTGGCAACGAAATGGAAATGATGGATCCGAGTGGCAACATCGAGAAAGAGATGGTTTGTTTGTTTTTTTCTTGCTTTCTTCCGTGTTTTTTTTTTTTTCTCTTTTTAGTTTGTTCTGAACAAAATGAAAATAGGGCTCTTGCTATGCTAATCAAAGCTAACAACCCAGGATTGGCATGGTTAATCAGAGCATTGAGAGATTTTCAGCACATGAACTAGGTCACCTATTCAAATCCCACCAATAGGATCAGCATGTACACAGGTCAAAGGCCTGAGCTTAAGCAGTTCCCGAAGGCTCACATGGTGGTTCATGCCGGGCCTTCTGATACGCAGGTCTCCACGCCCGTACATACGTAGATTATGGAGATTGAAAATAAATGGAGCTTTCGTCGGGACCATCTTCTGCCCTTGATGATATTATATACAGATTGAATGGTTGTTTCGACAATACAATGCATTGCATGGTTCTCATGAAAAAGCAACAACAAAAAAAAAAACCCCCACCAAGAGGGGCTTAAAATATTAACGCCAGGTTGTGTGGTGGAGGCTCCGGCGAATAGATCTGCACACACTTGAGGACAAAATTAAGTTCTTGCGTTTATCGTGGATTAAAATTATCTAAACCATAGTGCTTTAATTATATAGAGAGTCGGATTCTGGAGTCGATAGCATTGAGGGCAAGATGCTTTGATTTTCTATCTGCCGACAACGTACCGTGGACCTTTTGCAGCAACTTTAATTTTGTTTCCTTTTTCCCGTCCCTAATGATCTTATTTGGGAGCTTATTGTAGTGCGGCGATGAGACATGCATGACATGCATATCTCGTCGGCATATACGTAATGTAGCGATGGAAGATGCATCTCACGGTACGTGCGGCGTGTGTATAGCTGTAGTGACGACCCAAAGATTAGTAAATCTAAATAGTCCTTCTGTGAGCTTAGCCAACTTGATCGGGCTAGGCTTGTCACATACAATATCGGAGCGAAACCCCCGGTGAATGTGTGCGTGGGGGGTTCAAGGACGAATTAAGTGCGAAGCCAAATTCGACAAGGGCCGTGGAGTGATCGCTTGGGTGAGGCGACGGACAAATAAGCGCGGCTCCTGACGGGCTCCGGAGTGGTAAAGGGGTGAAAAAGAGTTCGAGCCACACATCGAATAGGGAAAATTATCAGTGAGAAATTTGTGATGTTACGAGACCATAAATGGAGGAGCTTTGTGATGTCCTGCGGCTTCAAGACACACATCGGATAACGACTTTCGGGATCGAAGGCAAATAATCACCTTTATGATTCATATGGTCATCGCCTGAAACCAATTTTTTTTTTTTTATGAATGATTATACGACTTGTCCTTAATTAACAACATGTTTTGAGTTAAAAAAATAAATTAATTAATTAAAAATTATTGTGAAGTCCATTCCTTAAAAAATTTGTGGCCCACAACAGGATTTTACTCTCACAGTCAACAACAAAAAAGAAAAGTTATGTTAGCAAAGCCCTAAAAACTATGCGGATTCGTTTCCACTCATTAATCTCAAAATCTTACATTTTTAATGGACTTATGTTGGGGTGTGGTTTGTACTCCCCTGCGATGGGAAATCACGTTACAATTTAAGCCCATAATTTTTCATTAGTAGCTTGGACTTTGACTCATTAATAGCTACTATTATATATACTCTTTTTCACTTGTAATTGAATGATGTAACGAGAAGTGTGAGTTGCTAATTATAGTGGAATCCTTTAATGGACATAACTCTAGTTTAAGGGTGAATCATGATGAAATCTCATATCTCGATTTCTCTTTCTCGCTTTTACTCTTTACTTCGTTACGATTGTGTACCGAATCCTAGCAACTTTGACGTTTCAAACACCTTAAATGATTTCCTTTTTTTTCTTTTTTTGGTCGGAACCTTAAATGATTTCTTCAACAATCATATAACAGTAGGAAAATCAATGGTTGATAGGCATAGCAGTTCGTAGTTGCTCGAAAGCTGCCAGAAGGACTTGACTCTTGAGGCACGAATTATTTCCTTCTGGGAAGATTTCGTATGATTGAAGTTATGCCCATGATGAGTAACTCTTTCCATTGGATGGGGAGGATTCTTCATAAAGCCTATTTGTAAAACTTGTCGGCCTGTCCGAGGTCCGTTCTTCTAGGCCCAATGTATGTCTTTTTGGGCCTGACTGTGTGATCAACTTGTGAGAGTGAAATAACACCGAGACGGTGAAATACGTTATTTCTCCATGCTCAGATGTGGCAAAATGAGTCCAAAACCCACAATTTAACATATATTTAATGAGGGTGGATCACACATGTATTGCATTAAATTTTGAAAATAAATTTAAGTGAATCATAAATGGATTACCTAACTATCTTAAATGAGTCATAATAAATATGTCATTTTTTTATTTATTTTATTTTTTTTATTTTTTTTAACGAAATCAGCGAGAGGGTTGCCGGAAGCAAGGGCGGCAGCAAGTGAGGGTCAAGGCCTTCGCCCTCGTCGTGGTCAGGAAGGGTCAAATGGGCCTCACCTTTGACCAACGAGGTCGGCTGGCAACCTCGCTAGACTTAGAAGAAAATAAAAAATAAAAAATAAAGATATTTTTTATTTTTTCTTTATCTTTTTCTTTTCTTGATTGTTTTTATAAATTATAAAAATAGTCCACATTATTTTAGGAATATAATTTTTAAAAACTTTATAAGAAACAAATTTTCCTAAATTTGATTAATAATGAAAATGTCTTAGTTATATGAGTCGGGTATATGTTAAATATGGTAAAAATAAAGAAATTTACGTTGTAATAAATAGTTCATAAGCGGGTTATATTAATTTAACTTTAAGTCCATTTATGATCTAACCCAAACCCATACTCAACACCCCGCTTGACAAATCTAAATACTTATCTTATCGTGAATTGATTGAGTGCGAAATTTTCGTATTGATCCTGATGCCCATCCCTAGAATAACTTTATATGCCACATCCGCCACATTAAGGGTGGATATAACTTTATTTATAGTGAACGAAGCAATATAAATCTATTTATAAAAATTAATTTGAGTTGAAAAAGTTTAAACGTAACATACCAAATACCGTGCATTGATAGAACAATGGAGAGAATCTTAAGTTTCGAAGGAGTGTCGATGAAACTAAGTCTTTGCGTGCATTTACAATGGTCAAATTTATCATGATACGAAATTCGAAAAAACATATCTACTTTGTAGAAATTTAATTAAAAAAGCAAATGGAGCCGGAAAACGTTTGAATTTAAGATTTTCTATTTCGAATCATATCGATTTTTTGTGTATCAAATGGCTAAAAACTTCTATTCATTAAATTGAGGCATGGTACAACAATCAATTATTCCGTTCCCCAACTTTCCACTCATGGACCAACCAAGCGTCCAAAAACAACACTTTTGTCAAATTTTAGTCCTAATGTCGGATTTTCTTCGACGTTGTCATGCGCCTCGCTAATTAGTAATTACCCCATTATCGACTTTTTGGGCAACCTAAAAAATTTTAATGAAAGGCAGTGATGAGACCGCTATCAACAGTTCAAAAATTTAAGCACTTAAATTAAGGCATGATCTCGCAATTAATTATGGATGGCGCTCTTTCCACTCCTTCTTTAACTTCATACATTCCATATAATAATGTTTTGACCATATTATCCTCCATGGGCCCCATTTTTTAGCATCTATTTAGTCTCTTTTCTTTTCTTTTTTTAGGAGTCCCACCTCCCTCCTCCTCCTCCTCCTCCTCCTCCTCCTCCTTAATTCTCTCTGTTCTCTTTCTCCTAAGGTAATTATGGCCCTCTCCTCCTCCTCCTTAATTCTCTCTGTTCTCTTTCTCCTAAGGTAATTATGGCCCTCTCTTATTTCTCTTAATTAAATCCGATCGTGGTTCAAGTTTCGGTGGCAATTCGTCAATTTTCCGTACTTGAAGATAACTCACTCTCATCTCAGTTCCGCTCCAAAAAAGTTTTACATTTTCTAGCTAGCCAAGAAGATAGAAAGAAAGGGAAAAAAGAAGAAGAAGCTTCAAAATCAAAATTTTGTGTTTCTCGCTCTCATTGGAAGCAATTGAAGACATTTTGTTGCCAGGTTTTATCTTTTTGGGTTCTTTGTTTTCTTCATCAACTAACGAATTATGACCATGGAGAACATGACTCCCAACATAGTTATAGTCAACCGAACTAGAACCATGAACTACAGGACCACCAACATCGGAGTCCTCCTCCTCCTCCTCCTCCTCTCTCTCTCCCTCTCTCGGCATTTGATCTCTCCATTTCTTCATCTTCACTGTGATAGACATACCAAGTAACCTCTACCTCATCGAACCACTCTTGATTCTCTCTCCCACAGTCTCACCTTCAACATACCAATTCTTCTATTTCATCTCTCTACTACACACTCTCTCTCACCCACACAAACTATCTTTTAACCTTGGCACGTACCACCTCGATAAACTATTTGAGTACTTGTGTATCCTTCCGGATCACAAGAGCTACGTCGTTGTGAGTCGAAAGAAGTAGAATCAAGTTCACAAGAGCTACGTCGTTGTGAGTCAAAATAAGTAGAATCAAGTTCACAAGAGCTACGTCGTTGTGGTTGATTAAATGTCGAAATCGCCCGGTGCATATGTCTTCACGATTCGATAAAGTGGGAACCAAAATCTTAAGAGCTACGTCGTTATGATTTGGTTTGGATCAAAATCACGGTGCTTATGTCTTCGTGATTTGATAAAGGAGCCGAGAATCATAAAGAGCTATGTCATTATGAGCCGACTAAAGGTCAAGATCACCGGTGCATATGTTCGTGATCTCGAGACCGAAATCATAAGAGCTACGTCGTCATGATAAGATGTCAAGATCGCTGCATATGTCTACATGACTCGACAGAGAGGCATATTGCACTGAATGAATCGTAACAACTATCATCAGAGGAGTTGTTGATTTGAAAATGGGTTCAGAAAACTTACCCGGGTTCTCCGAACGATTAATCAAAGAACGAAACATCATTCGTATCATACATGGTAGGCATTTGCCGGGAGAACTTGCTCATTCAATAATCCTTGGATGAATTTCGAGACCTTGGAGGGACATCGAACATCGGAATGTATTACCCATCATAGAATGTCCGAGGTAACATGCGCAAACATATTCAACAATGAGTTCATGCAAAACTTTCCTACCGAGCTTGCAATGATTAGAAATAACATGTGTATAATGCAATCACTCATACTATGGTTTATGCATAACCATTCTATCAAGTTTGCATTACCAATCCTGTCCAGGGGATATTCTCACATTATGAATACCTCGAATGTGAGATGAATGGGGACTTCGGTCCGAAAGGGTTTTCTCTCACTCTCAAGAAAAGTTATTTATCCTGTCTCAGGATTCAAAAGAAATCACTCAATCTTTCCATCATCGCATTCGATAAGGATCCGAGTAATCTCGCAATTGATACGACCGAGCCGATCTGGAGGTCTTGATTAGGACCGTAATGAGGGCTAGGTCAAAGGTTTACAAATGGGACTCTAGTTGAGTCAAGGTTCTTGAAATGAATTCCTTCGTCATTTCTGCGGGTTTACAAGTCAAGAACTCTACAAAAATGAGAGAGAAGTAATCTTGCTCGAACTTCTTCGAGTGATGCTTAAAATCATGGAACTCCACATTAATTCAAGTGCCTTAGTCGGAAAAGGCTTTTAAAGGGTTGTAATTGGAGGTAATGATTTGGGACCGAGAAACGAAAGGGTTCGTTTTGGCTTAGAAGATATTTGAGAAGGGCTTGATGTTGGTGATCATTACAATCTTGTCACCGATCGTGGCCTTCTATGATACCATCATTGCTCGAGGATGGTATGAACCGAAGATTGCATTTGCAATTCGACACTTCATGGAGATTTTTCTCTCAACCCTTTTAGGATATACAGGGAAAATTGTGCATTCAAGTTCGAAATATTCTAGAAATGAACAATGAATTGAAAGGGCATTGGCCTTGCTTTTGGTAGGCACTTTGCTTTTTAAATGCCCGGGAATTTTTGTGGGATCACTTTTCCTCTTTCTTCTCTTTTTTTTTTTTTTACTCCCAACTCTCTTTTACTATTGCATCTTGATGAGTTCATTGGGAGATTTTCTATTGATCCAGCTTTTCGGGTCCTTCTACTCAAAGATGGGCCATATTCGCTTTGAGACGACAATGATCACCAATAAGGGCTTTTAGAAATGAATTTGCGGGCTCAAATGGGTTGTGCAAATGGATACAAATGTGTGGGATAGAAAAAGAAATGCTCTTCGTCACCCTAAGGCACTTGAATTAAAGCGCAAGTACAATGCAAAGAACCACCCGAAGATTGATGTTAGTCCAAGCAAGAAGATTTCTAACCATTTGTCTCGTGATGCTCGATGGAATTACCTCTGTTTTGCCCCAATGTGGGGTGGTTCTTGACAGGGTTGTGGAAGTGAAATCTCCGCTCAAATGGGTTGATCAACGGATAACTTGCAGTGTTTAGGGTAGAGAAATGAATGCCTCCATCACTTCGGTTATCGTACCTTTCGCGAGAAAACTCTTTACCTCGAGGAATGCGGAATTTTGCCACCGTTCATCTCGTTTGAAAAAATTGGACGTGTTTGGGAAAGGATTGTCTTTCATCATCCTGTCATGCCCACTTCGTACATTCGATGTATCTTATGTAGTTCATGTTCCTTATTCAGAGTTGGTAAATTAAACATGAGGAACAATCATGCGCAAACTATGCAGTGTATGAAGTGTTTTCGAGCATATAAAATGCAAAGCAACTTTTTATCTTGCGGACAAAGTTCGCAAGTACATAAAAAATTTCTTAGGGGCATGGATCGTGAGTTGCCCTGTTCATGCAAATGCGTTGCAAAACTTCATTGTCCGCTTGAGGCATGAGATTGTCAAAGGCTCCAAGAATTTCTCATTTCATTAATTTTTCATGGAGAAGGGATACTTTCTCGTTTGGATGAGTAGTGAACCCCGTAAAAATCAAAAGGGAAAGCATCAATGTATGTCCTCATGTTCTAAAAGAATTGAAACGATACCACTTTACCCATGTACGTATTCCTCGCGAACTTTGAATTGAAAAGATCGATTCATCTCGGATCGGATTGTATGTCGAATGTCATCTCTCTAGGTTCTATAACCGTGCGGCTGAGCTTCGATCTGCGAAGCAAAAAGTTTTTATTAATCTTTGTACATTGATGCCAAATCCCGGGATCGACCCGGGACGCCTGACCACTTGTCATTCCTCCAACCACTATCTTTGCGGTGTTGTTGGCGTCCACGGGTGGTTCGCTTTTTGTTATATTGTTCTCAAAGCGGTTGGCATCCTCGTCGAGAATAAAATAAGCTTAACTTAGAGTTTGAAACGGTGAGAATCAATTGGAACGATACGGAGTTACCCATTTTTGAGCCTCGCTTGGTCTTTTCCTTGCATTCTCCCAAGTAAGGCTATTCGAATCTCTCTTTATGGGCGTTCGGGGCGTCGTCCACAAATTGATTTGCTACAAGCCTAGCTTTAATAAGGAACTTACGCATTTGATAAGAGAGGAGAAAATTTGCCCTTTAATTCTAGACAACTAGAAAGTAAAAGTATCCCACGCAGGGAACTATACATGGAATTAAAGGAGTATTCATGTGAGATTGGTTCCACCTCTTTTTGGCCATTCTAATGATCGGCTGATTTTGTCTTGGATCATACACCAACGATCGTTGTTTGAGGATCCATAGTCACTTGCTTTGGATCACAACTCCGGAGGTCCTTTAGCTCCGAATCGGCCGACCAAGGCGGTGAGCTCATCATCAAAGTAACCTTTTGATTTTTCGGGCAATTGATACTCGAGTTGGGCATTGCTACTTGCTAACACCGGCGACGATTTTCCACTTTGTTTTTGCCGTGAGCGGTCCGACTCCTTGAGCTTGAGCCTCCGCCGTCGCTCGGGAACTCGTAGGGATGATCAATCGGTCCGCTGCTAGAACCACCAGCGGAAGGTCGGTATGGCCGGATTCTTGATTGGGAAGTGGTCGGGTACTTTTTGCTCCGTAGGTTTTCCCGGGATTAATCTTCCGGTCAACTTTGCTCCGGTCGCCTTGGTTCCAAGCTACATCGTGCTTCTTCACTTATCTCTAAATCGTGAAGGTGATTTGTGACACTTCGTAGAGTGAGCCCGTTTATATTCATCATTTTGAGTACAGCCATTGGTCGTCTTGAATTGATTCCTAGTCGTCGAAGCGCCTCGATGAATATAGAGTGAAGCTCGGCGGACCAAAGGGGCCTTTTCTTTCCGACAAAATCGTCGTAGTAAGTTTGGCCATAGTTCTTTTGTTCGAGTAATTGCTTCCTTACAAAGATCTTTGCCAAATATTTTGGAGCACTCGAACGTTGCACGGCTTCTTTAGGATGTCCCGAGCACCATGCAATATGGCCCTCGTTATGAACTGGCGATCATCACTTGCGATGTTATGATCACCGGTATATCCAACTCCGAATCGATGATCTTTAAGAGGCGAGACCATCCATATCGATCCCTACCATGGGCTTGTGACGACGATGTCGAAATCATATTTGTACCTTTCGGCTCCTCTAAGGCTTCCGTTGCTTTCACATAAGCTGAAATCTTGTACATGCACTTTCTCGGCATGGCAACGAGGATAGAGAGGGAAACGGGGTTGCCATCAATGGCCATGACTCGTAGATCCTCGGGATAGGAAGCTTCCCATACTTCGCCCTGGAGTGAACGCATACTTATTTTCCTTTCAAAACCTTCCATATGTAGACCGAAAAATGGGTGTTTCGACTAGAGCCGAGCTTTAGATGTTCTTTGGACTTGCAAAGACAAAAGCGACGATGGCCTTTCGTGACGAGTTCGGAGGTGCATGGAGACTTCCAAGTTCTTTATAAACGTTTTCGATACGTTAGTCTCATGAGACGGCTTTTCTCTCCTTTTCGGTCTAGTGCATTGAATCCATTTCGTAATAACTCTTACCTCCCGCTCCAATCCGTCGTTCTTTTTTACTTTTCTGATATGGAGGAGCCCTCAAATCTTTTCACTTTCTCTACGAACGAGCGAGTTATTTCCCTCTTCAAATCTTTTCGCTTCCTCCTACGAACGGAGCGGTTATTTCCTTCCTCAAATCTTTTCGCTTCCTCCTACGAACGAGGCGTTATTTGCCCTCCTCAAATCTTTTCGCTTTCTCCTACGAACGAGGCGATTATTTGCCCTCCTCAAATCTTTTCGCTTTCTCCACTAACGAGGCGGTTATTTCCCTACTCAAATCTTTTCGCATTTACTTACGTGAAGGTTTTCAATGCTTAGTCAAATGGCGAGGAATTCACGCATTTAAACATGATGATGTTCGTGGATAATCTTGTTCTTTGCCCCTGGATTAAAAGAAGAATGTCTCACATGGGGATTTTGTAACAAAGAGTACATTCATTCATACATGTCACTACTTCTCTTGAGGATTCGTAAGGGCTGGCTAGTAATGCTCAAAGAAGAGATATTTTGAGAGCCCATAATAAAAAAGCGAAGTTTCATGTAGGCTACACATTCGGAGTTCCATCGGCGTTGAATTGGCCGGTTTGTGACATCAAGGAAACTCCAATTGTAGTGATGCATGTCTCTTCCTCGAAGGGCATCGGTTCGGCTCTGCAAGACCGACTTTTCGGGATGTATCTCCAACGAAATCGGATTGTACGAGAACTTGCTCAGGGGATGAAGCTGGTGAATGAGCATTTTCAATGCTCGGATGTGGCTCATCGAGGGACATGTCACCAAAGGAGATGGGGCCGCTACGGACATGGCAAACGGCGGTGTTGATAGCATCCTTATACCTCTTGTTCTTGCTCGAAGCTTTTCACTTTCTTCCCTCGAAACGTAAGTTCATGACTTTCATTTTTAACCTTCAATCGGGTCCGCTTGTTTTGAAACCAAAACTTGACCTTCAAGGGCTCCATTCCTATCATCCGGCTCAATTCATTTTTGCGTCTCCTATTCACGTAAGAGCACTCCTTGAAGCGGCTTGAGCACTTTGATTTGATATTTTCTTTTAAGGGTTGGTTTGCTTTGCCATTTGCCATTATTATTCTTTGTCGAAATCTTGAATTTCTTGCCAAGAGAGTTGGGTTTTACGGCTTCGGCGTTGGATCTGGTCTCGAAATCCAGCAGTTCGCTTTCGGGGATGTCAGGTTGGTTGCCTCCGGTAAGTGCTTGATGGCCTCTAAACATGTTGGATTGAAATACCTCTTACCGCCTTTTGTTCACTCTATTCTCCGATGTATGCTTACTCTCTCCAAATTCTTTCGAGTGATCGGGTATGTTCCAAAGCCTCCCTTTAAACGCGGATGAAAATCACTAAGCCGACGTTTTTCCCAAGATTTCGTGTTTCCGCTTTGCACTTGTTTTTTCAACGTGATGGGACCCGAATCCACTCGCACCGATTTTCTTTTCTTGATAACCATGCTTGTCTCCCACTCAGTTTTCAATCATGGTGGGACTTCAACTCTTTTCGTAACTTTTCGGATTTGTGAGGCTCGAGATCACGGATTGACGATAGATCCAGGATCCAATGAACGGAAACGCCTCTGTAGTTTTACCCGAGTAACTAACGTGGCTCCGCAAGAATTCTTTGTTTCTTCTCTCGGAAAGTATGCTTGTCTCCCACTCCGGTTTTCAATCATGGTGGGACTTCAACTCTTTTTGTAACTTTTCGGATTTGTGAGGCTCGAGATCACGGATTGACGATAGATCCGAGGATCCAATGAACGAAACGCCCGTAGTTTTACCCGAGTAACTAACGTGGCTCCGCAAGAATTCTTGTTTCTTTTCCCGAAAAGTATGCTTGTCTCCCACTCGGTTTTCAACATGGTGGGGTCCTCAAATCTTTTCGTAATCTTTTTCGGATTTATGAGGCTCGAGATGGTAGATCCGTGATTCACGGATGAAACGCCCGTAGTTTCACCCGTGGCTCTGCAAGAATTGCTCTTTTTCCCGAAAAGTATGCTTGTCTCCCATTCGGTTTTCAACATGGTGGCGTCCTCAAATCTTTTCGTAACTTTTTCGGATTTATGAGGCTCGAGATGGTAGATCCGTGATTCACGGATGAAACGTCCGTAGTTTTACCCCGGATAATTGACTCGACATCCACAATAATTATTGCTATAGCTTTTCTTGCCCTTTAAATTAGGATTTAACGCCGAGACAATTATCGCTTTCATATCTTCATCTCCAACCTTCTAAGACTCTTTTGCATCCACTCTTTTTTAGCTCCTTCAACAACAATGGCTTCCCTTCCTCGCATACGCCTTCTCTTTGAAGTTTTTGGCCAAATGGGAGAAACTTTATAATCTCCTAGGCCAGGGCTATTCTTATATAGCCAACCATCCGGAAGCGAAAGCGAGATTCGTCTTATGTTTAGGGATATGGACACCGCTTCTATTGAAGGTACCAAGTTAGAGGAGGAATACGGGATCTTCCCCACCCTCTTCACTAACTTCCCGGAGGCTTACCATGTTGCTCATCAAAATGTTACTTTGGCTCACCTTGTGAAGGCACGCTATCGGGATCGGTCGGATGACTTGGTGTTGGCCGTCTTTAGAGTGACAATTATAAGAAGGCCCTTGACTACGGTAACGAACAAGTCTCCCTCGTCGATTCGTGAGAGGGGAAACTTGGTGGGATGTTTGGCCATGTCCCGGACCATTTTCGAGCGCGATCCGCTCAATATTGTTTTAAAATTTCAATGCGCATGGCTAGAAGAAAGGCTGGACGATCCGACCCTGGATATAGCCCGCGGGAGAATGCTTCGATTCATGACCTGGAATCTGCTGGCGAGTATCATGAGGACAAGGTAGCCAACCTCAAAGAGAAATGTGAGCTCCTCCTCTTTAAGTTGGCGGATCTCGATTCTCGGAGCGATCGGTGTAGGCGGAGCATCAATCGTATGGAGAGTCAGTTAAACTCCTTTGTGATGCTCATTAGGGTTCGGTTTGGCTTTACGTTCCCACCCCGTTGATCTATTTGTAAGGCTTTTCGATGAATGAAATGAATGCAAGTTTTTACTCATTTCATCTTGGTCGTCATATTTTTTTCGCAAGATAACCCCTTTTACTCGTGAATATGTAAATCTCACGCTCCCGATGGTCAATCCAATTGGGCCGGAGAGGCTCCCCATTCGAAACAATCTCTCAACAAAGATTAGTAGCGATGAAACAAACGAACGTTCAAATGTGAACAACTCGTGAATCTGTATTAATATTATAACTCGATTATGAAAACATCGAGTGAATCGAGCATAATATTTCTTTACAGCGTCGGAATTGATTGGATTGGTAAAGACACGACCATCCATCTCAGCCGGAATCAAAGCACCACCAGGGGAGCACCTTCTTTACTAAATATGGACCACCATAGTTTGGAGCAAACTTCACTTCGGGAGTGGGACTATTGGCAATAATTTTCTCCAAGACCAGGTCATTGATGCGAAAATATCGAGGCCGAACTTTTTTGTTGAATGATTTAGCAACTCTCTGCGATAACACCGGCCATGACATACACCTTAAGTCTTTTTTCGTCGATCGATTCAATTGGCTTGCTCTCTCTTGGATCCATTCGGTTTCGTCCAGCTTAGCTTGAGACAAGTATACGTAAGGAAGGAATTTCCACTTCAACTGGTAGAACGGCCTCCATTCCATATACAAGAGAATACGGGGTTGCCCCGGTAGATGTCCGGATTGAGGTCCGATATGCCATAAGTGCAAATGGCAACCTCTCATGCCAATCACGATAATTTTTAGCCGTCTTCGCTAAAATTTTCTTAATATTCTTATTGGCGGCTTCTCTTGCTCCATTCATCGAGGACAATATGGGGAAGAGTTCGGATGCTTGATCTTGAATTCCTTAAACAATTCGTCCATTAGTTTGTTGTTTAAGTTCGAGCCATTGTCGGTGATTATGGCTTCGAGTGAACCGTATCGAGCAATGATATCCCGGCGGATAAATTTCGCGATATTTCGTGCCGTGACCGCTAAATAGGATGCGGCTTCGATCCATTTGGAGAAATAGTCAATCGCCACCAAGATGAATCGATGCCCATTGGATGCTTTAGGGTTGATAGGACCGATAACATCAATGCCCCACATAGAAAATGGCCATGGTTCCGACAGTGATGCAATTCATTTGGAGGAACATTGATCTTGTCTCCATGAATCGGCATTTGTGACGGCTTCGAACATCTTGAATACAATCGCTTTCCAACGAGAGCCGGTAATAACCTAACCTCATGATCTTCTTAGCTAACATGTGACCGTTCATGCGTGGACCACGGATCCCTTCATGTACTTCCATCATTAAACGAACGCTTTCTTCGGTTGAGTCAACGCACCTTAGTAGGACAGAATCGAATGACCGCTTGTACAAATTCTCTCCATTCAAGAAGAACTTCGAGGCCATCTTCCTTATGTACTTTTGGTCGGATACGGTACTTTTTTCGGGGGAACTCCCGCTTCGAATATAATCTTGATGTCATGGTACCATGGGCTTACCATCGGGTTCATTGATCACGGCCATACAATATGCCGGCTTTTTAGTACCTCGATCTTCAGGTGGGTCAACCTCAAGTCCATTGGCGACTTGTAACATTGAAGAGAAGGTAGCCAATGCATCGCCGAATCGATTATGAGTCCGGACGGATACTTCAAATGAGATATCTACAAATTCCTCCACCAATTCATCCAGATACTCATGGTAGGGTAGCAATTTAGCATCTCTCGTCTTCCACTTTCCAACGATCGAAGGATAATCAAAGCGGAATCTCCGAACACCTTAAGTCGGGCTATCCCCATTTCAATCGCACTGCACCAGACCGAGGATGCATGCCTCATATTCTCGCTATGTTATTTGTGCAAGGGAATACCAATTTTTTGCCGCCATGGATAATGCCGACCACCTGGAGATATCGTAACCGCGCCCGTGCCCGATCCCGATAAATTGACAGCTCCATCAAAATACATAATCCGGATGTAATCCTCCACCGACATGATTCGATCCTCGGAATGATAGGCATTATCATCTCACCCCGGATTTTCAGCTAGGACATTCATGCATGGCTCGTCCCTTGATTGACTTATGGGACAAATATTGAACGGCAAACTCGGAGATGAGGATTTGCCATTTGCAAGTCTACCAATCAAGGCGGGTTGATTAAGCAAGAATTTGATAGGATCGCATTCTGTCACCGTAAGCACTTGGTAATGCAAGGTATATTGCCGAAGCCTTGCGCAACCCGCACTAATGCCGCACATATTTTCTCTACTTGAAGTACTTCGTTTTCGGTTGTGAATTTCTTGCTCGGATAATAAATGGCTCGTTCTTTTCCATCCTCCTGCTTCTCTTGGGCTAACATAACACCCAAGGATTCACTAAGGATTGTGAGGTAGAGGATTAAAGGTTGCCTCAGGCGTCGGAGGAATAAGCACGGGTGGATTCATGAGATCCGTCTTCGTTTCCCAAAAGCTTCTTTACATTCGCTATCCCATTGGACTAGCACATTCTTCTTTAATAGCTTGAGGAATGGCTTAGCGGTTTCGATAACCCGAGAGATGAATCGAGCAATATAGTTTAGCCTACCCATCAAGCTTCGAACTTCTTTAATCGTCGTCGGCGGCTTAAGCTCACGAATAGCCTTGACTTTCGAAGGGTTGACTTCAATGCCCTTACCGCTTACCACGAATCGAGTAGCTTGCCCGAGCTGGTCCCAAAGACACACTTGGCGGGGTTAAGGCGTAACTTGTACTTTCGGAGTCTGTCGAACAATTTCTTCGGCGTTTTGACGTGAACTTCTCCATGCCTTATTTTTGCTATCATGTCATCGACGTAAACCTCATCATGTCGTGGAAAAGGGCAACCATGGCTCGTTGGTAAGTGGCTCCGGCTTTTCGAGACCGAACGGCATTACCCGTAATGGAACATTCCCCATGGTGTAGTGAAAGTGGTTTTCAACTTGTCATTGACATTCATCGGGATCCTGATTGTACCCGGAGAAATCATCCATGAATGAAAACAAATCAAACCCTACAAGATCTGTCAACAAGTACGTCGATATGCGGGAGGGGAAAATCATCTTTAGGGCTGGCCTTGTTCAAGTCTCGATAATCGATACAAACCCGAATGCGGCCGTCTTTCTTCATGACAGGGGACTATGTTAGCGACCCAATCGGAATATTCTGTAGTCTCAATGAATCCTACATCAAGAAGCTTCATGACCTCCTCTTTGATCTTTTGCACTAATTCGGTCTGGCCCTCCTTGACTTTTGCACCACTGGCTTAGCCGAATGATCGATCGGCAAACAATGCTCGACAATGGAGCCGGTCAAGACCGGGCATATCTCGCATAGGACCGGGCGAAAACGTCCTGGTAATCTTTCAAGAGTCTCGATCAAGCACTCGGACATTTCTAAGGAAAGATTTTCCCGATCTTAACTTCTTTAGGGTTTTCCGCATCGCCTAGGGCCGACCGAGATAATTTGTTCACCGGTCAAGGGCTTGATCTCTTCATGTCGTTCGAAATCTTGACGAACTTCCTCATAATCTGGATGAACTCATCTTGGTCGTATACTTCGAATCCACTAGGTTTCCCTCCTCATGTATCCCCATGATGACAAACTTGTTGGTCGTTGGTTATCGTCATCGTGTTGGTTTGGGGAGCTGGAATCGAGGGTGGTATGCTCGAACCCGGCCTGTTATAATAATATCTTCCAACGGTGTAGCCGATAGGGAACACCTTCCGGGCCTTCTTTGGAATTGCTGCCGAGGGAATTAGAGTTGGCACTACGGGCGGAGGGCTTGAGTGGGACGGTGAAGCTTGGCTATGAAGTTATCCATCATCTTGTGAGACATCATCCCTTCAAATCGCTCGGTTAGAGCACCGAGTTGTTCATTCAAAATCTCATGGACTGGCGTTAATGTCGGCCATTCTCTTCACCACCAATCGAGTAATATGCGGAGGATCCGTGATAAATTTCCTGAAAAGCGACAAGTCAAGAGTAAGTACAACGAGCGAGGATAGAGAGCCGGTCCATGACTTCCTTCTAGACTCAATGAACGAACTAGACATGACCAAAAGATCGCATCGGGCAATTTTCGGTTTCGTCGATTTTTACGAAAAAATCCGTATTAATTCGCACGTTGGTCAAAATACGTCCAAAGTTTACGAGCTTATAGTTGAGAAGATGATGAACAACTTTTATGTTGGCCAATCGGACTAGAAATGAGCGGATCAAATCAGTTTAATGTGTCTTTTCGAAAAATATCATTCAAAAAACTGTTATAACCGCGGGTAGTTGAAAAAACGAAACGCCATCTTAAACTATGAATTTAATTCTGAAATGTTGTAGGATATTAGTTGAAACATAGATCTACAACTTTCATGTTTGGTACTTACTCAAAACTCGATCATAGAATTTAGTAAAAATCGTACAATAGGAACAAGCCAAATCGGAATTGAGGACAAGCGATGAAATTGTAAAAACTACGGAAGTAAAGTGTGAAATTGGAAACAAGACAATGAGATTCATAAACAATCAACCTAAATCATGGACCAGCCCAAAATAAAAATGAGATAACATGGCGTGAGAGACAGGAAATTACCGCTCATAGGAAGAAAATGTCAATCACAAAGACATGCGCATGAATCGTGGATTCAAATTTTAGTTCTTTTAGCAAAATGAAATGAAGGACGAACGACATGTCGCAGCCTCGCGCACGTTCATCATGACTAGTTGCCGCTTCGCATACATAGTCATGACTAGTCGGGTCCAATCATCTCGGCTTGGTTCGGTCGACAAGGGCAACTCTCATGCATCATAGCCTCACACGCATGAGAACAACCCTTGAGCCATTTTTTGAAGAACTCGGGATCCAAGTGGGATAACCTTTAGCGAAGCCTTACCGCCAAGGTTAAAGAACCACATAAATACCATCCTGAAACTATCGGGTGACCCGGGTTCGATCACAAGTCAATGTGGTGTAGTGCAATTATATTAGCGGCATGCACGACATTTTAAGGGCAATCGGCACTCCGATAGTTCAAAAAATAAAATTCTCATCACCAAGCACGCAAAACAAAGGTTAGCCGCGTACTCCTCCCCTTATAACTCCCTTTTTCGCAAAACCATTTAACACCTAGGGATTAAAATTCAACCAAGATTGCCAAATCAAGTAATTTTCCTTTTCATAAACTTATCTCGGTTTAAGTCCTCTTTGGGTCCCCAGTAGTCGCAGTGTCGCGACCTAAAAAATAAACAAGTTAAATTCCAGGCTAATGGATTATCGGGTTAATTAATTAACTAACCTAACTCGGACTCTCCCGAATCCATACCAAATCGCCACTTAAGGTTCGAATGATTAACATGCAATGTGATTTGAATTTGGAGTCGCCACTAATCATTTTCGGTAGGTTGACTAGAAACCCAAATAAAATAGCGGGAGAAAACTATCTTATTTCGGCACCAGGAGATTAAGAGTCCGGGGACTTGATTACGCTAAATTATTCTAACGCCCTTTCGGTACCATTTTCATGAAAAATATTTGATTTGGTAATTTACTCGAATTTCAAAGGTGCAGTTTTTTTATTCTTTTTTTTTGTTTTTTTTCTTTTTTTCTGAAAATGTAAAACATTGAGTTTTATGCGATATACACCATGGACGATTTAGAAAGAAAGAAACGCGCCAATCACAAGTATTCACAAAAATAAATTAACATATAATAATACTAAACTTGGAACACGTGGCACGTCTAAAATAAACAATCAAATATTCAAATCAAATGATTACATCTTTGTAGATCAAGATGGAGACGATTACCTTCTATTACACAAAATCTTACTCACGTACACGTTATAGTTTCTTTCGAGATCTCGAAGCTTGAAGAGCGTGGGCGTCGTCGAAAATGGCAAGCGTAACGTTGTTGAGTGGCGAGAGCGAAGTATGTAACGGGACTCGTCGAAGATGATCTTCGACCAAAGCTCTTTTTCTCTCACTCTCCAATTTTCTTTTCTGGTTTCTTCTCGAGGACTATCTCAATTCTTTTCTCCTCAAAAAAAACTCTCTCAATTCTCTCCTACTCCCCAAAAAAACTCCTCTTCTCTTCAAGAACTCTTCTTCTTTTATAGGCAAAGTTCTTCATCCTTCATTCTTCATCTTCATCTTCTCTTCTTCACCTTCATTTCTCCATCTTCCATTTTCATCTTCTCTTCTTCATCTTCATCTTCTCTTCTTCACCTTCATTTCTCCATCTTCCATTTTCATCTTCTTTTCTTCACATTCTCTTCATTATCTTCTCTTCATCATCTTCCTTTCTCCATCTTCTCTTCATCCTCTTCTCTTGGTATCTGCATGCAGTCCCCGAGGTTCTAGTATTTGCAATACGGTCCTTGAAGTTCTAGTATTTGCAATACGGTCCCTGAAAAAAATATTTCTTTCAAGCCCAAATATTCTTGGTACGTTTTCACCCCATGCCTAGTCCAGCACCTTGTTGAATTAAGTTTGAATTATATGCCAATGCTATGTGGGATGATTTTTGTTTAGAACTAAAATTAGTTCTAATTTTTATGCAAGAAATAGATTAGTCAAAATTTTAGGTGTCAACAAGGTATATGTTAAATATGGTATGAGTCAAGAAATTTACGTTGTAATAAATAGTTCATAAGCGGGTTATGTGGGTCACTTTAGGTCAGTCCATTTATGATCTAACCCAAACCCAACTCAACACACCCGCTTGACAAATCTAAATACTTATCTTATCGGGAATTGATTGAGTGCGAATTTCGTACACGATCCCGATGCCCATCCCTAGAATAACTTTATATGCCACATCCGCCACATTAAGGGTGGATATAACTTTATTTATAGTGAACGAAGCAATATAAATCTATTTATAAAGATTAACAGAGTTGAAAAAGTTTAAACGTAACATACCAAATACCGTGCATTGATAGAACAATGGAGAGAATCTTAAGTTTCGAAGGAGTGTCGATGAAACTAAGTCCCTCGCGCGTGCATTTGATGTCAAATTTATCATGATACGAATTCGAAAAACATATCTACTTTGTAGAAATTTAATTGAAAAAGCAAATGGAGCCGTAAAACGTTTGAATTTAAGATTTTCTATTCTTGTACCATATCGATTTTTATGGGACCGTTATCAGCAGTTCTAAAAACTTAAGTCATTAAATTGAGGCATGGTACAACAATCAATTATTCCGTTCCCCAACTTTCCACTCATGGACCAACCAAGCGTCCAAAAACAACACTTTTGTCAAATTTTAGTCCTAATGTCGGATTTTCTTCGACGTTGTCATGCGCCTCGCTAATTAGTAATTACCCCATTATCGACTTTTTGGGCAACCTAAAAAAATTTTAATGAAAGGACCGGTGATGAGACCGCTATCAACAGTTCTAAAAATTTAAGCACTTAAATTAAGGCATGATACTGCAATTAATTATGGATGGCGCTCTTTCCACTCCTTCTTTAACCGATACATTCCATATAATAATGTTTTGACCATATTATCCTCCATGGGCCCCATTTTTTAGCATCTATTTAGTCTCTTTTCTTTTCTTTTTTTAGGAGTCCCACCTCCCTCCTCCTCCTCCTCCTCCTCCTCCTCCTCCTCCTCCTTAATTCTCTCTGTTCTCTTTCTCCTAAGGTAATTATGGCCCTCTCTTATTTCTCTTAATTAAATCCGATCGTGGTTCAAGTTTCGGTGGCAATTCGTCAATTTTCCGTACTTGAAGATAACTCACTCTCATCTCAGTTCCGCTCCAAAAAAGTTTTACATTTTCTAGCTAGCCAAGAAGATAGAAAGAAAGGGAAAAAGAAGAAGAAGCTTCAAAATCAAAATTTTGTGTTTCTCGCTCTCATTGGAAGCAATTGAAGACATTTTGTTGCCAGGTTTTATCTTTTTTGGGTTCTTTGTTTTCTTCATCAACTAACGAATTATGACCATGGAGAACATGACTCCCAACATAGTTATAGTCAACCGAACTAGAACCATGAACTACAGGACCACCAACATCGGAGTCCTCCTCCTCCTCCTCCTCCTCTCTCTCTCTCTCTCTCGGCATTTGATCTCTCCATTTCTTCATATTCACTGTGATAGACATACTAAGTAACCTCTACCTCATCGAACCACTCTTGATTCTCTCTCCCACAGTCTCACCTTCAACATACCAATTCTTCTATTTCATCTCTCTCTACTACACTCTCTCTCACCCACACAAACTATCTTTTTAACCTTGGCACGTACCACCTCGATAAACTATTTGAGTACTTGGATTTATATGAGAGAGAGAGAGAGAGAGAAAAAAAAAGATGGAAGGTGGGACACATAAAAAAGAAAAGGAAATAAATCAAATGGACATCTCATTTGAGAGAAAGAAAAAGAGAAAACTTTGGGTAGAATAGTAAGAGATGATACTAAAAAGAGTGAAACCGTAGAGGATAATATGGTCAAGACGCTAAAATAGAGTGTGCATCCAAGGAAGGGGTGAAAATAGCGGGACCCTTAACTATTCCCTTCCTAAACTTTCCACTCATGGACCAATGAAAGCATCCAAAAACGACACTTTTGTCAACGCAATTTTAGTCCTAATGTCAAATTTCCCTCAACGTTGTCGTGCGCCTCGCTAATTAGTAATTACCTTCTAATGAAAGGACAGTGACTTCCCCATCCTTTCGGTCTCCAAAAGGAATCGTCAAAAAAACCTCGTGCAGGGGGACCACCGCCCATAATGCTAGCTAAAGGACAGGACCGTGCTGGAAGCATCAGCCGACGGACCACTAAGCCCCGATGACACGAGCGGCCAATTTCTCAGCATCACCTGTCGCAACTCGCAAACCCATGAGAGTGATCCGTTACATTTGATCCCATGATCATGGCTTCCGCTTTGTCGACACGCCATTGGGTGGAACTCCCAACAGCTCCAGCTTCAGCTGTTGACGGGTCTCTCTAGTTACTTGCAGTTATTCGAAGAAGTCCTAATGGTGGAATAAATGGGCATGGGGCCTCGTGATCGTAATTCTGTAAATGTGTGGTAAGGAATGATCAGAACATATATTTTGACTTGGAAATTATTGAGAAATGTACAGCGTATAGTGTAGTTACTGCAGTATAACCCATTTACCCATTTCTCTATTTGAAAGATTATAATAACCTTTAACTAATAAAGTGCATTGAGTTTTCCCATCTTGCTTATGTGGGACACGAAAAATGCACTTTTATTTGTTTTACAAACAAATTTCTAATAGAAATTGAGGGGAAGAGAAGAAGACATATTCAACCACGTGCAAAAAGAACATATAATCAAAAGACAAAGTTGCATAACACTATGGATTTCGCTCAGGAAGTTGTGTTCTGGGACGGACTTCTTTTCAAAAGACTTTTGGAACGAAAATCATATTCTAAAAGTGTTGTCATGCGCACCGGAGAGCTTTATTGTAGAAGTTATAACTCACTAAAAAGTGGTGATAACTATAAAATATTAGTAATCAAATCAAATAAAAGCAGTAACTCACAAAAAAAGTTGATAAATTTAAGAAGAAATGAATAAATATTAGTAACCAACCTAAATGAGAAACGATAATTTTAAACTAGTTTCTAAGGTAAGAGGATAAATAGGTAATTCACACAAGTAAAGAAGGCTCATTTCGTATAATAGTTGGTTTTGTATACATAATTAGAAAGAATATAA
The DNA here is from genome assembly GCA_021437795.1 of Rhodamnia rubescens. Taxonomy (NCBI): domain Eukaryota; kingdom Viridiplantae; phylum Streptophyta; class Magnoliopsida; order Myrtales; family Myrtaceae; genus Rhodamnia; species Rhodamnia rubescens. The sequence goes on from JAILYA010000013.1 coordinate 3,106,188, forward strand.
ATAAAAGTTGGTAAAATGATAATAGAAGTCCTTTTTTTTTAATCAGAGAACAAAGAAGTTAGTAATTAAATAAAACCAAATAAGCATTGATATTTAATCCAAATAAAAGTTGGTAACACTAGCAATTCTATTTTGCAAAAAATCCGTATTTTCTCTTATTTATATTTGTAATTCACAAAAGAGTTGATAAATTTCAAAAGTTGGTAAGGAAGCAAATAAAGCGGTAACTCGGGAGGGAATCGATATTCATAAGACTTTCAAATGAGAGTTGGTAGTCTAAGGGGAGAAAAACCGATCAGTCACTCAAATAAAGGAAAAATTACCAAAAAAGTCATAAATTTATTGCACATGTGCCAATTCAATTATAAACATTTAATAATTTGCTAATTTAGTCTTTGTGGCCAATTTTGATAGAAAATTCTTTGAGGTAGACGTTGGCCATCCTACGGGGCATAGCTAACATTGATATGGACCAATTTTCGAGTTAAAAAAAATATTGTTTTTTATTTTTATTTTCATTTTTTTCCTTTTTCTTCCCGCGGTCGACGACAATTGGCCATAGGCAAGGTTCGACCCTGTCGGTTGGGGTGAGGTTCGCCCTCACCAAATCCCGGTGAGATAGAGCCTCGGCCTCGGGCGATGGTCAAGCTCATCGAGATATGGCTATTTCAAGCTTGCTTGGATTAGACGAGGCTCAACCTCACCGGATCCGGGGAGGTAGAGCCTCGCCCAAGGTCGGCCCTCGCTATCCCCTGGTTGCCGGCCGATGCCAAGGCCTGACAACCTGCAAAGGAAGAAGAAAAAAATTAAAAAATATTACCAACGGTTCTCCGACGTTCACCACCTTTCAAGAAATCTCTCTGTTTCGGAAATAGAATAGCGAAGTTGTGCCGACATTTAAAGCAAACATGTTGGAACACGAATGACGACTGAATCACCGTGGTGTTGAGGAATAGGCTGTCTGTTCTGGTTCCCTCGAGAATGGCCGCATTTATTGGGTGGTTTTGGCCCAAGAGGGAACATGGACGTAGGCGATGCTCCAGAAATCTGTGGTGGATCGCTCGTGTCACCAGCCCTGAAGTGCGCTCACGTACCATTGAATTGAAGACCATCGTGCCCCTACCGATCCCAAATCTACACGAGCTCGTAGGTACGATTGAAGACAGTAGTACCGAGACCAATCACCAATTGACATCATTTGATTCTTCAGGACGACGCTCGCCCTACGGATTGCACATGCGAGTATCACATCTACTTCCCGAAAAATTTATCAATTTTTTTTAAATTTATTATAATTATGTCAATTCGATTCTTAATTTCTTTTTTTTTATTTAAGCGATTGAGCTCTAAATATTTTGCGTTTGTCCAATTCTATCAATCCGATCAATTTTATTTGGAAATCGCCGACGTAAATTTTTTTTAATAATACTTTAATTTTTTTGAATTTATTTATTTACTATTTTCTTTTCCTTTAAAGTGGTCGGAAAAGAAAAGAAAAGAAATAAAAAAATTAAAATAAAAATGACTTGGAAAATGTATTATTAAAAATTATTTACATCACCGTCGGTAGCGTCATATAGGATAGTCGGCGTTTCATATTAGCTATTTCTAGTCAAATTTAATAGGATGGATGAATTAATATAAATTCAAAAGATTTAAAACTCAATTGGCCAAAAATAAATGTTTAGGATCTGTACTTAGCATAATTGAAGTAAGTTCATGACTTTTTTTTTTATAATTTTTTTCGTTATTTCCCTCGCTTTGCTAAATTGGCTTAAGATCGATACGGACGACAAGGATGGATCGGTAACATTTGTGACCATCTTTTATGGCAAAACAGGGTGATGCCATAACATATTGTTTCCATCTCATCATGTAGAGTGCGTTTTGATTTTAAATTTCTATTTGTGACTTTCATTTACCACTGAATGTTGTTAGTCTTTAGAATTCCATGGACGCGAGCATTTAAATTTCTGAAATTATTTTGCAGTCATGTCAAGAAGCAAATTACTTTTTAATTTTGTGAGAAAGCTGATAAGTAATCCTTATACTTCAAGCTAAGACAAAAAAAAAAAAAAAAACCTTATACTTCAGACGGGCTTGCATAATAAAAATTCAGATACTTGTGTGGCATTATTGAAATATATGCAAATCTTATATGCTTGGCCCCTCGAAGATGGGAAATTTCTTCTAATCCAAGATTGAGGCACTGTTGTGAGAACTCTCATCTCAAAACCTTACAAACTAATATTTACTTCTTTAAACTGCAACCATGACCATCTATTATTTAGTGAATGACTCAGGTTATGTTTCATATTAAGCAAAGGAAAGAAATTGCCAGGAATTGAAAAGAAGACAGAACAAATAGAATTTGAGAAAACAGAGCCAAGGTGAAAATTCACCTCATCACATAAGAGCGCGTAGAGTAATTATCAGGCTAAACGATGCTAATAATAGTTCCAAAATTTTGATTTAATGTGCAACGTCATCCTTAAATTTTTAACTTATTCAAATTACAAGAATTTAGTCATGAACTACAATGATATCGCGAGCGTAATTTCGACATCTTTGTCAAAGATTACTCATGGATGAGACGAATCAAAGCTCCAAGCATGTCGAACTTGTTGAAGGCGACCAAACGGTAGACTCGAAGATATATTTGCACATAAAAAATAAACGACGAATTTTCTGTCGGTTTCTTTTTGGATTCCGCAAATATTTCCACCCTGTCAAAGATAAGGGTTGTAGAAGCAACTGGAGAGACGGGTGGGATCCGTTTTCTTGGCATCGAGGATAAGGTAAAGTTAGACAAAATCTGGGAAAAAAGAAAAGTTGTGGCTGCAATTTGCCTGTCAATTTGGTTGTGCTCCCACTTCTGTTAACCTATCCTCTTCCTTCACTGTCCTAGTCCCTGATCCCAGCCTCTCTCTCTCTCTCTCTCTCTCTCTCTCCCTTAGGCTCTTGGGTTGAAAGTGGAAACACCACCAAAACTCCTGGAAAGGAAAACAAAAATTTATTCACCTAAATGATAGGAAGAAGAGTAGCATCATTTCTCATCAGAATCAGAGATACCCATTAAAAGAATCGTTTCTTTTTGTCATTTCTTGGTTGTTGCCATGCTAAGCATCGTCCCCCTGCTCCTAATAGCAAAGTCGCATGAGCAAACGAAAAAGATAAGATCAGCTGACATTCCCGAAGAGGTAAGCTATGCTTAAGAGCTGAGAAAGTGAGAGCTGGAGAAATTTCCGCTGAGGTTGGGGGTCACGGTCGGTTCTTCTTATGCTGCGATTGTGAATGTGAAGAAGAGACATGTCTGGGTGTAGCATAGTGTGGTTCAGGAGGGATCTGAGGGTGGAGGACAACCCTGCACTAGCGGCTGGGGTGAGGGCAGGTTCTGTGGTGGCTGTGTTCATCTGGGCACCTGAAGAAGAAGGCACGTTCTACCCCGGTAGGGTTTCGAGGTGGTGGCTGAAGCAGAGCCTGGCTCACCTTGACTCGTCCCTCAGGAGCCTTGGCACTTGCCTCATCACCAAGAGATCCACTGACAGCGTCTCTTGCCTCCTTGAGCTTGTTAAGTCCACTGGGGCTACTCAGCTCTTCTTTAACCACTTGTATGGTTAGTGCTTCTTTTCAATTTGGGTGTGTGACAATAATTGTGATCGAAACTTTACCAAAAAAAAAAAATTGTGATCGAAAAATTACCTCTTTGTGATCATTTTTCTGTTTGTGGGTCATGCCAATAACTTTGATTGGGTGAGCGGCGTATGCCTTTTGCCTTGTTGAAGGGGGTTTTGGACTTTTTATTTCGGTGTGTAGAGTGGAATTGTGGTGTCCAACCAATTTAAGTGATTCTGTTGATGTTTGTTGGATTTCATGGGGACGATAATAACTAAAGTTGGTTCATCAAGGAAAAGGATGGACTTGCGAAGTTTCTACTCTGCTGACATATAGCGAAAAGAGTTGAGCTTGTCTGTTCTGCTGGGTGCTAGCTCTTGAAATATTTGAATTACGAGAATTGATAATCAGTTGTTCACGAAGCTGGATTTTTCCTGTCAACGGGCGTCAAATTCAGTCTCCCTGCTGATTCTGCATCTTTTCATCATTTTTCCAGGCAACCCATTAGGCTCCTGGGCCAATCATTAGATCAACAAGAACAAATTTAGTTTCCTCAAAGAAGTGTTCTCTGTTGCTCTGTATAGCTGATTGCTTTCAGGATTAGTCTAGTGGTAGTGCGGCAGTGCTATTGCTTTTTACATTTATTGATAAGTTCAATGCATTCAGATCCCATATCACTTGTCAGAGACCACAGAGCAAAGGAGGTTTTGACTGCCCAAGGTATAAATGTACGCTCATTCAATGCAGACCTGCTCTATGAACCGTGGGAAGTAAATGATGATCGAGGCCATCCATTCACAATCTTTGCTGGTTTCTGGGAGAAATGTCTCAGCATGCCTTATGATCCCGAAGCCCCACTACTTCCTCCAAAGAGAATAATTTCAGGTTCGTTTTAGGTCTGTTGGTTCTGTTCCAAAATATATTGGGAACGCTCTGCAATATGCACTTGTGCAAACAGTTTGGCATCAACTATATTTATCAAACCATACTAGTGGATTTCTGTATCCAAAATTTTGGATGTATGATGATGTCATCTCCAAGTACAAGCTCGAGCTTTCAAATAGGACGTCATTCTTTAGTTCAGGAAGTCCTCAAAACATACTAGAGAAAATTCACAGCAGCGTATTTTTGTTAGGCTTCTCTATCCTGACATTTTAAGATCATAGAATTTTCTTGTGGTGATTGAACCTTGTCTGATGTATATTCGTCCTTACCAAATTGCAGAATAATTGTTTGCCTTCTTTCCATACTGGAATGCTCAGAATATGAGAGCAGAACTTAGTCCACTTTCTATATGAAGATTACATTAGTCTTTCTCTTTTGATTGGCCACCATTGAGGTCCAGTCAATTTTACCATCATTAGGAAGACGAGTAGCAACTGCAACTTAGCTGAGTGCTGAGGTTCTGTTTTTTCAATTGCACAGAGAGGTGGCGCTGACTAAACGAAACAAAACTTTGTGGTTAATTCATGTCCTCTTCTCTTATTTCAACAATAAATCCACCATTTTTAAACTGAAGGAGAGGGAAAGAAGGGAAGCAACTGTTTGCTATGTCTGAGAGGATTGCATTCTTCCATTTCACCTTAGTTTTCCAACATAAGCTCTATTCATGAGTTTTGTATAAGCGCCCTTCCTCAATACCCCACTGGCAATTGGCGCACTTGATTATGCTAAAATTTTCACGCCCTGTTTTTAGGTGATGCTTCAAGATGTCCTTCAGAAGCTTTGGCGTTTGAAGACGAATCTGAGAAAGGAAGCAATGCACTTCTTGCCCGTGCTTGGTCCCCTGGGTGGAGCAATGCTGATAAGGCTCTGACCACATTTATTAATGGACCGCTTATAGAGTACTCTAAAAACCGCAGGAAGGCTGACAGTGCTACAACCTCATTTCTTTCTCCTCACTTACATTTCGGAGAAGTTAGCGTGAGGAAAGTCTTTCACCTGGTTCGCATCAAGCAGGTTTTGTGGGCGAATGAGGGGAACAAGGCTGGTGAAGAGAGCGTGAACTTGTTCCTTAAATCTATCGGTCTGCGAGAGTACTCGAGGTACTTGAGCTTTAACCATCCTTACAGCCATGAAAGGCCTCTCCTTGGACATCTCAAGTACTTCCCGTGGGTTGTGGATGAAGGGTATTTTAAGGCGTGGAGACAAGGCAGAACTGGGTATCCCCTTGTCGATGCCGGCATGAGGGAGTTGTGGGCTACAGGGTGGCTTCACGATCGTATTAGAGTAGTGGTTTCGAGCTTCTTTGTGAAGGTTTTGCAACTTCCATGGAGATGGGGAATGAAGTACTTCTGGGACACCCTCTTGGATGCAGATCTAGAAAGTGATGCCCTTGGATGGCAGTACATTTCCGGTACACTCCCTGATGGTCGTGAGTTTGATCGCATTGATAATCCACAGGTACTAATGCTACTACCAGTTGCACACTGGCTAAAATCGTCTATAAGTTAATTGACTTCATGAATCAACGTGAAGGCCCACGTGGCAGCTTTAACTTAAGCTGTCGACTTAGGCATGTAATATGCTACTCTGATAGTTTATCAGCAAGATCAGCTGCAATGCGGTTGTTATGGTGATGTCTTTTCTTTCTTGCTCAATGTCATATCACTGATGCTGTAGCGTTTTAGGATATTTTCCTAGTGAAATGGTACCTTAATATGCTGCGAAGCCACATCTCCCAAACAAGAAAGGAGTTTCTATATATTTGCTTTGACCGTACCAACATATTTCAAGGGTTTAGATGTACTAGAACTTCACATATCAGCGTGATTCCTTGCTTAGACCATTTGTTCTCTTTCACCATGTCATGTCTGTGAAGCAGTGTAATAACTCCATTGACAGAAACTGATACATAACGAATTAATGAATCCCTGAAGGAAAAGCTGGAGACTTTGGCACACTACTGTTGCCATCTGACTAACATCTCGTGCTTTGTTCACTTGGAGCTTATGTCTAACTGCCATTTTTCCCTTACTGCTTTTGTTGGGCAGTAGTTATCATTTTTTTCGAATTGTTTAATGGGTCCGAATGACTAATCTTCAGTTCTGCAGTTTGAAGGTTACAAGTTTGACCCAAATGGAGAATATGTACGGCGATGGCTTCCCGAACTGGCCAGACTACCAACTGAATGGATACACCATCCATGGAATGCACCTGAATCACTTCTTCAAGCTGCTGGAATTGAGCTCGGATCAAATTATCCTCTCCCTGTTGTAAGTATAGATGCGGCCAAAGTAAGGTTGCAAGATGCACTTTCCGTTATGTGGCAGCATGAAGCAACATCAAGAGCCGCTATAGAGAATGGAACTGAGGAAGGGCTAGGAGACTCATCTGAATCAGCTCCGATTGCTTTTCCTCAAGATATTCAAATGGAGGAAAATCACGAAACTATGCGGAACAACCCGCCAGGTCCAGTTCGCCGCTACGAGGATCAAATGGTTCCGAGCATAACTTCTCTGGTTAGAGTGGATGATGACGAGACTTCTTCTGGTATTCACAATTCCGTAGGTGACACCAGAGCAGAAGTGCCTGCAAATGTAAATTTGAACGAAGAACCAAGGAGAGACACGTTAACTGAGGGAGTTTTCCAAGAACTTCGACCGAACAACACCCGACCAATGTATGACTTTTCACCTGGGCTACATAATGAAGTTGAAGATTCCACTGCAGAGTCTTCGAGCACTAGCAGGAGAGAGAGGGATGGAGGAGTCGTTCCAGTTTGGTCGCCCTCAGCTTCTACCTACTCTGACCAAATCATGGGCGACGAAAGTGGAATTGGCAATAGTTCAGCTTTTTTACAAAGGCATCCTCAATCCCATCAAATAATCAATTGTAGGCGGCTATCTCAAACTGGGTAAGAGCTGAAAAATAATCATGCTTGAGCTGAGAATATCCCGCGGAAAGTTTCTACTTAGTTATGAAAAGTAGTTTTGAAACTGTTGGAGAAAAGAACTCCGATAGCCTTTCCTGCTTATGATCCTGCTAAAAGTTACGTCACACAGTTAGATTTTGGCTTGTGTAACAGGCTTATATAATTCACTGTAAAATCCCTGTATCTTTAATTGTCGAGTTCTCTTCGAGGAATTGCAAGTTTGAGTTTGTGAAAGAATTCTAGGTATACTTTACCAAGTGTAGTAGTAGTATTTGCTAAAGTAGTTGGTCGCTTCTCCTGTTTGTGAAACTTCTGAGACACTCTCCATTCCGGTAACAGGTGACTGTAATACGCAAGAAACACGATGAGAAATCCTGGGGGGGCACAAAAAGATGAAGAAGTCCCAAGTACATATCTTATGGCACTGCTTCTCTCTTCACCAGTTCGACCTGACGAGCAATTTAACCTCTCAAGCTATGCTTTGGAAGTCCAAAAATTGTTCCAGGCAGCTGGTGATCCATCCTTTCTTTTTTCCTCTTTTCCTCTTGTACCATATATGGAATTTGTTCGTTCGACGAAGAATGTATGAAGCCATTGTGTATAGTGTATCTTGTTCTCATAGCTGGAGAGAGTCAGTCATAGCACGGAGATATGGTCCCCTAATAAAGCCAAGTTTGTGCGTTCTGATCAGTTCATAGATAGACCTATCATTATACAGCAGTCTTCGCTGTTACTCGGTTTGAAGTAGGGTAACTACATATTCTAATGCCTCTTTGACATTGAGGGATAGGCTTGTGAAAAGGGAAACAGATCGATTTCATGATTCGGCTCTTCCGTCTCTCTCCAAGCCCAGCCCTGTATCCACTTGTCAGGCAAGTTGCCGCATTGAGGACCAAACACCTGGCTATAATCGTGCCGGAGATAACTAAGAGTGACCTCATCTATCTTCTCTCTTGTTCGAGCTAAGCTACGCTACAGCCTCCTTAATTACCTACTACTAAGGGAAAGGATTTTACTCAAGAGGTTGACCTGCAGGCGATCTCCTGTCACAGAGCGGAAACATTTTCATGTCCTGTGTGTCGTGTTATTTCCTCATCCAGAATATCTTCCTAAGCTGCTCTTTGTCCCTCCCTGGGCTAATTTTTCTTAAGTTAACAGCAGAAGTGGATAGCTGCTTCTCTATAATAGCATTGGTTGGCGACTCTAGGACCGATCGGTCGTCGCTTTTTTTTTTTTTCCTGAGATCATTGCAAGCAAAACCAATCTCCAAGTTCACTACTTGTGCAGACACAGAAAGAAGTACCCTTCAGCATATTGTTATAGCAGTTTGTGTTAGTCTCGGACACCGGTATCCTTCTCATACTGAACCTCATGATATATTTTTAGTGACTGTATTTGCATAAACATCTCGCTTACATCCTTTACCGTACTAAAATTCGGGAAAGTGCCATACAGAAACTCGGATGAGGGCGCAATTGCAAAGATGGTAGTTGTGAACCCATTAGAAGCAATAAACTTTGAGAGGGGATGCCCAAATTTGAAATCGTGGTTTATGCCCTGATGTCATGTTAGAATGGAACGAGATCGCACGTCTATAAGGCACGTCGTAATTATATGTTTAAGCAATGTCGAATTATACTTGACAGACACCAATCTTGTACTCATCGCATAGGAATCACCTGTTGCATATCGATTGTGAAACAATCTGGTGGGACAAAGAGGGCGGCTTTTGTCCGGCTCGACCGACTCGAACAGAATGCATTAAACATCTCTTAAGGTGGAGTCCATGTAAAACCAAATGGTGCCGACTTATTTTTAAATCAAATTGGCTCCTTCAATTAGCAATAACTATAGATGCACCCCAGAAGCAGATGTTCCTATGAATTTCACGTGCGACGGTGTCGCGTGTCGGCTAATTTCATGCAATTCGTCGACGATTTCTCTGACGAATTATGTCTTTTTTCCTTATTTTTTAATCTTTTCTTAGTCATTATGAGATCAAACAATGATACGAAAACCTCGAAATATATCGGCTAATAAATCGGTAAAACAAGAACAAACGGAAGCCGCCTTTCGCATTCATAGGGTACATGCACGAAGATTGGAAAAAGCGCGGACACGGGTATCAATTCTGGGTGCCGGAGTAACAACTCAAGCATCTAATTGCAGGCACAGGTGGGAGACTGAAATATGGTGGGTCGACCCGTTGACTTTGTTTTGCCACACGAGTTTAATTATTACCAAAAGAAGATTTATCCTTAATCATGCGTTTGACCAGGGCCCGCCCGCCTGCTCACATTGCCTTGGACCCCATGACGGGGCAACATGGAATTCTTATCTCTTTCTTAGACTTGATTGCACGTTTCATTCACTCATACGACACTGTTTAATCATGAATGGGCAAGCAGATGTTTTTCTGAGTCCACATTGCTTTACAGTAATCAGCTTCTAGCCAAGTAAAATTCTTCGAGTCCCTTTTCGTAAGCCCTCGGTTTGAATCGTTGCTCGTACATATTCTTTTTATCATCCGAAGGGCGCGCTGGTCGAGAAAGATGCCACGCTCGTTACCAATAGGAATTGATCGAGTGCTTGAATAGCTCGAAACATCCCAAGATTTATTTTTTAAAAGGACAAAGAGAGCAACTTCTGACTCATCTTAAAAAAGGGACAGCTAGAGCGAATTGAAAAGGGAAAGCCTTTAGGTCAAGACCACACTCGTTGACAATTTCAAATTCATAATCTCAATTTAAAAACGGCACGGTGGCAAAACAAATTGAGAGCTTGGGCTACCCTCATACCTGACGTATTATCTATCCAAAAACAGGAACTATCGTTAGGGTGTCCGAATTCGAGAGCTCCACCGACATCCCAAGTTTGAATGATCAAAATTTGACTGAAGAAAATGTTGACTTTTGCGTATGATAGAATCACACTTGATCTCGTCTCCTTCGTAGGGAGGGTGAGGACCTACTACAACAACAGACGCATAATGTGCACAGAATTCTAATGTGCTAGGAGTTTCTATCAGTCAATTTCGATAGGAAGCTATAGTGAGAATACGCGAGTTCCTTCACAATTGAATGTGTATATTTCAATCTTTGTGCGGTCTCTTTGGAGAAACGTTCAAATCTTTAAAAAATTTGTGTTTGAAAGTAGAATGAAATTTACCTAAAAAATAGAGAATAAGAAACACCCAAAAAAAACGAAAAATAGATGAATATATAATTAGTGGAGCGATGACTGTGTCGTTTTATTTGTTTAGACTTGTTCTAACCATCAAAGCAAAATTATGTATGTATTACATAATTTTTTTATCGTGAGACATTGTAAAATGCAATATCTTTATCTGTCGTAGTAATAATTTATATAAATATATCTATGTGTCATAGAAAATCACACATTGATTTGTCTTAAAACAACTGTGATCGACTCGATCCATGGACAAGAGTTCAGGGGAAGGCAGTAACGGCTGGGATTAAAGAGGCGTCCGGACACGAAAAAGGGGACAAGAGAAACGAGCAAAGTCAAACAGCAAAACAGAGTCTGCTTTGTGGCAGCCTTTTTCTCTTTATTCTTTGTTCTTTTCAATCACAGGGAAGGCTCCCAAAACGGTTACATACCAACACGCGCACACCCCCCCAAAACCGTACCCGCACCCGCCCTTCAGATTCTCTTTCTCTCTCTCTTCCCTCCCTCGGTTTTGTGTTTTTGTATGTGTTCTTTTCCTCCTTTGTTTCACGGAGGTATCGGCAGCACTCTTCTCTTCGCAAGAGGGCCTGTCAACAGCTGTTGAAAAGTTGACAAGTAAGTTCTCAGCTTCCTCTCTGTTGATTTCCAATTTTCCACTGCCTTCTGATTCATGGGGTTTTTCGAGTTTTTTTTCAAAGGTGCTAAAAAAATCATTTTTGTTTTGATCTTTCGCGATCATGATTGGCCTGTTTCTAGGGGTTGGAGTATTTCGTGCTGCTCAATTTGGCGGTGGAGACAGAGAGGAGTGATGCTGTGAATTTTAGCTGAACAGAGCCCTTTTGTTGTCTTGTCTTGGGGGGTTTCTTTGGATGGAGAGGTTATGCTGTTTCAATTCTCAGGTATTGATCTAAACTGATGTCTTAGCCTCTGTTGTTTTGCTTTCTGTGTTTGTGTGTACACGTCCAGAGTATATGTAGAATCCAATTGAGTAATTTTGTGTCTACTTTACATTCAGTTACCAGTTATCACTTGAATTTCTGTGGTTAAAATTTATATAAGGAATAGATATTGTTTGTTTACGGGGTCTATAGCCCTCGTTTAGCAGTTTAAGGTTTTTGTTGGATACCCTTTGACAGTGCCTGAGTCTAGAAGAGGCTTGGTTACTTTTGTTTGATTGTGCTGTATGGAAGATTGGAGAGTTGGATTTCAAAATTTCAAAGCTAGCAATCGATTGTGAAGATTACTTCTAGATTATTCAGAGCCCACTCAAGAGATATCTACCTATTGTCCTATTCCTTAATATTGCTCGGCTATCGTTGCATTATAGCATTTTCTGGGATTGATTCTTTCCTTAATTTTCGGACATTAGCATGCTGGAGTTCAATCCTCTGCTTCTGGTAAAGGAAGAAACATTGAGGGGCTGATCAAGTATGGTTTCAGCCTAGTAAAAGGGAAAGCCAATCATCCCATGGAGGACTATCATGTTGCCAAGTTCATGCAAAAGAAAGGGCATGAATTAGGGCTGTTTGCTATTTATGATGGCCATTTGGGAGACACGGTCCCAATGTACCTGCAAAAGCATTTGTTTTCCAACATTTTAAAGGAGGTGGGTTGTAGTAATCAGATTCTAATGGGCTTAATGTTACAAATTTCTTGCTATTTCACTCTCACAATCCCAAGTTCTTCTACTTGTTCAACATCAACCTTACAGGAAGAGTTCTGGGTCGACCCTAATAGGTGTATTTCAAAAGCTTATGAGAGGACAGACCAGGCGATTCTCTCCAGTAGTTCTGACTTGGGACGTGGTGGTTCGACTGCTGTGACGGCAATATTGATAAATGGCCACCAACTATTGGTTGCTAACGTTGGAGATTCACGAGCAGTTCTCTCAAGAGAGGGTCGAGCTTTACAGATGAGTATCGATCATGAACCCAACACGGAAAGAGGGAGCATTGAACATAGAGGTGGCTTTGTCTCGAATATGCCAGGTTTCTCCTAGCAACGTTGCTGTTCATGGTTCAAGATATGCTTATTTTTCCTGTGTGCTTAAATGATGCTTTTGTAAGCAATTGATGGCTCAAAATCTCTCATTGATTAGGTTCTTGGTTCTCAGAATATCTTGATTGAAGGCATTCATGCTGTATATTAATGACCATATCCACCATGCAAAACCTCCTAATTTCTAAATTGTGCTGTTGCAAATCTCATGAAACTCGAGTGGAAAACTATCTGGACCTTCTTGTTCCAAAAGAAAACTTTACTGAGACTGGTCAAATTCAAAGGGCATGGGAGTTCGGGCATATTAACCAGTTCGCATGAGGTTCTAATAGGAAACGGTTATTTTGATTGTTGCTAGTTAGCTGATTTTGATTGGGGTGATATATGCAAGATCAATTTGTGTTTATCAATGTCCTGTATAAATTAATGTGTTTTTAACTTCTATAAGAAATTACGCTGTCCTTATTGAATGCACCTAGGAACACTTTAATACGCGTAGTAGCTTTCCCTATTTGTGAAGAAAAAAAGTTCAATCTCCATGAATGAAAATAAATACTTAAATCTCTTGAGCCTAATTTTCTGAAGGCTCTTGTTTTTTCATTTTGAATTAGCAGATGTCTGCTGCTTTGGAGTTGTAGAAAATTTCATCTGGAACCTTTTCTCTAAGAATGAGACGATGACATATCTTTCCATGCTTCGTGAACTGAAGCTAGAATTGAGTAGTATGGAATAGTAAACGATGAATCGGGAGATACTTCTTCTTCTGGGATATCATAAGAATCAACCCTACTTCTGGGATGTCATAACAATCAACCCTAGGCATGTGGTGCTTTCGCCTTGTTTCTCTAGGCCTGCAGAGAGCTGATGAAGAAAGCAACCAGCTTCTCAGGCTGCCATTATGTCCTGTTTAATCTGCACTTACCAATCGAGACCTGAATATTGAAACAGCAACAGTTCACGAAGTCGTGTGCTTTTAGGACAAAAGAGAGCAATTGCTTGGGGACAATTCCAAGCACGCTCTAGACCGTTATGCTTTTGGTATATTCATGGGAATCTATTCCTGCATATAGGGAACTTTTCGTCGGAGAGATACCTATAGTAACTGTGATCTTAAGCATATGCATGAAGAGCGAGAAGTTACATTTGCAGCCTGCTGTGCTGGGGTATTGAAACTGGCAGCTGTCCATTGACTTGTAAGTTTGTGTAGACTAATTTCCTTCTAGGCTCGACATCTTCTGGACTATTCTGCCACTTGGCATGATAGCTTGATGTCTCAGCTATCAATCCATGATTTCCTTTCATGGTTTAGGCTGCTTCAATTTGTGTCAGTTGGACAGTGGAACTTATTAGCTTTGCTACTCTGTTCACGCTGCATTTCATGCTTCATCCATGAACTGCATAGACAAAGTCGCAGTGCACAAGTTGATGCAGTGCCTGAGCCTATCTGTTCTAGTTGGAGCTTTCTACATATACTGATGGCTTATTCAAGTTTGCGGTGCAATTATTAGTCTGATGAAGAATTGGATACATAACAATGTGCGGTGAAGATTGCGTAGAAATAGGGATTCTCTTGGCTTCTGCTGACAGCTTTATTGCTAGACACCCACTGCGGTTGAAGGACTATTTTCTGAGCATGACTACTGCCTACCGTGCACTTCACAAATAAAGACTAATAGCATAGTGGATCTAGCTGCCCTGTTCTGATAATAGAACTTATGTTGCACCTATTTCGTGTTTTCTATTTGTAGTTTGTTATAAGTTTTTGACCTGCAGTATTGATTTTGGTAACTTGGAAGAGCTAGTTATTGAGCATAAAATGTACAGTGGCCTGTAGCAGCAATGTGATAGGTTTATGATATTGGGTTAAGTGTAAGCGTGAAACCTTGATATTCCTTCTGGATGTTTCTCAGTTTTTTCTGTCACATTGGTAGCGGTGCTTCACAATCTATTTGTCATTGGACTTGAAAGTGTGATGAATTGAACCACATCTACAGTGTCAAATTTGAGCTTGGAGATTGTAGGATTCATCATTATGAGATGAGTGAACTGGTCTTATCAACAGTTCGATTGTCATGTGATCATATGAGTGTCTAGTGCGTGTGAATCATACGTAATTGACAATGCAAAGGGATCCGGCTCTTGTCTTGCAAGCACTTGTCTTATTTTGATCTCTCTTGTATTTTCCTTGTTAAATTGCAATTGAATAGAGTGGTTCCTTTTCACATTCGATTATTCTTCTACTGCACAAACGAGCTTCAATATTGCAAAGATACTTAGCTTAAATTTTCACTCTAACAGGGGATGTCCCTAGAGTCAACGGACAGCTGGCAGTTTCTCGTGCTTTTGGAGACAAAAGCCTGAAGTTACATTTACGCTCAGACCCTGACATTAAAACCATCAATGTGGATGTCAATACGGATGTATTAATCCTTGCAAGTGATGGTCTTTGGAAGGCAAGTTTACCAATAATAATACACTAGATGTTAAAGAAAAATTACAAATGTCGACACCTGAAAATTCCCCATTGAGTTGACTTTTTATTTGAGAGCTATATTCCTATTGATTTGGGGAGATTATTGATGCAGGTGATGAATAATCAAGAGGCAGTTGATATTGCTAGAAGGATCAAAGATCCAGAAAAGGCAGCTAAAGAGCTGACTGCAGAAGCTTTGAGAAGGGACAGCCGAGATGATATATCTTGTATAGTCGTGAGATTTAGAGGATGATACCGCCTGATATGAAACTGCTCGCCAGCTTCAGTACATACCAACAGATGAGAGATTTTCCCCGTTTGTGGAGGAATGGTATGATTTAAGTGATTGCGGATCATATTCTCGGCCCAATTAATTCCTTTTGCCAATCTCTCGAAGAGTGGGGAATTGGCAAGGGAAGAAGCAGGTGCAGGGAAGTTTCTGCTGTATATTACATTCTTTATTTTATGGTTAAGCTGGTTCTCGTGCCTGAGATTTTTTTTCTTTCTTCTTGTTTTAAATCTGATGCAAATTTCTGAACCTAGGAAAGAGGACAGATTTGGTCTGGAGGATTAAACGTGTATTTGTTCGTGATTGGACTAATAGATGTTTCACTGATGGTCATTTGTATTGGGAAAGGCTCCTCCAAATCTGAAATTCCAGCTGTTTTCCTTTAGTGTTATTGGATATACCGTCTATTCTTTGTTGGTTATCCTTACTCTGTAGGTCCCCTTCCTTCCTGATAGTTTAAGCTTTTGGAGAAAATGGTTTCCCATTTGCTTTAGCTACATTGTTTGAACTTTGAAGCAGACTGCAGCTATGAATTGGAGATCACTCTGCAGATTACAGCTGAGATTTTACGACGAGCCTGAAAAGGAAAGTGGAAGAAAAAGACTCGGGGAAGTAATACAGATCCAACCGGGTTTGGAGAGGAAGTTTAAGTGCAACCTGATTACATGACCATCTATCCCACCAATCTCCGAACTTCAAGTGTCATGAGCTGCCCCATTCTCATTCGATTGAATGTATTCTGATAGAGCTTGCAGCCAGCAATGCTCCGAAAGCCTCTCAAGCCGTGGCGTATAACGTTCACACGGATAGACAGGCATTCATAGATGAGAACTGTCCTTGAGGTCTTCGACTCGAAAGTGTAATAGCGAAAGGCATGTTAGGAGCTTATAAGGACCAGTTTTTGCTTTAAATTGGAACTTGACTTATGCCCACATGTGATTTCACTCTCTTGGGGACAATGTGGGCGTGGCTCCTTAAATCTACAGCTTAGACTGATCCTTAAAGGACCTGCACTTGTCCACCTTCACTCTCATCACAGCTTGTCCTCCCGAACGGTTTTAGTTGGCTGAAATGGATGTTCATAAAGAGAGAGGTTTACAAGATCTATGAAGTGTTTTTTGTCGTGGAAGAATTCAAGTTGATCTTTGCGTGGGATGGAGTTGAACAGAGAAACCGGTGAGCAAATCAAACTTGACTTTCGCAGCTGTCGTTGTGATCCGTCTTGTGCAGGCCGACCAATCGAATTCCCTTCTACAGATAATGTGGATCATTCACATTAGATACTTTTTCGTTAACTCCATCCAACTGTGGATTTGCTTGATTCAATTAAATCCTTCCGTTAACTCCGTCCAACTAGGCTAACGGAAAATTGTTGGGTTGTCATATTTTTTTTACTTCCTTAAAGACAAATGGTGATGATGTGTTGCCCTTAAACTCCACTTCATACGAATATTTAAAAAAACAAACTTAGTTAGATTAAGAAAAACAAGCTAAAAGTATTTAAAAAAAATAAAAAAAAGACAAAATCACACCATGGCGAGAGCCTGGCCTAGATTTGGGGCTGGGGCGCAACCCTCGCCTTAGATTTGAGCAGTATTAAAAGGTTTAAAATTGAATTGGCAATAGTACAATAGGTTTAGGACTTTTTAGATAAGTTTTCCTTGTATAATTTGGTTCTTTTTTGAGTTTTCTCATACCAAAACAAATCATGAAATTTCAAACTATATTTTATGTCAAATTATTATTATTTTTTTCTCTCATTATATAAACCTCGAACTAATGTAACGCTACTTAAAAAAAAACGAAATTCACTCTTAGATTTCATGTTAAAATTCTTGGTGCATATCTCTCTTACTAATTTGGTATTGATAAGGACCCAAAACAAGTAGGCCTTAGCTTATGTATTTCGGTTGGGTGATCTTCAGTCCGGTGCAGCTCCAAATCGACGGAAATAATTAACCTTGTGACACTGTCCGGTTTGTTTTGATTCCAAACTATTAACTCAATTCGGTTCGATTTCATATCCTACCTCGTGTTGTTTTAGTACGATGCGATTTGATCGGGCTTGAAATGAAACCAAACTATATCATTGTAATCTTTGATTCCACCTCTATACTTTTGTTAAGTCAGGTGCTATAAATATATCATTGTCCTGTTTTATTACGTTTTAAGTTCTCGAGAAAAACGTATTTTTTTTAATTGTATTTTGGACATGGTAGCAAAATACAAGTCAAGCGTTCGAATCCTAGCACGCTCTCTTTCTATTTTGTATTAGAATGTTGTCCCGTTAATATGGTTACGTCCGCAATTGCACGTGTAGTGCCAGCTTACACAAGAAGAGAAGTGTTAAGACATATACCATAAATACATTACTAACTCATTTTCTAACAGGCGAAAAGTTTTTGGGAAAATAAAAACGATTTATCTAACGGTTTTCAAGAAGGAAAATGTCACTCATATAACTATGGATAGGAAGAAAAAGGAGGAAAAATAATGTGACCGATTATAAATAGGTTTTCCAGTAGCGATTCATAATTAACATTTAGCATGATTTCACCAAATCGACCAATACATCAACTTAACAAAGGGCTATATTTTCTCAGCCTCAGATCGAAAGAGATTTCCTTGAGCCAGTAATTTGGTTGTCGAATTACTGGTTATGGACATCATTCATAAGCAAATTTAACTATAACGAAAAGTGAGCGATGTCTTCGTTTATAATTCTCGTCAATCGGAAGTACAATCTAAATAAATCGAAAAAAAAAACCCAGAAAAGGAGGAAAAAGTTATCTCTTTTAACATTAAGACAAGCCTTATTCAGAATTATCTATTTACCCCTCAGCTTCGCCAACCATTCTTACCAATTATTACAGCGTTCCAGAATCTCTGTCATCTTCTAAATCTCAATCCTACCCATAAAGAAACCCTCCCACGTTGACCCCCCACCAATCACTTCTCTCCCCTTTGACTCCATAATCTCTCGCTCTCTCTCCGGCCACAAGCAGCAGCCGCAGAGAGCACACTGCGTCGCAAATGTCCCGCCGGTGCTTCAGCCTCACGGAATCCAGGAACTGGTGCTACCGCTCCGCATTCACCAAGTCGGGCCTCCGGCCCGCCCTGACCGACCTCCGCGACGGCACCGTCGTCCACTGCTGGGTCCCCAAGGCCCGCTCCCCAGCCAAGCCCGACCTCCTCCTCATCCACGGCCTCGGCGCCAACGCCCTCTGGCAGTGGGCCGACGTCCTCCCCCACCTCTCCCCCTACTTCAACCTCTTCGTCCCCGACCTCCTCTTCTTCGGCGACTCCTCCACCTCCCGCCCCGACCGTTCCGACTCCTTCCAGGTAATAAGATCGACCGTCCCTTCCTCTTGTCGTGTAAAATTAGGAGTCCTGAGTTCTAGAGAATGTTGCAGGTGCAAAAGTTCAAATTACAAACTTTGAACCGATACGGGAGCACGTTTAGGCTTGGATTTGCCTTAAGACTAGAGAGGAAAGATTAATCATATTGGAGGAGGAAATAAAGAGCCGGAGAGATTTGAGTACCGGATCTTTCATTTGGCACCGTTAAGGAATTTCGTTGGATTAGTATCAACCATTGTATAGACTTAAAGCTTTTTGGTGAATGTTTGATTGCTATTTATTTAAATGTGCCATTATTTTAAATTCTTGTTTGAATTGATCATATCTGCTTCCATGGATGGAACAATCCGTTCCTAGGCGCGGTGCCTGATGCGGGTCATGGAGGCCCACTCGATGCGGCGGCTGAGCCTCGTGGGGCTGAGCTACGGGGGGTTCGTTGGGTACAGCATGGCTGCGCAGTCCATGGAGGAGGGGGCGGCGGTGGTGGAGAGGGTGGTGATATGCTGTGCCGCTGTGTGCATAGAGGAGAGGGACTTGAAGGAGGGGGTGTTGAGCGTGAACGACCTGGAGGAGGCGGCGAGGATCCTTGTGCCGCAGACGCCAGCGAGGCTTAGGGAGCTGATGGGCTACACGCTCTCCCGGCATCCTCCTCTCGGGCTGATTCCTTCTTGCTTGCTCAGTGATTTCATTGATGTGAGACTCTCTCTCTCTTACAATGACTCGAGGACAAGACAGTCGCAGCTGGCCAAGCAGGTCTTGCAGAGCAACCAGTCGTGCTAGATTTACTAGCACGTGAATATCATGCTGATTAAGATGCATTGACGAAGACATCGCACGAATTGAAATTCTTACTTCTCTATTGGTTTTTGGATCTGTCGTTCATCGCCTCAGAGAAATTATTCGTATTAATCAACTGGAGAGAAGCCTCTTTGATATTAGTAAGGAACTTCATGAGCTGGGAAATTTACTCACATGGGACATTGGCAGGCAATGTGCGCTGAATACGTCGAAGAGAAGAGAGACTTGGTTCGAGCCATCCTAAGAAATCGTAAAATCTCCGAAATCCCAAAACTCACCCAGGTTTTACTTCTTCCCCTTTTTTCCTTCTTATCTTGTCTTGGTGATTCTTCTTGTTACTCTCACGCATTAGAGTTGCATAAACGTGGGCGTGACAATTGCTCCTGCAGCCCACATTGATAATCTGGGGAGAGCACGACCACGTCTTCCCATTAGAGCTGGGTCACAGGCTCAAGAGGCGAGTTACCCTTTTCTCTCTCCAAAATGTCTCTACAAACTAACACGATTGCGAGTATGGCCTTAGGGCTGAATCCCCGAGTCTTTCTTACATTATAGGCATCTAGGAGACAATGCGCGTCTTGTGGTCGTCAAGGATACGGGACACGCCTTCAACATGGAGAAACCAAAAGAGTTCCGCAACCTTTTGAAAACGTTCCTTGTCGATCTGCTGCCTCCTCCAGCAAGCTCATTGCCGGATTCTGAAAGTGAGAAATGCACTACAGAAAAGAGAGCAAGCGATGATGGTAGAGATCCGAAGACAAAGACGACAACCTCTACCAATGCTCCTTCACAAGCATAAGGTGCATTCGAATCAATTCTTTGGTTTAAGATCCATTCGTGACTCTTAAGGTGCATTTATTTGGAGGAAATCCCTCCCAGATGCAAGGAAAAGAACTGGTTTTGGAGTTGTATATGAGACAGACATCTTCCATTTCTCTCCTTCTCTCTAACTCATGTAACGTTCTGACATACTAATCCATGACAATTGATTCACAGCGGCATTCACCCCAGGGGCACAAACAATCTGAGAAAAGGCTTCCATGTTTAAATAAGATAGCAGACTTCGATCATGTAACAAGCCAAACAACACAGTACCGTGGAGAAGCATTCTGTTTAATAAGTAAATACAGACCAAGTCTACAAGCTGCACCATCACATAACACAATGACTCCCGGCCTTGCCAGCCTCAATGTCCCCAAAAGAATTGAAATCATCAGGAATCATCTACTTTGCCCAATCAACTCTGCATAAAAGTTCAAGAGACACGACATAAACACAAATGTGACAAAAAGAGTGTCACCTTTGACAAGAGATGGTAACAGGAAGTGCATCAACAAGTGACAGTTATGTACTAAAAGCGGCACCCAATATGATAATCTAAACATAATGTCCGCGTGTGTAAAACATCCTTACCTCTGCCTGAGGTTCATCAACTTTAGATTGCTCACCTGTCAATTTCAGAAGAAAAAGTTAAACGAATCAGTTATGCTTGGGTACCATAATAAAAGCTTGAGAAGAGACATGTTCTATAAACAGACTATTTTCTAGTAAAATAGATATAGAACTGCGTTGCTTATACTGTGTAAAAAAGAGAGTATGTTGCAAATTGGGTAACTGCAGGAAGACGTTCGCCATCGAAACAGTCTCAGAGACAAAACTCGTGGATTTCGAGTTCCAAGCAGGTCCTTGTTATTGATTCTTTTGCCATGTGAACAAAAGAACCAGACCCCTCCCAAGAAAATAGTCATGTTATAACGCCAGTGGTTCCTGATATTAGTAAAATACCACAACTATCGTTACAGTTCTTTAGCCACCTAAATATGGCCATATCGTCCTAGAAAAGTAGGTATTGCCAATCCATTCAGATGAAGACTACGAAAATTCAACACTTTACAAGTTGGTGAGGGAAGGGCGTGTTCACCTCCTTCTTCAGGCAAATCTGAGGTCCACAGTGTAAGATTATCCCTAAGAAGCTGCATAATGAGAGTGCTGTCCTTATAGGACTCTTCATTGAGGCTATCGAGTTCTGCAATAGCCTCATCAAAAGCTTGTTTGGCCAGATGGCATGCCCTGCCCATCAAAGAATTAGGCATCTCAGTTATCTGATAAAAAACCTGTTTCTTCTGAATGTGCAAGCCCATGCTCCTTCTACCATGCCATTGCTTCTGCAAATAAGAAGCAAACCCTGCCAATACATATGCACATACAGCAAAAATATGCCCAAGAAACACATAGATAAACAGAAGGCATGCACATCAACCTTTCTGGCGAGTTCATGATCTCATAATAGAAGACGGAGAAATTCAAAGCCAGTCCAAGTCTGATAGGGTGAGTTGGAGGCAAATCTGTTGAAGCAGTGGAAGTGGCAGCCTGCAAATTTAGCCAAAAAAGGCACTTCCATTTTGGAGGATGGGAAAGGAAAAAACCAAGGAAACAGTGATGAATCTGAGAAAATAAAACCAACAGGAGCCCCAGACTTTATGAACCATACAGACAACCACCCACCTCATATGCCTTAAGTGACTGATCAGCAGCTTCTTTGCGGTCATCAGCAGCCCTGAATTCAGCAAGGTAACGATAATAATCACCTTTCCTGCCAAATTAGCAAACAAGAAATATTAGAAGAGAAAGAACCCATTTATAGCCTGCAAGTCACCAACCCAACAACAACATAAGCAAGAAACTCTAATTCCTGATTCTCTAGCTATCACTTGGGGAGAAGGATCCTATTAAGCACTTTGCCAGCCTTGAGTCATCTTTTTAGCTCCAGAAATTTTTTATTCTACTCACGTAACATAGGGTCACTAAATTATACATGCCAAGGGAAAAAAATATAAACCAATATGTAATTATGTACATATTCCCACGTATCCACCCAGCGTATCCAGGTTTCCCTCATGTATGTTTGGTTAATTCCATGCATCATAACCATGTTTTCACAATACCGTTACAGCCCAATTGACAATCTTTTTCAGCGCGTGACATGGAGATGTGAAAGGGGAGGAGTTTAAATGGAGAATTCCTCACATCTTATAGTAGAAAACAGTTGATTCTCCACTTGAGGAGGATGGGATAAGATGCTTATCAATGACCGAGAGTATGTCATTGCAGATCTTTATGAGCTCATCTTCAACCCTTTGCCTGTAGTCCTTTATCCTCTTCACATTCTGCTCGTTACCCTTGGCCTCCTCCTTCTGTTCAATGGAAGATAAAATCCGCCATGATGCCCTTCTGGCCCCAATTACATTCTTATACCCAACAGATAACAGATTTCTCTCCTCAACAGTCAGTTCCACATCTAGCTTAGCCACTTGCTTCATTGACTCAACCATCTCTGCAACAAAAGGGGGTGAAACAAATGAGAGATCTCCCAAATCATAATTGCATATACATTTATTGGTGAAAATCCTTAAATTAGACGGATTTGGCATTTTAAGCAAATCAGTAATCCAACCGAAACCTTGAGCTCATTCTGTCATTTGTAAGCAACAACTT
This sequence comes from Rhodamnia rubescens, assembly GCA_021437795.1. Classification (NCBI taxonomy): domain Eukaryota; kingdom Viridiplantae; phylum Streptophyta; class Magnoliopsida; order Myrtales; family Myrtaceae; genus Rhodamnia; species Rhodamnia rubescens. The sequence goes on from JAILYA010000013.1 coordinate 3,129,279, forward strand.
TTGTCCGGAGAAAATAATATCCCAGTTATCATCTCTTCCTTCGCCTTTCAGTAGATCAACTGTCTATTTAAAAAGGGCGTATCTACAAAGAACATCCCAGACAAGAAGGGGTCCACCGACTCCACCCAATCCATGAGTTTACCAAAATCTTAAGAGAGGACCAGCAGAAGCCATTACCACGGCTTTGCAAAGTAATAGTACCCCATCAATAATTGTTCAACAGGCCTTTAAAGCCGTTCACCTTATATCACACTCCATCCTACATAAGGCAACAATGCTTGCAATGAAACTGAGACACGAATCACCATACAAAATGTTGGAAATCATGTAGGGCTCCCGCAACAGTTCACCCCGTGAGACGAGAACCCTAGAAGTAGACCAAAAGGGAAGGCCCAAAAACCTCTCCGCTGATGTCCAATTAGCCAAGCTACCTAGCGCAGACGGAACACCGACAAGGATTCCCTCCGGAAAAATCAAACCGATCAAAATCACACACTACGCAGAACAACCACCTCCAAAGCCAGAGAAGAACAGAAATGAAGTCGCGCAGCCGCGCGAACTCCAGCACAACGATAAACCCCAGCCCAACATGCTAAAAGCTACCAATAGTGAGAACAAAATCTGCTGGAAAAGCTTCAAATCGGCAGAAAGTTGGACGATCCTGCACGTAGAGATTCGGCAAAGAGCAACGGATCGAGAGCTAAAGATCAAGTGCAAGCGCATGATATGCTCGAAATAGAAGAGAAAGCTACCGTCGTATCGCTCGGCTTGCTCTGCGAGCCTCGCCGAGTAAACCTGCTGCTCTCTTTCTCTCTCCATCTCTATCTTTCTCCGAGCGAGGACGCGAGTGCGACTGAAATGTTCTCGGCTTTTGCGAGGGCAACCGCTGCTAATCTAAGGCTCGCTGTTTTCTTCTTGCGGAAGGAAGGAAAGCGGCAAATAAAAAAACGAAATGAAAACGGCAATTTGTACTGCGTAGTGACCGTCGGATTCGGGACGGTTTTTTCTGTATCGAAGGCTAGCAGCGAGCCTCGCATCCTGTGACTGTGGAACGGTGAGATCTAAGCGGTTGCCTCTTTGGGGTTGTTTAGGTGAAGCCCCGCCGTAGGATTTACGCCAGTGGGGATGCCGGGCCCCACCTTAGACCCTCCATTGGTTATAGATGGTGCGGGGTCCTGTTTTGACTCGTCGGGGCGTGGTCAACAGCAGGTCTTCACTGCGCTTCCGCCGGCGCGGGTTGCTCTTCTTATGTCAGGTCCCCGGGCTTCGGTGTTCGTGTCGGCGATCTGCGGAGGCGATTTGCTGTTCTTTCTTGAGCATACGTTGGCTCTCTGCGCGGACGATCGTTTTTTCCCCGCGCTGCGACGGAGTTAGGGTTCGAGTTCAAATCCAGTTCCCTAAGTCTCTTCGTCGCTGAACAGCAAATTAGCTGATTTCCGCCATCCCCTAGCTGCAACCAACTCTGTGTTGTCTTCTCATTCGCACTCGAATCTCAAATTCCTTCTTCGCCACTCTGAACCCTTCGAAAATCAGTTCACGCAGCGTCCGAACAACCCTCGGTCGCGATTTTGCTGCAGTATGGCCATTGCTGGATATGATCACTCTCAGTTCGACATTTCTAAGGAGGTAATGTTTTGTTTCCTCTCACGCTCCCATGTTTTTTGTCCGTCTGTCTCTCTTTTTGGGTTTTCTGGGTTACTCATGACCAAGGAAGCTGTGTGATCTCCAAGTAATTTTTGTTTCTTGTCGAAATAGGAGAAGGACAAACTTGTGGGGGAAGTGATACGTTATGTGTTGTTCAAGACTCACCAAAACTCGGGGTGTCCAATCAAGAGAGAGGAGCTCACTCAGTTGGTCACTAAGAATTACCGAAGCCGTAACCTTCCGGCGCTTGTCATCAACGAGGCCCGCGAGAAGCTCTCGAGCATTTTCGGGTATAAGATGACGGAGCTCCAGAAATTGCGCCCTTTGGCTAACCAGGCTCGGTCTTCTCAATCAAGTAAAGCTGTTTGCTTCTTATTATTGTTGTGGACCCTTGCGTGTGTTTCTTATGGAGGAACATCTAGGTGGTAATGCTCGTGATGTTGAGTTTGGCTACTACCTGCAACGTATGTACATGATCAGTGTCATCATTCGTGAACCGATTTTTTGTGTACAGAAAGAGCCAAAATGGAACTTCCTTTAAGAATTGCATTGGCACCTCTTCGGTTATGGCAATCCTGTCATGAAAACCACAAGTTCGTCTTGAACTCGGCGATGGGATTGAATAGTATCATTTAGTTTTTATCTTTCACTAATTTGTGTTATGTAGTTTGAATTTCTTGCTGATGATGAATGATGGATTAAGTCATTAAATTACATGGAGAGTTTTTGATTTATTGTAATTTGAATTATTCATTGCTTTGATTCGTCTTGATCATGATTGACATTGTGATATAGCCATGTTCTGCATTGCTTTTTTTGGTCTATTTTGCTTTGACAACTTTTTTCTTGTTAACTTGGTTACAAGTGGACCTGTTATCATGTTCTTTTTTCAGGTTCAGCAGACAGCAGATCCTATATCCTCATGAGTCAGCTACCTGCTGAATTATATGGGAGGTATGTGGAGGACGTAAATACAGCCCATCTGTCTGGTTTTACTTTTGTGGTGATAAGTATCGTGCATCTTGCTGGAGGCAAAATCCTAGAAGGTTTGATTTCCAATTCCTAAACATGTCTTTTTAGTGCTAAAATGATATATGAAAGTAACCAATTATGAAACATGTTCTCTTTTTTTTTTTGAACCCAAGTTTCTGGTCTGTAGCCCTTTATCCAAGTTGAGATCATTTTGATAAATACATGTTGCATTCTGCATGGGGCTCTCCTGCTAGTCACTGTACCAAAATACTATGTTGAATAGATGCTATTCATCTATTGGTTTACACAGCTTCGGCAATCCTATTTGAAGAGAAATAGAGTGCGGCGATTTGTTATGTTACTTTTTTCTTCAGAATTTCAAGGTTAATAATACTGCAATGATATTGCAGATAATTTGTGGCACCATTTGAGACGGCTAGGATTGCATGAAAGCGATGAAAACCATCCAGAATTCGGAAATGTCAAGCAGGCATTGGAAGCTTTAGTCCAGCAAAGGTTTGAGTATTGTTTAGGAGAACAATATCTGTGCTGTCAACTGGAGATATGCATTAATCTTGGATAGTTCTTGTAGATATTTGCAGAAAGACAAAGTTACTGGTCCAGAAGGTAGCACGTTATTGTACGAGCTTGCTGAGAGAGCATTAGATGCAAGAATCATTGAGAAGATCAAAGAAAACATATCACAGGTACCTCTGGAGATCTTCAGGGTTTTCTTTGGGTATCTCTTGATGAAATGCCTCTGTCATCCCAGTTAACATACAATCAGCAAGATGTGTAAAGCTTCAAAATATCTGCTAGTGCAGCCTTTTCATTGCATAATTCTTCCCTTTTTAATGTCATGCATCCTCCTACTAAAAAGGAGGTTTTTGTTGCTACGTAAGGGTAGCAGTATTAGTAATTTTTTTTGAAATACTTGTCTATGTCATGGAGGATGTATATTCACCCTTGCCCTCCACCCCAAAGAAAAACCATGCGCGCACTCCTTTACATAAAACGAGAACAAAAACCTCTGCTAAGTAATTGTTGGCGTAAGCACCACTGGTCCTAGTCCGCCTGTATAATAGGAAATTACTGTTAAACTAGGTAGTCGATGGAAAAAAATCATGTCAAATTCCTTCCACTTTTTCTCTTTTCAACTTCCTTGTTTCTTTGGGTTCTTGACCTGTAATATCTACCTGTTGATGTTGGTTGGCATTTTGTTGCGCAGGTTGTGAAGAAAGATGTCACTTATGAAGACGCGGAGTAGCATACATTTCAGGACAGAGTAGCTGTAGACTCATGATAGGATTCTTACCCTTTTCTTTCTTTATGGAAGATTCTACGCTCATATGGAGTTGCACCCTAGCTAAACACTGTGTTTTGTATTTCTATGTCAAGCTTATCAAAATGTGTGGAACAAATTAATGCATTGCGAATGTAATCGTTTTTTGGCGTTAGGGTAGGGTAGAGGAGCTGTCGCCTGTCATGAACTTCATTAGGTAGGCATTCTTTATCCTAAATTATCATTAGCAATATGTGTTCTGCTATACATATATGCCATTAGTATGACAATCGAGTTAGCTTGTCTTACCCTTTTCTATTCTTATGGAAGATTCTATATTCATATGAAGCTATACCCTGGCTGAACGCTGTGATTTTGCATCTCAATGGCAAGCTTATCAAAATGTGTGGAACAGATTAATGCAGCGCAAATGTCGTCGATTATCATTTTTTTTTTTGGGCGTTGGGGTAGGGTAGACGAGCTGTCGCCGGTCATGAACTTCGTTAGAATGGCATTCTTTATCGTTAGTCATCATTAGCAATGTGTATTCAACTATACATATATGCCATGAATACGACAATCGAGTTTCTTGTCCCACCCTTTTTTTTTAATCATTATGTGGGATTCTATACTCACATGGAGAGCTGTACCCTGGCTGAACGTTGTGGTTTTGCATTTCAATGTAATCCGTATCAAAATGTCGAATAGATTAATGCAGCGCGAATGTCATCGTCAATTTTTTTTTTTTTGGCAGTGGGGTGGGGTGTTTTTTTTTTTTTGACAGTAGGGTAGGATGGAGGACCCGTCGCCTGTCATGAACTTCATTAGGCTCGTTTCACGACCCTCGGCGAGAGCGGAGCCTAAGAGTTTAGGGGGGTAACCGATTTCTAAGATCCGTGTTGATCCATAGGTCAGTTTGAACTTTTCCAAGTACTCACCTTGCGCGACGGTGGAATTTAAAGCGGTTTCAACCTTTGGTACATGATCGGGTGACATGTGTGTAAGTATACATACTTGAAGTCGCCATCAATCTTTAGGGAAGATTGATTGGAAACTTGTCCGGGGTGAGAGAAGTCGCACGACTCATACGGAACTAGAGTTTAGAGAAACGGGAACTTAGTTACGCCAATGTTACCATTATGTCCTTTTGATATCCAAGTTGAATGATTCTCTAACTTGGGATTTCATGCAAATAATTTGAGATGAGGAAAGCTCTAGAATCTAAGAGTTTATGCAAATGACAGTATCTACCTTATCAATCACAATCAACAAAAATAAGTGCGCAAAATAATGATCCAGGTCATGCGGATAAAGCACATGAAAGCAATACATGACATCCCTAGTGAAGCCCTAATAGCTTAGAGAAGAATTGTTTGGAGTTTGGAAGGGGTTTGAGAAGATTAGGAGACAATTTGCCCACATGCGCAAAATTGTATTTTTGGAAAATATTTGAAACTAGAAGCTAGAAATAGGATTGGCCAATTGAATCCGCCAATTTCCTATTTTTTAAATATTTTTTCTGGATTTTTTTGAATTTTTGAAATGATTTGCCCATGAGAGGGAAAAATCATCATTTTATGATGAATTAGCAGGCGAAATCATTAAAAAAAAAATAAGGATTGGTCAGTTGAAGTGGCTCACTTCCTAATTTTTGAAATTTTTCGGGATTTTTTAAGATGATTTTCCCATAAGGGGCAAAATCATCATTTTTGTAAGAAACAGTTGCAATGACTCATTTCTTAATTTTTGAGATTTTTTTTTTCAAAATTTTTGGAATATTTTCTGATTTTTTCTCCTTTTTTTAGAATTTTCTATGAATTTTCCAATTTTTGTTTTGGATTTTTAATCATTTTCTGATTTTTTTTAAAATTATCCGGACCGGGTAGGGTTGTCCGATCCACGCCTCAAGGGTGCCCGGCCCAAACCATAAGGGTCCCGGGTCAATCTACGACCAAAACGACACCGTTTTCACGATTTTTATTTTGAATTTTCAAAAAAATATTTTTTTAATGTTTTTTCTATATTCCCACCCACTTCAAAATTGACGCTTCAGAACGCGTCACATGGCTAAATCTAGATCATATGATCAGAAAAAAGATTTTTATTTTTAGAAAATAAATGGATGGTGCAAATCGTGATGTGTGACCAAACCTAAGCCACGGGATCACAACATATTTTTTTATTTCTGAAAAATGATTTGTTATATCAGAAAAACGATTTTTAATTCCAAAAATACAAGATCGTGACACATGGCAAAATCTCCACTGTCAGATCATTTTTATTTTTGTTCTTTTTTTGTTTTATTTATTATCCTACGTGTGTGCCACGTGTGCGCCATGTATGCGACACATAGGCGTTTTGTTGACTGGTCAACTTAATTGCCTGAGAAAACGCCCACGAGTTTCTGGAACAGTAAAAATCCAGAAGAACTCGCCGAAATTCGCCAGAATACTCTAAAACCGTACTCAAACTAAGCCATTTTTTCGCCAAATTCACCTATCCTACACAAGAACGATGATCTAAATCCAAATATGTGCCTAAACAACCCGTCCGAGCCTCTACCAGCTCCGGCCAGATCTGTGGTCTCCGGCGAGCTCAAACTCTCACTTTTTTACCTATCATTTCGCAATCAAAATTCAAGACAAGCATCAAATAAGATTTAGGGAACTTACCCGAGTTATTTTGATGCAGTCGTCCATTCGTAATCAACCAATTCGTGACTCCGGCAAGGTTCGGAAAGAATCGATCAAGGGGTTTCGGATCAAAGCAAAGCACAAAAAGGTCGGAAATGAGATTAGAATTAATCCTAAATGCAAAATGAAATAAGGAATCGTCAATCGAAGCAAGATCAGTTGTTCGGTTTTAACTCAGATTCGTCATTTCTCGTGGCATTATATCGGACACCAGGAGTGCAACATTTTAAAGTGAGAATCGTTCATCTACAGACCCAATCAATCAAAACTAAGCAAATATTCACGTTGTTTAGGCCTAGATCAGCCGCCCTAACTCAACGGTTGGACTCGGCACGATTGAAATAGGTCCCAGCCGAAATACCACAGTAACGCAGAACAAAAATGAAAGTCTGGACATACCTTTTTCGCAGGCGACGATGGCGGCGCGGCAGCACGGTGGCGACGGCTTGACCTCCCCTCTCTTCCCCGCTCGTAGTCGAAGTTGTGGAACCCCAAAAACTGCTCCAATGGCGTCCCCTCCTTCCAAAACAGATTCTGTTTTAGCCTCCTTAACCGATTTTTTTTGCGTTCGTGCCAGCTGGACGATCGTTGAGGAGGGATGGGTCGATGATTGGAGGGCGTTCAGCGTCTGGGTCGTGCCAACATGACACTACTTTCATAAAGACCAACATGACACTACGTCATACGTGATTTCTTAAAAAATAGAGAATTTCGACACATAAAAAAACGTTATATTTCTAATATATATTTTCATATATAAATTATCACTTTTATGATTTTATGTAACAATAAATATTGCAAAAAATGATTAAAAAATTATGGAAAATCATTATATTATCACCATGAAGGATCAGACACGCAGAAAATCATTAAATATTTGGAAAAAATAGCAATTTATGCATCATTTTCTTGAAACACTTGGAGAGTCATTCATGCCCCCACGAACCGCACGCCAAAAACTCAAATCCCAAAGATCGGTCAAGAACTCCCAAAATTCGGGATTCGGATCCCCCGCCATAGGATGTTAATGGCAGGGGTGACATAGAAGTAGATCTAGCCGTCCGTTTAAATCCGAAGGCCAAGATTTGGCCACGTCATCTTAAGAAGGGGAGGCAAATAATTGAGCGGCACTTTTGATTTGGTGTTGGGAGAGAGAGATGGGTATGTGCTCGGGCTCCAAGCCACTTACGCCCCTCTTGATTTGGTGTCGGGAAGGTCGACGGCGATTCCGCGAAGGCTAGCGTCGAAGCGGACCGTCACCGGAGCAAAACGAAGAGGAGATACGGCATTTGAGAGAGAGGAAATTTTGGACGACATTTGGGGGAAGAAAGAGAAAATGAGATTTTTTTTTTTTAATCCAGGTTTCTTTCAAAAGTGCCGCTCAATTATTTGCCTCCCCTTCTTAAGATGACGTGGCCAAATCTTGGCCTTCGGATTTAAACGGACGGCTAGATCTACTTCTATGTCACCCCTGCCATTAACATCCTATGGCGGGGGATCCGAATCCCAAAATTCGTCCTCCACCAAAGGATCCGGATCCCCTACCATAAAGGTAGGGGTGACATTGAGAGAACCGGACGTTCATTTTAAAATGGACGGCTCGGATTCATTCATAACATTTTTTAAAAGGGGAGAATTTTTTTGCTGGAAATTTCAAAATTTTAAAAAAGTGATGTGGATAGATCCAGGCCGTCCATTTTTTATTTGGACGGCTTGGATCTATCATGTCACCCCTAACATTGCTTGGAAATGTTAGGAGATCCGATTCCCTCCACCAAAGCCCAAAACTCAAGAGTCCTCAATCATGGTTGGATTAACTTAACCACTTAGGTCAATTGAAACTCCAGGTCATTAACCTCTCTTCCAAAATGTCCCCACTCTCTCTCTCTATTCCCGCCCGACTCGCCGTCCGCCCCCCCTTTCCCCAAAGAACCCTCTCTCTCTCTCTGCTCTCCTCTACAATGTCGTCCCTCAACACCTAGCTTTCTCGCTACTCAAGCTCTTCAACATGGGCTCTTGCCCGCCGATCCTCCTTCCCACAACTCCATCCTCATCACTCGGCGGTTCTCCCTCTAATCAGTAATAACGACGGCTCCCTCTTCGGGCCCTCCCGGTGCACGCCATCGCCTGGATCCTCGATTACCAAGTCTCGGCTTGAGTATTTACGACCGGCCATCGTTTCTTATTTAAATCAATTTTTTATGTTCTTTTTTCGAGTTTTGTTTCGCAAATTGCCCGAACACGCGAGTCGGAAGTGAGTCCTACTCCGAGCTTTCGTTGATCGCATGTCGAAGCTCGAACACACATTGATCACGTGTCCAAACGTATTGGGCGTGTGTCGGACACCAACCAACATGTGTCCGACAAGTGCACGACTGACTGAAGAGCGAGTCCTTGCTATGTAGCATTGCGGGCATGCGAAGGAGGGAAGAAGGAGCGATCCGCGTTCGTGGCTTCTTGGTCAATGAAGTCAACGGGTTGATCGGGTTGGGTTGGGTTGACCCGACCCCGATTGATAGTTTTTTAGTCTAATTCGACACCCATTTGACCTACTTATGCGAGTTTAAACACAAAATTGGATTCTACAACATGCAATTCATCCAAGAATGGCAAGCTTGAGTCGAGTTGGTTCATTTTTAGGCCAAACCCCCAAATTTCAAGTTTAATCCGAATGTAAATTTGTCCAATTAGGGCCCTTAATGATCAATTTGTGTCAATCTAACTAATCATCGGACACTTCTCCAAAGGCTTTTTTGCGTGTGGCGCGTGTGGTATCCCGCTCCGGACCGTTCGGACATTCTCGGACACGCGGTCCGCGTGTCCGGGCTGCCGAGGTCAACGGAAGGGACACGCTGGGACTCGCATGTCCCGTGATGATTTGGGAAAATTTCTGCTTTAGAGGCAAAAGAAAATAGGAAAGGGAAATTAGACCTCTCTGCGCTCTGCTCTATGGCAAATGAAGAAAGAGGGAAGTGACGTGAGGTGCGAAATGGTAGTGGTGGGTGGATATGACATGACTTAATTTTCATTTTTGAATAAAAGTTCCTCTTTTAATGTTGGGAGGAGAGTGGCATTTTCCATTGAATATTGATATTAATAGTAATAATTATTATTCTTAATATAATTATTCTATGCTCTTTTATTTAGTTACTTATAAATTATAAGAATAATAATTTATTATGATAATAATAATATATATTTAATATATACGTGTGGGTAATCTTTATTTTTGAAAATACGTTCGCGTGTGTCGTGTCGTTCTTGTGCTAATCATGGTCAGGTCGGAACCGGCCGGTTCTAGTTCATGAATCTTGTCTCCGGTTCGTGGCCATGGGGAACCAAAATCGGAACCTTAAGGGGCGGTTCCGATTTCGTTTTGAACCATTCATTCCAGGCTAATTCAAGGCTCGATTTCAGTTCAAAACCAAAAATGGAACCGCCGATTCCAGTTCCGATTATTGTTTTTAAATTTATGAAATAAAATAATTAAATTATGAAATTATGATATAATAAATTATCAAATACAAATTGTAATCAAATTTGGAGGGGAAAAATGGAGGGGAAGGGGCTTGAACTTAATGAATTATCATTAAGAGCCTACATATTTTATTGGGGATAGAAGAATCAAAACTCATATAGTTCTTTTACCTTTGATAACCCCATATTTACATCATCGTCAATCATTGCTACTTGTTCCGGTACCGGTATCTATGGCGGTGGTATCTCCATCATCAAAGAATTCGGCTTCATTGTTGCAATCCATCTCTTGTTGTCGATGTTGAGCCTTTGTCCAATCATCGACACAAGCTTGAGCCTCCATCGAATTCGGAGCTAATCTTGAACGTCGGTCGTCTAAAATGTTGTCTTCGGCGCTAAATGCTAGTTCAACCGTGAATCGTTGAATAAGAGGTAGCTAAAACTGTCTTGCAAAGAGAGCGAGAATTGGGAATTTGGTTGAATACCTCTTCCACCAATCTAGAATTGGGAAATCTGTGCCACCTTCGATTCATCAAACTTCAAAAGAAATGATTAAATATGTCTCTATTTCAAAAATATTTTCTATTGCTCTCTTTTCATTTTTTTACCTATTCGTCGGAAGTTTGTACTCTCTACTAATTTTACCTAAATCCTCGCTTTGTATGTCACTAGATTGGGAAGATCCACTATCACCTAGATTATATTTACTACAAAATTCATTATATAATTCTACTATTGCTTTTTTAACCACTTGTTTGTATAGCTCTAACATTTACCATTTCAATCAAATGTAAACATTCACAATACATAGTCAAATAATCACCTAAACCATCTAATTTGATACGTAGATCGAAAACACTAGCAACCAAATAAACAAGAGGAATTTCGGTATAATAACGTAGTCATTTTGTTCATATTGCTATAATAGTCGACCTAATTGATCATCTTTTTCATTTTATTCAAAAACGCCAGTAATATTAATTCACTCTATTAAAAATAAATGCATAGTAGAATAATAAACACCGGATAAAGTATAAGTTGTATCATTAAAAACTTTGAAAAAATCAAAAAATAATTGCAAATATATCACTCTTGTGGGTATAAATTAATTTAAGGAATATTATCCGAAACAAATGCATATAATAAATCTTCATATGCAAAATATTGATTAAGCAACCCGTACGTAGAATTCCAATGAGTTGGAACATCTCTTGAATTTTTTTTTCCTTTTCTTCCATGCATTTTACAAAATTTGTCCCACTCTTTCATAATGTGGGGATGTTTTCATAAAAATTGAATTGCTATTTTTATTGGGTTGAGAAAGACATCAAGAGTTTTTAAACCATCTTGTACACATAAATTTAAAACATGGCAAGCACATCTAATGCGAAAAATTATCCACCAAAAACGGGTTTATAAATCTTTTCTAACTCCGAAATTGAAGCGGTATTTGCCGCGGCATTATCAAAACCAATTGAAAAAATTTTATTAAGCAAATAATATTCTTCTAAAACTTGCCTAATTATTCTATAAATATTATTTTCCATATGCCTATCATAAAAAATTCTAAATGCAATAACTCTTTTTTGAATGTTCCAATCATCATCTATCCAATGACATGTGATACCCATAGAAGAATGAGTTTTTCAAGGATCACTTCAAATGTCACTACATATATGCACACGTCCATTAAAATTCAAAAAAAAAAATTTGCAAATCTTTTTTTCCTCTTCTATAAAGATAAAAAAAAATTGACGTTTAAATGTATTTCTCGAAATAGGTTTTGCTTGTGGAGTACATGCGGTTTGTATAAAATGATTAAAATCAAAATTTTCACCAAAATTAAATGATAAACATTCAACGGCAATACATCTAGCTAATTCTTCTTTATAAGTTTTTTTGTTATAATGAAATAAATGAGGAGTGTTGGAATTGGTGCGAAAATTTGTTGTTACCAGGTGTCAATTCCCGCTTGGGTTGGATGTTTCACCTTAAGATACCGTTTAAATATGCCATATCGGCTCCACCTTGTATATTTGTATATTACCCCCACAATGTTTACAAACTACAAGCATACCCTTTTGGACCAATATCAAATCTTTCATTTTTCATGAAGTGGTCCCATATGTCGGATGTAACCTCCCATTTCAACTCATCTGTTATTGACATTTCGTCGATACGTGTAGGAAGATGAAGACTTTCTTGTATTGAAACACGCTCCACATTGGGAATAATGTTGATATCATCAACATCGAATCCCTAATCAGCAAAATCACGAGGATCATGAGGATAATCGGATTTTCTCATCTTGTTCTTTTCTTTGTCACTAGTTCTGCTTTCACTTGCCATTTTTTTAGAGAATTGAGCGGAAAACGGATTTAGAAAATTGAGAGAATTGAGCGGATTGAGAAAATTGAGAGAATTTGTGAGGAAAAAATGAATGATAAAAAGGGGTATTTATAATAGTTAGATAGAATTTATAAATTAAATAAAAAAGAGAAAAAAAATAAAAAGAGAGGAGGGAGGGGAAGTATGACCATTACCTTGCAACGGTCACAAGTTGGGGAAAGAGCCGAATGGCTCTTTCCCTTTTTTATTTTTTATTTACCAACTAGTTGGGCCGGTTCGAAACAGGCCCGGAACCCTCAATTTCGGGCCGGTTCAATAAAATGGGGACCCGTAATCGGCCCCTATAGCACGGGCCTGTTCGATTTGAAACCGACGGGCCCGATCAATAAGCCGGTTACGGTTTGACCCGAGCGGTTCGGGACCAAATCGGCCCTTGGCCACCTCTAAATCTAACCTCACCAATGTGTTTAGAATGCTGAAAAACCTATGGGTGAAGGGTCATCTGTGCATGGGCTTGTCTTTAAAATGATCAATTTGACCCTAAATGAAAATCGAGAACTAAATTAAAAATGCAAATAGGTCCATTTTGCAATCCACTCAAAAAACTGAAATTGATTGGACCAAAATGCAATATGAGGTATCAGGGGCAAATGTCATGACTTGAAAAATGTGAAAAGAGAAAATAAAATGACTCAAAGGGTAATATTTTGGCTCAATTCGGGTTTAGGTTTATGAAGACTCTTATGGCTCCGAATTGAATTTTCCAAGTTTTAAAGGGCCAAAATGAAGAGGGAATAAAAAGAAAAAAATTGGCTATTTTTTCCATTTTTTTACAGCCACAAATGCTTTTTTTGTTGTTGTAATTTTTGAGTATTTTCCTAATATATGAAAAATATTAAAAATTGCGAAAAATACCTAATTTTTTTTTGTTCAAAGATGGTTCTTTAGTCTTGGCCAATGCTTCCAAAGTTGGTTTTCAAATTTTTTGAATTTTTTTGGTATTTTTAATGATTTTTTTAAAAATAAAAATATATTAAAAATCACGTGTCAACCGGTGGCATTCTTTATCCCAAGTTATCTTTAGTAATGTGTGTTCTACTATACATTTATGCTCTACTATACATATATACCATGAGTACAACAATTGAGTTTGTTGTCTTACCCTATTCTATCCTTATGGAAGATTCTATACTCATATGGAGCTAGGGGTGTCAACGGGCCGATCCGAGCCAACCCGAAACTAAACAATACCTAGCTCGGCCGGCCCAAACCAAGTCGAGCTCGAATTACATATGCCCCAACTTTTCGAGCCATGTCGGGTTAGGTTGGATTCTTTTTTTTTTTTTTTTTTTTTTTTTTTTTTAGAATCAAAAGTACTTGACAAGCCCGTCGAATGAAAAAAATATAAAAAAATTAAAATGAAATAAATTAAAAAGAAATCGTGGGTGTCAAAAAAGTTGGAACCGACCCGGCCCGAGCCTTACGCGGATAGTACCCAAGCTTAGCCCGAAAAGGCTAAAAAATTTGGTGAATTTTCGAGCAGGGTTAGGTCCGGCCAGCTTTGGCTTTTTGGACACCCCTATATGGAGCTGTACCCTGACTGAACATCGTGGCTTTGCATTTCAATGTCAAGCTTACTAAAATGCGTGGAGCAGATTAATGCATCGCGAATGTCTTCGCCCTTAACATAGGTCATCATTAGCAAGGTGTGTTCTACTATACATATATGCCATCAGTCCAATAATCGAGTTTCTTGTTGGAAAGGAAGTTGTATATTGCCCTCTAGAGGAAATGACACGAGGAAGCCACGGGAGCACATGAAAAGAAGCATCTGCAGAGGAATGAGAGGACAGCCCTGGACCTGAACATCCTAATGCACTTGAAATGTCGTTGGTATAGTCTTGTGGAAAGCAGGCGTCTTTCTAATTATTTGATTAAGGTGGCGATTCATTTCCATTACGTCGCAGCTTATTGTTAGTAATCCACAAAAGGTAATAAATTACCTTTTGTGTAATCCAACAAATCTGACTCCAAGCAGCACTCTGTGAGATGCAAATTGCTGCATAACAGTTGTAGTATACACAACACTCGAATACCCCGCAAAAAAAATAGTGACTTCTCCAACAATCATGATGATCATGTTTTGCTACAATGAAGCTTCACAATCTACTTCCTCCAAAGGATATCGATATACAAATCTGACCGAATGTCATTCATCTGGAATAAGAATACAAAGTGATCTGAAAGATCATCAGATTATCAGTTGTCCACGTTTAATGCTTAGCCTGTCTAAAGATGAGCTTATGCAATGAGGTTCTGCTGCCGAAGTTCTCGCCATGACTTTCCATACCAAAAGTCTTGAATCCCTAAATGATCAGTGACTCCTGCTCGTGCTTGGGTCCCCGATTGAAACGGTAGCAAGGGATTTGGAAGCCCAAACACCAGCTTCCTGTAAATTGCTTCTCCTGCGTGGTTCTTTAATAGACTTTGATAGCTGCGTGGCCCGCTTAAGATAAGCCAGGAAATGGCCTAACAAGCTCAGCAAACCCATATTTTGGATGTGCCTTCTCCATGCCCACTGAACGCATATGGCAAGAGTCGGATAGAGGAAGTACAGCAATCTCAAGAGCACAAACGCGGTCGCCAAAGCCAGATATGTTTCATGCCTGAGCATATTCTCAGGTGATCTTGCCCACCAGAATGGGCAGCTTTCCGGCTCGGAGGTATCATGCTTCTCATAATTCGATAGGGTTCTAATTTCCTCCAATGATGGCCACTCCGAGGTCAAAGGCTTCATACCTAGCATTCATGTGCAATAGCTGATGCTTATTCTTAAGAATGATGAAAATGCAGTTGCAGCCATAACAATTCTGACGGAATCTTGCATGTCCAAATGAAATACAGTAATCAATAAAATGGATGGCCTGACCCGAGGTCGAGGGAGAAAATGATATCAGCATTCTCACGTCAATTAACAAGAGAAAAAAGGCCTCATAAAAGGCACGGTCTCAAACCCCCTCCAACTCTTCTCAAACACACGCAGGCATGCACAAGCATTAAACTGGAACATGCACCCTAGAAAAGAGGCACATTTAACCAGGCAGAAAGATCCTGAACAAAAGGATAACATGCAAAAAAACCATAGCATTCAATCCATCAGAAACTGATCTTTACTTCAACTAATCTGATTTGTGACATAAAAGGTGGCAAAGTGACAGTTATTTAGCTCAGTACTCGCTGGTTGCTATCATTCAGACTGCAAAGTAAAAAGAATGAAAAAGGAATCAAAACAGGACGGGCACAAGACACAGCAGGAAGAACATACCAGTGACATCACTGTAGAAAGTCACAAGAGAATCAAGGGTCCGAGGGCCATGGTAGCATACACGAACTGTGGAATTCAATAGGAAAAGCATCGGGAACCCATGGACACCATATTTTGAGAGGATGCTGCAAAATCAGACCCAACTTTTATTCTCAAACACCATATAATGAATCTCCAACTCAAAACTAAGGGCAGAACAAACCTTGGGCGTACAGCTGATTCTTCAATTGCAAAATGAGCAACGGAGGGATACAAAGAGGATAGGAGGGAAAAACGTGGTCTGATCACCCTTGAGAAAGGACACCATGATGCATAGAAAAGCACAGCTACGTACTCCTCGCTATTCTTGTGGACCATACTCAGTGCCCTTTGCAGTGAAAGCTCATCACCCTTCATATAATCCAGATAAAAATCTTATCAAAATTTTTTATGGATGTATTCACCAGGAAAAGCAAAAACCCCCGAGTTTCACTTTGTTTCCACTACCAAATATTTTTCCCTAAATACAGTTTTGTCAGGCTCAATCTCATACATGCTTCCATGAAGAAACACTAGTATCAAAGAACCAATTTTTTATACGACTCTTCATAAGCTTGAAAGTCTATGCTGGAAGTATTTTAACAGCAATTCTAGTTTTGCTTCATTTGAAGAATGAAGAGCTAAAATATACATTGTTCCAGCATCCCCCTAAAAAAAAGGAAAAAGCAGAAATTTTATCTTTCTAAGAAAAATGGAGGCAATCCCCCTATTCTGCTGACCAACCTAGAAATTCACATTCAAGCTCCAAAAGAGGACCAAAATCTCAGCTTAGCTGAACAAGAGAATCTGAATAACTCAACTCCAAATCTAAAGTCAATCTCTCGTGCTCTCCAACATGAGATCGGTTCTGGCTGCACTTTTCAGCCTAATCATGCACCGGCTGTGACATTGATCCTATAGTTTCATCATCA
The DNA here is from genome assembly GCA_021437795.1 of Rhodamnia rubescens. Taxonomy (NCBI): domain Eukaryota; kingdom Viridiplantae; phylum Streptophyta; class Magnoliopsida; order Myrtales; family Myrtaceae; genus Rhodamnia; species Rhodamnia rubescens. The sequence continues at coordinate 3,145,971 of JAILYA010000013.1, forward strand.
TCAACTCACCTTTACCCAAACTTTGATCCTATAGTTTAAAAAAAAAAAAAACCATTTCTCCATTCTCTGTCACTTGCATCCAGTAGAAACCGACCCAAACCTTCAACTAAAATCCAGCCCAAAATCTACCCTTTCAACAGAGCAATTGCATGAACGCAATAAACAGAAGACATCCAAGAAACGGATAAGGACAAAAACAAAACAAAACATGAACCAATCTAGTACCTCGGTGACGCCAACGAACTTGACAGATTCACTCCGACCATCCAACGAACAGCGAGAATCCCCAAACCCTACGATCGATCCCGCAAGCGACTCCTTCTCGCAAACAGCGCTGGTCGGCGAGCCTTCGACCGGATCCAAAACGGCAACCCACGCCATCAACATCACCACCCAAACCCTCATGGCCGTGGCCAAAAGATGCTCTCAACCGATCGACGCCACCCAAAAAAAAAAAAAAACCGAAAAAGAACCCGCAAGGAAAAAAAAAGAAAGAAAAAGACGAGAACCCAGTGAATCAAATGGCCAGTTCAGCTACCCACCAGAAGAAGGGATGGTGGTTTGGATTTATCGGGTGGGACGGGGACGAGATAAAAATGGAAGATAAATTCACAAAAATTGGGAATTTTACATTGGGGATTTCATTGAAGCTTCACACTTTCTTGTGCATACGAATATTCCTTTTGTTTTTTCTTGGTGGGTTTTTGCCGGGGGAGAAAAATGAATGGAGAGTGACGAGGAGGCTTCGCTAATCGCTATCGCTATCGCATTTGGCTGGGCGTTTGGGAGGTGTGGTGGTCTCGCGTTCCGGTTGGTTTGGTGAGTGCTTGGGCGTGTGGGGTTAAATTGACAACTTCCCCTCTGTATGTACCCTTTAAGGACGCCAATGTATACTCTTTACTACTTCCAATTTCTAACAAGGACAATTACACTTTTGCTTTTGTGCATAGGTAATTTTGTGTGTGGTGGGGAGGGACTTGACATATTGTCAACCATTGTCTCACCCTTGCCATCGATCCACAACTTTTAGCTGACCGTTTGGTTAATCATTAATTAGCAACATGCTCGTAAGAAATTGAAACTCCAAAAAATTACGTGATATGAAGAAATTGTGTAAATTTTTATGCGGAGAGAAATTTTGAGATTTGAAATCTTGTTATAAAGACATTGGAGGACAAAAAATAAAAATCCAACTATTAATGTTGAACAATATCAAAAATAGGATAAATTTAATGAATCGCGCATTTATCCATGGACGAGGGGAGGAAAAAACGATTAAGATTTCACGAAAGCGGAAGGCTCTCTTTCCTTATGTCTGTTTGCTTTAAAAAATAGTTTGGACGATAGGTTATGTAACCCGGTTTAGTTTACAATTGTTCTTTTGTGAATTAAACCATGTCATAGATCTAACCCGCCCACGAGTCCACAGGTCGACCCGAGTGATATTTGCCCGAAAGGCACTTTGGGGCCTAGCTGGAAAAGGCTTTTTAGTTGCAAAGCCCGGTTGGGCCCATGGCTGTTCGATTATTCCATGCGCAAAATTTTTATTACGGGCGAGTTTGAGCGACCCTTTGACCACAATCAAAGGGCCTGGCCAATAATAGTGAATCTCCTAATGTTTGTTTGCTTTTGTAACCATTTGGTGAAGAAAAGAAGCTCTCTATTTTCCAAGAGAAAAGAGAGTCATCAACCATCTAATTAGGTTCTCCAAAAGAGAATAGAGTGTACGTGATTCATTAGGTTCTCCAAAGAGGTTCTCTTTCAGGTTATTTGCTCAAACCCCACCGAACTTTGTCAAATATATCACGACAGCTTTGGGATACACATCTAGATGTGAATTGGGCATGTCCTTGCTGCATTCCGACAACAAAGCTGCCGAATATTCATTGACAAACGTCATGACCGACCCTCGCAGAGTCATACGAACTGCGAAAACCAGAAAGAGCTGGCAATTGGCAGAAGGAAGAACCTCCTACCTCCCCTGAGTAACTTCATCTCCCTCCAAGTGATTGGCGAGTTACACTAACAATCATGAATAAGATGGGTAACCTGCGAGCAGCGACAGGTGAAGGACCTAACGCAACTAATGCCCTAACTGCATTTTAGTCCTTCGGATAACTTTATAAATATGGAAACTCTGACTAAAAGAGGAGACAGATTTGAGTTAGTTCGCTAGCTCATGACAAAAGTTAAGTGAAAGCACTATGTTGTCGTGATCGCATTCCGAGAAGCACGAGATTGAAGCAGTTGATCTGACACCTATTATCTTGATGAGCCATATGATTCACTGAAACAATGCCATGAACTCAGCTTAAATTTGAAGAGAAGAAAGGCAATTGCAAGTTCCTCCGCAGGTGAATTCAACGACCGGGTCGGCCTTCTAAAAGAGATCAGATCTCCCAGTGCTGCAAGCTTCATCGTCCACCCACCTCGTTGTGGACCCCCTCCGAAGACATCCACATTAATCATGAGCATCCAGAAAACATTTAAGGAACTTCATCTAAATGACCAATTCTTAACTTGTCGATATCTCTATGCCACTAACAGAGCATCCACTGTCGAGGACATTACATGGGCATAATCTATGAACTCAAAAGCAGAAGGGGAACGGCGTCTGCTATGATCCTCCCGATGTCCAAGTCAAGGAATTACTCCCCATCTGCCATATTGTCGATGCTCGGAATTTCGAAACTGTCATAATACCTCATCCGGCCATCTATATCCTCACCCCAGGTTCCACACTATTCATTCCAGCATACTTATATAACTTCTCATTGAACAACACCTGCGGGTCTTTCCTGATCAGAACACCGCTCTCATCATAAGCATCCTTCAGGAAAACCACCCAGTTCATCTCCGTTCCCGCCAGATAAAAAGTCCTGGGCTGCTTCAAGAGCATCTGGTAAGTATGCTTGGTCAAGCTAAACTCCTCCTTGAACTCGACGATATGGTGTATAGACGCCCTCTTCTCCAAAGTCAAGCTCAAGAACTCATGCAACACACCGACCCTATATTTCTCCGCCTCCAGAGTCCACAAATCCAAGCTCGCCCCATCCGAGTAAGGCGAAACGAGCGGCAGCGTGTTCAACAGATTAAGCTTCCCTGTGTCGTCCACGTCCAGATCCAAATCCCTGTTATGCTTCACAGGGAATCGAAAAGCCTTCTTCACTCCATCTTCATCAACCACGAACTCCCTCTCGAGCTCACTCACCGCCAAATGCGGGTCCCAATTCACCAGCTCAAGCACTCTCCTCCCATCGTCATCCACAGCCACCCTAAAGTAATCCGGATACTTCAAAACCCTATCCCTAAAATCCTCAGGAATTCCAAACAGGGACCGACAGTGATAAATCTTACTCAGCGCAATTCGCTTATTAGCGGACATCATGAGAAGCTTACGCACCTTGTTGACCCGATCGATTTCCATCGAGTCCGCTATCCGCCTCTCCTCCTCGAGCAGCTCCTCCATGAGGTCGGTGAACCCGAACCACATCTTGTTGTCGGTGTGGCGGTAGACCTCGAACAGGAGAGGGTGGCGCTGGATGGAGCGGACGACCTTGCGGCCGCGGGGGAATCCGAGCTCGCGGTGGAGCTTGCCGGCGTCGTCGAGGCGGAGGACGCGCTCGGGCTGCTTGGCGAGGAAGTCCTTGGACCGGGCGAGGAATCGGAAGTGGGAGTCCCGGTCGACGATGGACTCCAAGTGGGGGATGCGATTGGGGAGGGTCTGGACGAGCTTGGTCCGAGGGGAGTCTTCCTTCTTGCGCTTCTTGCGGAGGGATTTGGGGAGCTTGGTCTTGAGGAAGGAGGTGGAGAATGGGGAAGCGAGGAGACTGCAGAGACTAGGGTTTCGGAATGGGGAGGTTTTGGGCTCCGGGGTTTTGAAGAAGAAGATGACGCGCCAAGCCATGAATCGAGTAACGAGCTGATGGAGCTACGTTGCGAACGCTTCGAGCTATCGTCGATTTACCCATTTTTCTTGGGCAACATCTTCTCTAATAAAATCCTAAGAAAATTCCAAATTAGGGTCTTATTTTTCCAAAAAAGAGCTTGAAGAGATCACGTCAATTCCAAATAAAAGCTTTAAATGATCACGATAATTTCAAATAGGAATTTCCTCCGCCGAACTATCAAATATTTTTATCGATCAAGGACATTTTCATCTAAATATGATTTTAATTTTAATATTTTACTTCGGTACGTCTTTTTTTCTATGCCGCCGTCGGCGAGGGCCTGGGTAAGACAACACCAGCGGCCAGCCATCATGATCATGGAGACCGACCACCGGTAGAAAATAAAATAAAAAATAAAAAGGAAAAAAATTAAAACAAAATAAATAAAAGGACAAAAATGCCCTTACTAGCTAAAAGATCGTTAAGATTGTCACTTCAGATCTTATTTGGAAAAAGTCAAACTTCGATCCTTTATTTGAAATAAAATTTACCTCAAACTTTTATTTGAAAAAATGAAGACAAAGACCTCGTTTAGGATTTTCCCTAAAATCTTTCTTTATAAGCAATGTGCAGTCTATTCATGTATCAAGCTATTACTCTGTTCCTCTTGTCAAATTCTAACAAGAATCCATTAGAGTAGAAGAAGAATTCCCTCGGTGCGGCACAAGCTTTAAGCATTTGCAACGAAGGAGACCCACCTTCTCTCTTTTTGGCTGGAATCTAAAAGCGTGAACAGAAACATGAATGGCAACCAGCTTACGACCTGACGAACTCGTTCTTTTGGCACAAACCACAGACAAAGAGCATTCAAAATTGAGAAATTGAATGGAGGGGTAGAAGCAGAATCCATTCGTATCCTAAATGCAATTCCGAAGCATTGAACAGCAAAAGGCGCTTGCTTTATTCTTCTGATTATCTATGCAAATCTTAATCAACCTCTCTCGCAGTATAGTTACAACGAGACATCATAATAAAGAATTGAAACCCTATATTTCTCAACTGTGGAGCGCCTTAATGGCATAATTACAAGTCCCCTACGCCGCCTTACGGCTCCGTAGGAGTTGTGTTGTGGTTTGGTTTCCACCAAAGATTCACCTGTTTTCTATCACCTTTCCGCGCTATCTTGTCTTCATTCGGAACAGATAGTCGTCCTTCATAGAATAGCTGTATGTTTGGAACTAAGAAACTGAAGCCAACTAATGTGATCCAATCCGATCCAAACTTTCATATGTTCCCATGTAGAGTATAACTAGCTCGATGGCTTCTTCAAAAATGGTTTCTGGCAGATGAGGAGTCTCTCATCAGTGTCGCTCTCTACTCCTATAACTCGTGCATCCCACTTGAATCGAGTGGACAGAGCTCTCGCCGAATCAATAAAGGAAGTTGTATCGCGAATTATCACCCAACCCTGCACCAACCAAAAAAGCAGAAAAGAATTGAGGAAACAAGACTCATGAGCACATTCATTGCTAACAAAGTACGCACATCTTGCGATGGTGTCCGCTTGATGGCCGAAAAAATCATATCTAAGAACTTTCGCTGCCATGGATCCTCCTCAGATATAGAATTTTCTACCCCATGCTATGATACATGTCAACACGTATTTGCAGTTGCACAATAGTTTGTCCAGCTTGACATGAATTCAAGACGGATGAAGCTATTTCAAAGCAGCCAATTCTGGCACACACGTTTTAAAACTGCCTATTCAATTTAAATCTCATTCATTTCAATCTGATACAGTAGGAGACCAGCCAGAATCAACAAATGAGGACTTCGTCAAAGTGATTGATGTCAGAACTCCGACAATCAATATATGAAAGGATTGGCAGATTAACTAATTGAAGATGTAACAAAGAAAATCTAAAAAAGTTAAGTTTTGAGAGACAATCTATTTTTCTTTTTTTGGTCAGAGAGAGATAGCCTAGTTGGATTGCAGCCTATTTGTATGATTATCAACCCCAAGGACAAACTACTGTGTGACAGCTGCTTAGCCATTCCGTAACCTTCTCATGGCTGCTACGGCAGAATAAGCGATCTAAGACAACAAAGAAGACAATTCTATCAAGAAACATCAAAACTCTAATACTGGGTTACTTCCAACAGATTAATAACAGGCCGATGTTAATAACTATTTAATAGGGCTAGGCTATTAATAAGTCTGCAACCGCGTCAAAGATGCATATTTCTGGGGAAGATGCTCCACATTGAACAGCACATCAAATGTAAATCTCAACTCTCATCATGCAGTCCTCCGTCATCGGCTTTGATTTATGTGTATGTCAGGTCAGGACAAAGGGAAATTGACTAGCCTAGAATTGGATCGCAGATCGAATGCGAAGTACGAAGCGATTAAGTGGAAGTAGTTCCAGCGATAACCAAACCCCTCAACCAACCATGTATCCACGGACACTAGGGATGAGGAAAGGGCTACCCAGCTACGGGAGCTTGTAATTCATATTTGTCACTAATATGGTTACATACAAGAATTTTGTTGCTTGGAAATGGAGAAGCAAAACAACAGAAATTATTTCAGTCGCTAAAAATGGTGTCATTAGTGCATGAGCTCATATCTGTGTAATTTTAGCCCATATAGGATTTACTTCATGAACAAAAACCATGAAAACATCAAGAGGAAATTTCCTTACTTTTATCACCAAAAGAAAGAACTGAGAGAGAAATCTGTTAGTACGAGGAGGAGGAGGAAGGAAAGGGGGGGCGCAGAGAGAGATCCATTGAGGTGGTACCTCTGGACGAAGTATTCGGTCAATCTCAGCAAAAAGATCAAGCATTGAGCATCTGCGATTCTGGCTATTTTCAAGGGAGAGAAGTCCAGATACATGAACCATATCATAGGTTCTGGGGTATGTTGGAAATCCTTCACACCTGTGAGGGAAATGCAAAATCACCTTATGAGACTACATGAACTTGCAAAGCATGTATAGGAAATTGTGCCTACGAGTTACTAAGTAGTATTATCCAGATAATGGGTGCTATGCACTATTTATGGTGCCAAGACATACTTTCACATATTGCTCTACAATTGACAACTTATGCTCCTTTTCTTTTGGGCAAACAACTGTTCAGGGTTAGATTTTTCAAACAAACTGGCATTCTACGTGTTTTTCTTTCCAGCCCCACAACTGAATGCTCACACCTCATACTGCAAGCGAAGATTGATGGGCTTCACTGCATAAGGCTCCAAAACCCTGCTTCAGTGATACGCTGCCAGAATGTATGGTCTATGGATATTTTCTTGCCATGTTCAAAACTTTCAATGTCTGATCTCTTGTTGTTAAAACATGCAAAAGAATGTATGATGTTTGCGAATAGCTCTAAAATAAGGCATCTTCTCCCAAATGTATGATTTTAACGAATAGCTAGGGAAAAAGTCCTCTTCTCCCACCAATTCAATATATAATCCTAAGCTGGACAAGAACATAGTCCTTGGGATTAAAAGTTCCATAGACAACAGGAAATAAAGCTAGAAGAAAGAGGTCAAATTACCAATCGTGCCGCACACCCACAAGACCTCTGTCAAGAATCATTGGCAGGTAGTTGGGAGCACCAGTTGGGACCACATTCATTACCCACACAAATTTTCCCGCTTCAAGCAATGCTGCATTAAAACCACCAAAATGAGCATTCATGTCCAGTACATTGCGAACCATGTTATACGGTGGCGAGGGATCTTCATCTCCAGGCCTTTTAGGATGATCCGAGAATATCAATGGCGACAGGAGAGACCAATATTCACGGACAGCTGCTCTCCAGTTGTCTGTGTCCTCGCTTAAGTCTTCTGGATGCAGACCTGACATTATGCATTTACAAATGTTTTCATCATCACTCATGACATGATGTAATAACTACCCACAAAAAATGCTGAAATTACAGTCTTGAGAAATGTGAAGGTTACCATAAAGCTTAAGTTCAGTCACATTCAAATTAGCCCTAGAAGGCCAAGTTGTCTTTTCTTCTATAGGGATCCATCGCTTGCTTCTTGTTCCTCCAATACACCCTTGAAGAGGACGGTAGGAAGGAGATTCAACATCTTGGGCTTTACTGCAGATTGGAGGGCCCAAACCAAGGTTCCTGTTTATTTAAGCATTAAATTTAAGACAGGGCAAGGAAGATCTTAATGTGCCAGAAATCTATATGCAAATATTTGGGGTTTGCAAGCAACAGATGTTACAAACACCGATGTAAGCATTTGTGAAGATTGCCTTACCTGGAACCATAACAACTTGCTTTGCTAGTCTTTTTCCATACAACAGTTTCATCTTGTTGTGACAACAACTCCCAGCACAGGCTTTCAGCAAAATCGTGAATGAACTTCCACCGTTTCTTATGTACTTTAATACGACTATTCCCATGAGCATTTGTAATCGGGGAAGTCCAGACAAAATACCCACCAGGTTTAAGAACTCGATCTGCTTCCAACAGATACTTCCCATCTGCAGATAGAGGAGGAATACAAGCGTTTAGAGTATCGAAACCACAGTAACAGGAAATGGGTGAGATTCTAATTGCAAGAGAATGCTATCCGAGCTGCCTTGCACATCAAGACATTAATGCTATTATAAACCTCTTTGGAAAACTCAAAATCATTCTACTTCTCGCTCGTAATAAGTTCACACGAAAAGCAATGGTAGCCAGAGTTCGTCCACATTTCTGTGGCATTTGATGATCTCCTTGTAGAAATAATAGTTGAATGTATAGAAGTATATAAGTATGCGTCACCTCAAAAAAATCGAATATCTAAAATGGTCAGTAAAAATGCAAAAATCAGTCCTGATGACTTGGTTAAATTAATTTAAAGTATTCGTAAGAGAAAAACTGCTCAACCTATACATATTGCTCTAAATCAACATCGAAGCCACTAGACGATCAATATAGAAACAAAAAAATGGTATCTGGCTGTGACTTTCTTCCATCCAATCAGGAAGTATCATGATTTTGCATCAAGGAACAAAAGTTGCACAGTTTTTATGAGATATATTCTAGTACTGATTCTGTTAAAACTTCCCTGAGGGTGGATCTAAGCTCTAACCTTTTCATGGGTCTATCCTGGACATTATACAGAGCTCAAAGGATGTCGAAACATATAAAGTAGTAAAGTAATGCCATTGCATTTAATCTGATATTTGTGCGTGAACCTCAAAGAAACTTAAAGAGATGCTTTTTTGCCTAGTAGGCATAGTAATAGATAAGATCCTCATTTTCTCGGACGCTCTTCCAAGAGTAGTCCGCAAATTTATTCATTATGCATAAATCATACTAATTGGACAGATGTTTCAATGTGAAGCATGTTGCATGAGTAGACCATGCTTTAACGAAAGTGTCAAGAGGCACCTTTTTGGTCCCAATCAATCCCACATCTCAAGCAATGCAGCATGTCAAATGAAAGAGCAGGGTAGGGCAACTGGGTTGAGTTAAATGAACTGATCATTGCTGGAAGACCCCTTTCAAGGGTCAGTTGAACCTGACTTCCAGAAGTCTCATGGTGCGCGATGCACATAGTCAAGAGTTGTTTGGAGAAGAGATGGGCACCAAAACTACCATAACCACATCCTATATCCAAGATTGTTCTAACCTGAAAACCAACGCAAGGAGAAGCTCAAAGAGAAGTACCAGGAAGTGAACACATATGACCAACGTGCTCTCAAAAACATATAGCAATTAAACAAAAACTAAGACATACAAGTCAAAGCTTTCAGAACTAAAATATGAAAGTTGTCAATCGGCTATAATATGTCATCTTTTTACATTAGACTGTAATGACTAACTACAATTTCAGATATCCAGCTAATACCAGTGCCGGCACGCAGTGCAAGAGAAAGTTCTTTCACCAAGTGAACAAACAGGAAGAAATTAGAAGATGCATATTTCCTTTTAGTACACATGGATTCTCTCATCTCAGGGCCAGTTACATTTTGATTTAGCTGCAATGAAATTGCATCACGAGGAAGAGGACTTTGGCCAGAAGTAATGAATATCTTGAAGTCGGTTTCAAGCATCTAACATTACTGTCATCCAACCAAAAGTGGAGACCATGAAACATGATAACAAGTGGCACCAGAATCCATAGCAGGTAAAAGGAAACAATTGAAATCACAAGCATCGTCACAGGTGGGAGTGATAATCAACGAATGAATCTCCACTTACCCCAGCTTTTGTGAGTTCATATTCATTGCTAAGACCAATCATTTTCGCTATTTGCTGAGCATAGTCTTCCACACCATCAAACATAAGAGAAGCTGAACGGAAAGAAATCTGCTCTTCCTCCAGCATCATCATCCTAGAAAGGCAACAGAAGTGGAATTAAATGTATGTACGGAAATAGAAGTGTGATAAACTAGTGATATTATTAGCATGTCCACATACCTCTTGGTCAAGCTCCCCGAAGAGAGTACCTGCTGGGCAGTAATTTTAACATTTGCAACCCAGATAATATCTTTCCCAGTGGGCCACCTCAAAGGGATTTTGTAATTTGTAGGTGGAACAACCAAACAATGTTGTTTGACAGAATGCCCACAATGTCGCTCAAACTCATTACCATCTGAATAGCCCAGAGCAACATTTTCTGAAACATTATAGCATGGCACGTAATTCTCAAACTCATCAGGACAAGCTTCCAATTCTCTCAACTTTGTCGGCCCAAGAGAGAGCTCCCCTATGTCCCACAAATCCGAAAGAACTCGAGCATGGAGATCCTTGTAGTGCTGGTTTATGTGGCCTCTGGAAGAGGTTGAAATGGATATTGTCCACCAAAGCGATCCAGTAACAGCAAGAATTACAATCAGGAAAAGACTGGATCTCAGAGCGAGCATTATCAAGTGGTGTCGCTTCCTAGGACTACTGGCAGAGCAGGGTTCGGATGCGAAGCCATTCTCAAGATTAGTGAACTTAGCAGGGGAGTTACTCGGAAGTAACTGAGACGGGAACTTCAGCGGTGGGTAGCTCAGGTCAGAAGAATCTCTTTTACTCAAATCTTCCTTTTCACTTCTGGCCTTCATCTGAGAATCCCACAAATCCTGGCTGCCACCACCGGAGATCCGCGACCCGGAACTTCCTCTATGCAGCGGCCTCGACATTTCACACCTGATTTTTACCGGACGAATCTGAATAGAAAAAATAGCAACTTTTTCAGCGAAATGAACTCGAGCGCACTTCATTCAAGCACTCTGCATCGAGAGAAGCAGCACAACACCAAGAAGCAATGACCCAATGGGATCAAGAAACCAAATGCAAATGGATCACTCAAGAAGTCCATGGGGCCGGTTGGATACGGCCAGAGAGTTGGTGTTGCAATCAGAGGAACCACCAGATCGGTGTCAAAGACAGTAGTAAGGTAGATCCATGTACGAGGCAGAGCACAATGTTTCGTTACAGAGCATAAGCCAAAAGCAAAATCGAAGGCATGTGAGGAAGCAACTCAAAAATTCGGATAAGGATAGAGACCAACCAACAGAAACCAAACTAAAATCAAACATTGAAAGAAGCAAATGCATTCACGGATTGGAGACTACCAAAACAGCAGAATCTCTACATTTCGAAAGGAAAAAGAAAAGCAGACGAACTGGCGAATTCACTTCCAGCGAGTTCGTGACGAGCTCAATTTCACGGGGTCAAAGTTCGCATCTGCTGAAACTGAAAGTTGTACCTCCCCCAAAAAAGCTAAAAACACAGCAACCCAGAAAAAAATGAAAAGACAAAGAACACGGAGAGAGACCTGCTCGGACAAGATTTGCTCACTCGACGACCCAACACAGAACAAGGACGGGCAGCGTCTTCATCTACAAAAATCGTCGCACCCCGAATGCAGCACCAAAATCGGAGCCGGTAATGACGAAATATCGCCGGAGGACTACCTCGAGCCGAAGCGCGGATTCACGACGATTCGCTCACGCCGACTGCAAAATTCCGATTGCGATTGCTCCTCGAGAGATTCCTCCGGCTCCCACTTCGCCTCTCTCTCTCTCTCTCTCTCTCTCTCTCTCTCAGATGGTGAGGTGAGGGAGCTGGAGGTGTAACAGAGCGAGTGTGGGCTGGGGGGAGTGGACAGGCGCGTGTGAAAGGAGATTTTGTAAGCAGTCGTCCCAGTCGCGACACAGCTCGTGAAGGCCTGAAATAGTATTCTATTGATACACTGTGAAAAAACTCTCTCTCTCTCTCTCTCTCTCTCTCTCTCTCTCTCTAAAAGATCTGGATTTTAGTCGTTTCTTTCACTCCTGCGAGTAAAAATGAAAATGGGTGCCATTAAAGACGCAGTCCCGATCTTCATGTGATGGAAACGTGCTCTCTCTCTCTCTATCTGCAAAACTCGGCATTTGAATTTCACTTCAACCCACAGAATCAAAGCCCAGCACTGTCATTCCTAATGACCCTTCTCGAGATAATTCTCCTACCAATTTGACTTCAGATAACACCATTCGAGTTAAAAAATAATGCAACGAATCGGATAACGAAGGCATATGATTATTTATTTCAAATCGATCATATCTACTGATAAGAGATAAATGTTAAATATCCATACATTAAATTTGAATCAACGATTCGATAGAAAGATTATGATTTTATGTTTTTGTATTTCATGTTATCGAGAAAATGACATCAATTCAAATTCAAACTTAGTACCAACGAAAAGATAAAATTCAATGATCAGCTTGTGGACGTAGCATCAAAACAAGATAAACTTTTGTAAGTTTACCCTTCCGACCTCTCCGAATAACCGCACATTATCCCGTCGACAAACGGACGACGGATTTAAGAAAAACAAAAATTCCATGGTCCAGGAAGCTGGCTACCGATTTAACTCAATTTTGCTTTCTGGCATTCAAAAAGGGTAATCATCACGTCCTAGGCCGATTTTCAACCTGACTCTTCAGTCCTAATCATTCCGAGGCGGCTTCCTTCTGGTGCTACGTCGATTTCGGAATTCATAAAGTGAACCCCATAAAATAATGCTTTGTTATCGTACGCTTTGTCGACATAACGAAAAGGATTCTTCACAAAAAAAAAAAAAAAAAAATTAAAGATAGTAATATCTTGTTGTGGGGGGTGATTTTTATCAGAATCTGGAACGGAATCAAATGAGAGGTTGCAAAATTAGTCGTGGAATGTATTGGATCCACGCCATGCGACTTAAAAAAATACATCGAAGTCCGTTTGACGCGTAAATTAAACTACCTTTTCCACGAACAGGCCGAAAAGGACTCGGGCCAGTGGTGCAATGAAGTAAAGTCATGGATAAATAATGCCCGAAATTTAATTTTGGGATGGCCCTATTTAATGCTTGCGTACTCTTCTTTTTTTTTTTTTTGGGTGGGGTGGTGGTTGTTTCATTAAATAGAATAAACGTAATAAGATAGAATCTATTAAGTATTGTCTCGGTAAATACTTGTAATGCATATATCGGTATTTTTATGACTACGCTATTTCACATTAAGCATACTTAACGGGTGCATAGAAAATATATGTTAGTATGGTCCGGCTGATGAATGGGTCAAGAGATAAAATAAGTGATGTGGTAGCAATTGGACTGCGATGTTTCTCCATTTTTTTTCGCGAATATGAATGAAAACGCTACTTTGACCTATAAAAAAAAAAAACTCTCGCTATTTATCGTTTATTGTTTGTTTGACAAGATAATGTGAGGTTATTTGAAGTGGTCCAGAGGTAAAATTTACAAAAGTTTATCTTGTTTTGATATAGCATTCAAACCTGGTAATTGAGTTTTGTTTTTCGGTCTTCATTATGATATTTTTTCATTCGGACGAAGTTTGAACTCGAATCGATGCCGTTCGTGCTATAACATGAACGTAAAAAATCATAAGAGTATACTTTAATATCCGGTACTAATTTCATCTTTCGCTAATCTGATACTAATTTTTTCTTTTTGGGTCAAAAATCTGTTACTAATTTAATGCAACGGTTTTTATATGGCCAAGCTTGGTGGGATTGCTGTTTTTACGTTACGCAGGAAAAAAAAAAAGGAGATGGGCCCACACGCCGCAGCAAAGGGTCAACCTTTCGCGAGGTACTACGTAAGAAAAACCTCAGGCTGAGGTCAAATGCGAGGTGAAACGTGGGGGCCATCTCAAGCCCCGGCCCAAAAAAGCAGTCATGTGTGGGGCCCAGCGGTGCCCCGCGGCCCGCCAGTCGGTGAACTCGGTTCGGTGTCCGCGTCGTCGCTGAGGGTGCGTCACACCGGATCGGCCCTCTTTATTTCGACGAAGAAACTGAAAGGAAATTTTTCTTTTTTTTTTTCCCGGGCGGGGTTGGGGAAATGGTGGAGGAAACGCGGAGATTTATTTTACTGAAGAAATAAACGAAACAATGGAACGCGGAATTGGACTTTTGAACGGACGTCCGAGGCGAGGCTGGAGTTTAGCGGAAGATAAGGATGAGCTGGACGTGATTTTTGTCGTTCCGTACGGGCCACCAGCAGGTGTGGGACCCGCTCTCGCAATGACATGATTATGTTCGCGTTTTATTAGTGACATCGGACTAATCGCAAAGATAGCACCGACCCAAATCGTTGATTTAACTTGTTAAGATAAACCGCTGTGATATTTGAAGCAAACACATTTGATACCAATGAAAGGTATCATCCAAATTTTGCAGACTTTAAATTTATTTTTTCTACTTCGCGTGATCCGATCTTAGTACTTAATTGAACTGAGGTTGAGTTTAAACAGTGTTTTTGGATCGAGTGAATCACGGGCGTCATGGAGCGCTTGAATCTTTTGCTAATCTTATTGGATTCAGATATTTATAGTTACAATTTTTAAAATATATATAACTAAATGGTGTTTTAAATGATTAGGAGATTCGTGTTTAAGCTTTGACTCGAATTCGTAGGAAGACTTACTTGTCAATCAAGTCAAGTTAAACTTTCGAGAAACTTAGGGCGCGCATGGTAACACTTCTTTACTAGAAATTAATTTCGACCAAAAGTTGATTTCTCTACTTCTTCTCAAAAGTAGAAGTTGATTTTTCTACTTCTGCTCTAGATTAACTTCCCGATTAGAGAAATTCTTTTGGTAATAAGTTGAAATTTTCTACTTTTACAACATTATTAACAAAATCTACTACTGCGGGTGGTCGGCGGCGGGCGGGCGGCGGTGAACGGTCGGTGGGCGGGCATTCGACCGGCGGTGATCGACTGGAGGTCGGTGTGGTTGAAAAAGTGATTCTAAAGCGGAGAAGTAAAAATTTTTCACTTCTCAAAGTTGGCCAAAAACCTTGTCGAAGTTGAAAATCCTATCAAAGTCAATTTTTTTACCAAACGAATTTCTATTTCAAAGAAGATTTTTATCAAACGGATTTCCATAGCAGGATTGACTTCCGTTTAAGAAATCCAGAAGCATAAGTGTTACCATGCGCGCCCTTAATCAAGCCAAAAACTTTGAGTTTTTAAGCTTGTCCAACTCAAGTATAGAATTAATTTACGCCTAATCGAAGCAAGTTTGCTTTTTTTTTTTTTTTTTGGTTTAGAATCGAAGTGAGTTGACTCGAGGGATTTGAACTAATTTGACAAGGGGGTGTATTATCACGATACTATCGAGACAAATTTTTTGCACAAATCAAACTATCTAAAGATTTAAGGGCGTGTTTAGATTGATCGCTACTTTTTATTTTCAGCTCAATCAAAATTTCGTGACACGGACATAATTTGACTCTTTTTACTCGGGAACACCCGAAACCTCCGCATTATATAATTTGCGCATGTCACTGGCCAATAATCTATCGAAGGGGCGGATTCGTGTACCAAGGTGGATTAGGAAAACTGTAACGCGAATTATGGCCCCACGCATGAAATTACACCTTGGAGCAGCAAAAAATAAAATTAGATAACTATCCAAAAAGACAAACATTCAGAGGTTTCGCCGTACCGTGCTTCCGACCCAGCGCAATCTGTCAGTAGGGATTAAATGCCGGTTGGCAACGATTTGTCCGATCCTTGCGATTCTACCAAAAGAAAACAAGAAGAAAAGCTGCCACCGTGGGGTTGCCTCGCCGCTATTTTGTCTTCCTCCTTTTTCTATTCCCCGGGCCTTCTAAGTTCTAACCAACGCAAAAAAAAAAAAAAAAGTTTCCTGGTTAATGCTTTTGCATATCTGGTATTCAATTTGGCTTTTGAAATTTTTACCATTTAATGACAAATGCGTGACATCCACAGTGTGAGAAAAGTACATAAATTTCGTACTTTAAACTCACCGTAACTAATTTTTTATTTCATTTTTTCAGTAAATCGAAATATTATAGCTTTAATGGAATCCACTCGGACACGCTTTTAATGTACTCGAAAAAGAAATCTTCAGCGTACAATCGGTGGTGGGCGCGAAAACCCGACTTGGCATAGCAAGATCAGAAACATACGTTATATATTTAGCTCAAAGGCGATATGCAATTATATCATTTGGTCATTTTTCATGAAAATTTTGAAATTTTTGACTTTCTGACATCGTTATATATGTTTTTTTTTTTTTTTGGTTGAGCGTCATAAGATATTGTGAAGCCATAATCTGCTGGGCAGAGCAGGGCATGGCGATGGCATGCATTAGCTTGCCATGCATGTGTAATGTGTCGGCGCTGATTCATTAACTACGTCTTCTAATTGCGCCGTCTCCTTCGACGAAAATGTGGCGACCCAAAGGGGCAAAGATAGCAACTCCATTTTGGCTTGCTCCACATTGGATATCCAAACGAAATATTTTGCTTTAGTGGACAACAGATTACCGACGAATCAGAGCGTGTCGCTCTAAGTAATCAGTCGATGAATAATATATTTATTATCTATAACAATTTATATCTAAGTATTTTTTTAGAAAAATATTTTTCTTTCTTAATTTTTATAGGTGATCGTTTTCAAGAAAATATCTATTAAACAAGAACTTTCAACGAAAACAAACGGGAAAAGTGTCGGAAAAGTGTTAAATTTAATGCATTTGTGGCAATTTAGTCCTAAATCTTTTATCGCTATCAATTCGATCCTAAATATTTTAACCTAGAGCCAATTTATTATTTCCAACTAATTTTGGGTGTATATTGCTAACATGGATCTTTGATGAACAGTCTACGTGGCGGGGTTGACATTTGAAGAGAACATTTTTAATAGTATTTTTAATTAATTTTTTATTTTTTTTGCATTCTCCTTTGTCTTCCTTTCTCTTTTTCCAGGTTCCGCTAGTGGCTGGTTATGGACGGCGAGGGCGAACGCTAGTGAGGCCGACCCTCGCCCAGGCGACGACTTGCCACAGCCGGCCACCGAAGAACCTAAAAAAATAGAGACAAGTAAAAAGAAAGAAAACTAATAAAAATAATAAAAATTATTAAAATAAAAAAATATCCATGTTAGTGCAGATCGTGCCACGTAAGTCATCCGATGTCCACGTCAATAATATGTGGCCAAAACTAATCGGAATGATCGAATTAGCTTTAAATCGGAAGATATAGAATTAAATTGACATCAATATAATAGATTTTGAAAGTTTCTCTTCAAATCCACGGGGCGCATTTTATCTATCGAAAAAAAAAAAAGGGAGAGAGAGAAGGAAAGCATCACGATATTTAGTGTTTTTGATGACTTCACGCTACTGGAGTCGCTATATAATGGGACAGCTAGGCGAATGGGGGTTTGATTTGTTAAACCGTGGTATGCGGATTATAAAATGATTTCCTTTTTAGTCTTTATTGGGTAGGTCGCATGCCATTAATTAGAGCCACTAATCTGTAATTACCGAATCCTAAGTGGATCTTGACCTTCCACTTGACTTTTCCATTTCTCTCTCTCATGAGGATTTTAATTTGGAGGAATCAATCCATCGTTTTGTGGACTTATTTACCTAAGGGTCAGAATAAACCGATGTCTTGGAGCACTTGCTATGAACTAAACCGATCTTCGATGCAGTGATTACGCAATGCAAAAAAAGTCGATATATGTCTTTCCGAATGGTTGTTGTTGACAGCATTTTTCTCGAATCAAATTGATCACATATGAATATGACATCGTATATTTCAATTCAATCAAATCGAGCTAATCACATTTGAACGATCCGTGAAACTCCAATTAGGTCACAGTTTTTAAGTTCTCTGGTGCAGATTTCTCTAACCCCGTAAAAGAAGTCCAATTGAAGATCTCACTCTTGCCACAAAAAATTAAGAGGCATTAAGGAAGTCAACCGCATTCCACGTGAGGTCGGCGTGGGGCTTTGACCCGACAATCATGTCTATTTTTTATTTATTTTTAACTAGGATGATGGATCTACCGCCTCTTCATTTCACTAATTATGGACATGGGGGACCAATAGAGAGCTAAGAAAGAGACACTATTTGCGCAATTATCGCCTAAATAAATAAACCATAGTCCTCCATATTTTCTGCAATAGGCAACGGCTAAGTCTAGACCCTTGAGGCCAACATCAAGCTGAAAAATGTCGACTTCTGGTGGTCCTTGGACACGAAGAGGAGACATCAACAATCTATAGTCAATCGGTAGAAGACCCGTTTAAAACTATTGAGTTATGATTCGAGTATGATGTTCCCAAACATTTACGCCACGTAAATACGAAAACCGCTCTTCGAATCAGCAAAAATTATATGTCGGATGTCCATCTTTGGACAAGTTCATCGAATCAATTTCCACCTAAAATGCACGAGACATGTTCTATCCGTGGAAGACTATCGATCTTTTAACGGGGCTTGACGCGTTTTTTTAACTTGCGTGTATATATTATGCATGAAAAAGTGAAAAACATCATATTTCTGCAAAACACGTACACGATGTATATATTATTAGAATAATCATAGCAGGAGTCTCAAAACTTAGGCCGATCTAGCAATTGGATCCTTAAACTTTCGATTCCTGAATTGATTTTCTAAAATTTGTCTTTCCTGCTTCGCTCCGTCCTTTTAATGAATGAGAATTCCATGTGACATTTTTTTTTTCACACAAATGACAATGATGTGACGCTGAAATTGAAAAAAAAAAAAAAGGACTAAACACTAAACAAAAAGAAAACAGCCAAAACGCAGAGATCGCAAAAAGTTGAGGCCCGTGAGGGCAAGAAGTGGGTCGTTTTGTGTGACATTCATGCTAAACGACACCATTTTGGATGTCTAGTCGCTTTATGTTAAACGACACCGTTTTGGATTTTTAAAAAAGTCTCATTGGCTTATTAACGATTACGCGAAGGAAGAAATTTATTGAAAAACGCCCCTTCAGGTTTTTCAATCCACTAAGAGCAGACAATGTTAATGAGAGAATCGACGGTATAAAATTTAAGACATAAATGTCGAATCGATATTGATTTTAGCATTCATGCTATATGTGTCTGAACATCATTTATTCAAAAGCTTCTTACCATTTCTTTCTTTTTGCTAGTAACTTGTTTGGTCATTTATTTTTATTTTTATCGAGGCTTCCGTGCGAATGATTCCGCTCGCAATTTAATGAATTAGAGCAAAAGCATAGGTTATCACCATCAATTTTTTCTTCTTTTTCTTCTTTTTGTGCTTTAATTTTCCCTTCTTTCGGTTTTGATTTTGCTTTGACGAACCCAAAAGGTTTTTGTGTCCAAGAGGTCAGCACGATGCTAGAATCAGGATAAGCACTTTTTTCTCACTGGGCTTTTACGACATATCGAATCGAGAATATCAACCTCCTTGTTAAATCCGTGAAAAGTGTAATCAGCAACCTCTTTAGCGTAACTACCTCCCGTAGATTGTGCATAGCCCGCGACCAAAGTCGTCGAGCTGCCCCTTGTTTTCTCTCAGTCAAATATGAAAACTGGGCTCCCTTTTTTAAAAAAAAAATGTTTAAATAAGTATAAATAAGTATAATTCAACAATAGACACTCGGCTTAACTGGTAAATGAATTGAGTGGTGCGGACGCTAGTATCATAGGGGCGAGGTTCGACTCCCGCGCTTTCTAAAGAGGTAGAACAAAAAGTCGAGAGAAGTGTGTTAGAAATATGATAGACAAAAAAAATAAGAATAATTAAAAATAAATAAAATTGGACGATTAATTTAAAGAGAGATTTCGAGATGATACAATACTCGAGTAGAATTCCATTAGATGTCATAGGATTTGTATAACAGAATTTAATATCTAAAGACCTTTTCTTTTGATAAACCAGAACAAATATGGAAGTCTTGAGTTTAATTACTGAATTCCTATCATAAACTCTTTTTTTTTTTTTTTTCTAGCATTCATGTGGTAGAGGTAGAGTTACTGACGTGAGATGGATCCAGAAAAAAAAAAAAAAACAAACGAGGTTCGAGTACGATACGAGATGCCAAGCACTAGGAAGATTACTTTTAGGTTATCATAAGTACAATAAATTCTAATAACTCAATCCTTTTTTTTTTCCTCTCCACTCAGACTAATCCGCCCACTCGACTTCCCGTAACATCTTTAGAAACCTTTCTTTCACAGGTAACAGAATTCGAGACTATATAACTTTGTCAGCTAAAGCGGCCTACTTATAGATATGTAAATGGGACGAGAGGTTCCGAATCATGCACGGGGCTAAGCTAGCTCCGTGTGCGTTGATGAACGCTCGCCCAGGACTTCAAGAGGCCTTTTAAAATCTCTCTTTTAAGTTTTCACCGACGGCCAAAGAAAATTGGAAGCAAAAGCTCCCTCACTTTTTAATACGTCCGCCTAATATTGACAAAGAAAGCTACAGAAATAAATATACAATCATATATACAATATGTATATTAGCATATACTATGTTTCCCTATATATTAAATGGACAACATGCAATGCATGTGCTTCAGTTATTATCCGTTGTGCTCTTCCCTAGCTAAAGATTCATTGAACTCCCATCGGCGGTGGCAGTGAAGGGTCTGGAACTGAGGGAGTCATTATTGATTGATGGACTACAATCTTTGATCCAATGTGACCAGCCTATAACAAATTAACAATAGCATCTTTTAGGAGGCCTTAGGGCTTAATGATATTGGTCCAACATATAATGCACGTCTCACTTTTAGAATTTGACTGTGCGTGGCTGGCTATGGAGATATATTCGTGAAAACTAGATTTCGACTGCGTATACGGTCAAATCTCGATACCCCGTGACAAAGAGGATCCGAGAGGATCAAGGCTATTGGACCCAACACCTCGTCCGCGAAATGGGAAAATTGTCATGGTGAACGACAAAGCAATGGTCGCTACTTTGCTTTCGCTCTGGTTTTGGATCGAATTTGCACGGTGGAGCTTGCTTTTTTTTCTTGTTTTAGCAAGAGGAGGACAATGATTAATGTGCTTTCTCCATCAGTTTGGCAATTACAACTCTCGAAGAGAGGACATAGCATACTAGCGGACTTAGATCGGTTCATACAAAGAGTTTTTCACTAGTCCTTCGAAGTCGATAGGACACGGATGCGATGCCCGTCGATCTTTTGGGAACCTAAAATGTATCTGAATATTCCTGAGGAAGCAGTAACCCGACACGGTACGACGACTCCAATTTGGGGACAGAAAAGGATGGAAGACTAACCTTACGTGAAATTGCATGAAATTCATCATCTGATTCGGTTGAAAGAGGCCACACTACATGTCCAAAACGATCGCAATGTCAAGAACATTGTAGGGATGGAACATGCTTATGCAGTACATTCCTCAGAGGAAACACATGGGCTGTGAGTGGACTGATTTTGGACCCATGACTTTTGGTTGAAAAAATTATCAAAACATCCTTAAACCTATTATAATTATGTCAATTCAGTGATAAATCTTTTATATCTATATCTATTTAGTCAATTTGACCCGCCGATGTTGACGTGGCACTTTTTAAAATAATACTTTAATAAATTTTTGAATATTGATAATTTTTTTTCTTGTTTTTATCTTAAGCATTGTTTTTCCCCAATCCTTGGGTCAGGATGCCCTCACCGACATTAGGCGAGTTGTTGGAGTGTGGTTCATACTCTCTCGATTGGGCTCATGAATATCTACCGCTATATATACTTTTTTTCGCTCAGAATCGAATGATGTAACTAAAAGTGCGAGGTGCCGATATAGTGGAATCAGCTTCGGACGTAGCCATAGTTCAAGGGTGAACTATGATAAAATCTAGTGTCTCAATTTTTTCTCTTTCGCGCTTCTTTTATTTCGCTGCGATTGTGTCTTCGATCCTAACACGAGTCGCCCCCGCTAGCCTTGGCTAGGGCGCGCGACCCCTAGCCCACGCCGAGGGATGCCCGGGCTCGGAAAATTTAAATGACAAATGTCCATTGTGACACATTTATCGTAAGTTTTTTTGCGTGACACCCAAATTCCTAAACATGAAACACTTATCCTCCATCAAAATTATATCAATGAGCACCATAAAACATGTGTCTACATATATGACATGGCACCCATGTGCCTTAGAAATGACGTCGTTTGGCTGGAATATCATCTAACAAAGTTTTGACGGAAAAATTTTAGGGTAAGTGTGTCGTACTAGCCACAGTTTGTGATTTCTTTGGGGCTATACATTGTTTTTCGTATTTAAATTTTCATTCGATTGACGTCAATGTTTGGAACTCATAAATTAGAGATCTGGTTGGATCAAATTCATAGGAAGGCCTTATTGATATTCTGCAATCTTTATTCATATGTGCAAAACTTTCACTCGGAAAAATTATTTAAAAAGTCATAAATTTATTGCACTTTTACTAATTTAGTTATAAACCGTTTAATTTTATTAATTGAGTTCACTCGGCCAATTTAAGCGAGAAATCACTTGTGGACACGAGCCTTCCTATAATGTGGACAATGTTTATTAATATATATATATATATATATAATTTTATATATTTTATGTTTTCCTCCTTTTCTTTTTAATTTTTTTCACTTTTTTTTGCCCTTTATCCCTCCTCGCCACTACCTGGCCTTGTCGATGGCCAATGGAGGTCGCCGGCCTTAGGCGGCCCAAAGGTGAGGGATGCCCGGGCTTGGGCTTATGAGGCCAACCCTCACCCTCGCCGATGTGGTGAAGGGCTGCCCTTGCCAGGGGTTGGTAAGGGAGGCCCTCGCCTAAGGTTGGTGACTTCCTAGGCTATTGGCTAGGCTGGCGAGGAAAAAAGATAGAATAAAAAAATTAAATTTTTTTGAATATTCTAAAATATCGTAAAAATTATTCACGTCAACATCCGTTGTCGCCACGTATGATGATTGTCGTCTACGTCGGCGATTTTGGATCGACGTCAAATTGTTTAGGATTGAATTGGAACAAGCATCATATGTTAATGATTTTTTTGGGTAAATTTTTTCCCCAAATCTTAATAGGGCAAAGGCTCGAGATCAAGCAACCAAACCCCAATCATGGTCCGACACCAGGCAAGCGGGAGATCTCCTCCTCCCTGCTGCCCTCCTACACTACACACTAAAAAGAGCTTGTGCACGCCATATGAGACGAGACCTGCGAACGCCAGCGACTGGATCTCGATCGAGATGAAGGAATCAAACCCCAATCATGATCCGACCCCATCCGAGCTGGAGATGATCTCTCTGCTGCGTCCACCACTGCCTAGTACGAAGAGCTCGTGCAAAAAGAGGGTCATATTCATCGGTGGGGGCGGCCCCTGCGCGTCCCACATCGAAGCATCGACCCGGCCACGACTGCAACAGCTGGGGGAATGACTTAGCGAGACGCGACGCTTTAACAACACAATGAGGAAACAATAATTGCAGAAACTGGAGATCGTATGGGCAAGCGCCGGCCGAGGGTGACCCACGAGGCTCCCTCGAATTTGCATGTGAATGTGCTTTCAATCGCACTGAGCGGGGGAAGTTCACTGAAGATCGCCGCCCCCACTTGGGGACTTGGATTCAAGGATGACATACACGCGCTCCATTTTCAAAAGGCGAGGCAACTGCATGTGACCTCTCCACGTCACCCCGCAAGGGTGGGATCCCCTTTGGAGATTCTTCCTTGTATTTTGATAATAATTATAATAAAAAAGATTATTTGAATTGAATCTATGTGCTTTAATTCATATAATTAAGCATTTCTACTCTCTTAAAATTTTCTAGTCAGGTCCCTTCCACGCCAAATCGGACCAAATTTAGGGCTAATGCCTAAATATGACTTCTCGCGTGGACCCGTGTCAAAAAATTTAGCGATCGAAGCTTGACATTGGATATAAAACATGTGGACGCCCGTATTGGAAAAATGTTATCCATGTCGCACACGACGTCGCCTGACGGGCATATCAAATGTGATTTGTATCAGCTGGATATGGTGGGATTTAGTGTCGAAAGGACCAGATTAGAAAGTTTGTGAAAGTGGGACATTGATAAGACATATTTAAAATACAGCGGCTTTGATAGAAAAATACGTGACAAAAATGTAGATAGAAAGAAAAAAGTTTGCAAAAAAGAAAAAGAAAAAAAAAATTCTAGAGCCATCACATGGCAGATGACACAACATAAAGCAAGGGCACATCAAAATTAAACGCGCTCTTTGCGTTGACAAATCACAATGAAAGGGCGCAAAATCTTTGGGCCGAAAGTTATTTATCCTGGTACGTCGGTGTGTAGTCAAAAACCCACATGATAAAGTGAACTTTTTATGTGGATCTCGCTAATAAAGTGCTTCAAGCGACACCGACTTAAGACCACAAAAACATAGTAAAAATGCACTTTAAGAAGAAATGAACAAGAACATGTTTCGAGAGGGCAATACACTTTAGATAGAAATTTCTATGTCTCCAAAACATAACTGCATTTATTACTCTTGGTCGGTTCTTTTAAGTTTTCTTGTCGAAATGAAATCTAGCACGTTCGTTCGGGATTCGACCCGGTCGGACCGGACGCTAATTTGGATCGGCCGCTCACACGTGTAGTATCGTGTCGAAAACTCTGTTTTGTTAAGGAGGCTTTCGATGGACGTCAAAGGCGAGCTATCCTTCAGGGGAAAAACTGTCCACAGTGTTAGTACTTGGGGCAGAGCTTGCATTGAACACGAGCCGCGTTGCTGTGCCCCCCGTCCCCAGAAAGATAGATAGGGTCGAGTCATAACGGAGGAGGCTCTTCTCATTTACGAGCGCCATTGAATTTCTGGCCATGTTCAGATTCCTTTCGAACCCTCCCAGTCCTAGGCGCAGTCCTGAGGGGAACTTCCGCCAACGGTCGATGGGGCGTTCCTAAATCTCTGTAGAAATCGTTACCCGGGATTCGATAGGACTTAAAATGGAAATGTTTCGGAGAAAATCGTTTGTGTTTCTTTTTATTAGAGCAAGGGGTTGCTAATTCTCCGATTTCCCGTATGAGGTGATTACATCTACGCTTTGTAATTTCAAATGTAAGGCCGACCTAATCCGGACGTTGGTGCATTTATGCTGCTTACTCGACTATCGAAAGCCAGTCAAGAACAACATCCAGGGAGGTAAGTTTTTGTATCGCTTCTTGAACGATGGATGATAAGGGAAGGGAAGAGTGCCAGAATGATAAAAGTAGACCGGTTTGGCTATGAAAATCTAGGCGAGTTTAGTCATACCCTTCTTCCCCTGAGTGAAATTTAGGGCTTGATGTCAGGTTATAATTGAAGGTCCATTTAGGAAATAATAGCATACTTACCTGGGAATATTAACAAAAAAGTCATAAACCTATTTCTAATCGTGCCAATTTAGTCTATTTTTTTCCCATTAGAGTCCTAAAACTTTTTTAAATTTTACCAAATGAGTTCATCCAACTAATTTTGGTCAAAAATTGATGACAAGAACGCTAGCCATCCTACGAGACACTGTTGGCTCCGACGTGAATTTTTATTATTTATTATTTTTTTTTTTTTGGTTAAGGGCCGATGGCCTCCGGCCACTAGGCGACTTGCCGGCCATAAGGCGAGCGTCACCGCCCTCGCAATCGACTAGGACTTTAGGCCTCACGGCGAGGGCTCGCCGGCCATGTGCGAGGGTTGCGAGCCGTCATCGGACCCCCGGGCAAGGGCGTGCGGCCCTCGCTCACAACCGGGCAAGGGTCGCGAAACTCGCCGGCGGCCGACGAGGGCTCACAAGCCCTCACCCGATGGCTAGCAACCCTTAACAAATAAGAGGAAAGGACAAGACAAAAAATTTAATAAAAAATTCAACAAAGCGAAAAATTTCACGTCAGCACCAAAGAATGTAAGCATAGGATGTTTGATGGATGGCTGGCGTTCGTGTCATCAATTTGCGGCCCAAACTAGCTGGATGTATTCAATTAGCGAAATATAAAAGATTTAGGATGTAATTTGCAAGAAAAAATTATGATTAAATTGATACATTACAATAAGTTTAAGACTTTTTTAGTAATTGGCCTTGCTTCCCGTTGGGCTTGCATACTGCAGGATTCATCAAGTCCTCCTCCTGTTTTTCTTTTTCCCGTCTAACTCAAATTGAGGAGACATTTATGCACCAATCGGTTTCATCCACTAAACAACTCATAAACCACAAGTCTATAATCTCCGGGGCCGGCACGGTAGGACGGGGGGGCGTCTTGGAATTTCTAGCTTAAGATCAACATGTTCGAATCCAAGGAACAACGTTTTATTTGCTTTAGGTTACGGCTGCCGAATGGGCCAAAGGGTTCGATATAATTAGATTATAGGTTTTTAGGGTGTGTTACGAGCCTATAGATAACGTTAATTTTTACTCTCGTAAACTAGAATCATTAAAAAAAAAATTAAATAAGGGCATGAAGTGCTCTTATTTTTTTTTAAATAAAGGCCTGAAGTGAACCCGTTTCAAATAAGGGCTTAAAGTGACTTTATTATTATAAAGAAGAGTCTGAAGTCGCCATGATTTCTAAAAAAATGGCAAAAGTAGACTAGTTGATCACTTAAGTGTCAATTTTAAAAAAAAATAGTTATTTTAGTGCCAACTCCGGTAAACTTCGCCGAAAATTTGGCGTGGCATCCACATGGCTCGCCGAGCTTCCAAATCAGCACTAAAAAAATTCAAAAGTTAAAAGAATAAAAATAATAAAAATAAGCTAACAAAAATAAAAACATTCAAAAAAAAAAGAAAACTTGTGTTGCGAGAGGCTAGGGCTTGAAAGCCCTAGCCGTTGCCGCCCACCATCACCGACAATGGCCGGCGGGCGTCTCCGAGTGGCCGATGACCCCCGCCGGCCTCGGGCGAGGCTTTGCCCGGGGTCGGCGGGGCCTCGCCGCGCAGATCTGGGCGAGGACCCTCGCCGGGCATTGCCGGAGATGGTGGGAGGAGGCGGCGGCGGCGAGGGCTTCCAAGCCTTCGATGCTACAACAAGTTTTTAAATTTCTTTTTTTATTATTTATTTTTCTTTTATTATTTATTTAGCTTATTTTACAAAAAAAAAATTAAACGTGGCGTCCACGTGGACTAATTATTTAAAAGAAATTGCCACATGGATGCCATGTGGATTGACTTTAAAAAAATTCCACATAATATATGCTAAAATCCCGCATTTATTCGAATTAGATACCGATTTTTTTTTTTCTATATAAACCATTGAAAAAAGTGTTTCTTGTTCTTTGAATTTCAAATTAATAAAAAAATGTCATGTGTACTGTTTTGTTGGAATTGACACTTAAGTAATCGTTTTCGGCCGAAATTGGCACTTGAGTGATCGATTTTTCTTCGATTTAGCATTTAAATGATCCAAAAAAATATATTGGCACTAAAGTGGGCACCGTACATAAATATTGGCACTTCTAGTCTGCTTTTTCCCTCAAAAAGAATATGGCCTAAAGGGTATTTTCGACATTTCCTCTTATTTCTTTTTAAAATTTTTTCCTTGTTAAATTTTTTTTAAAATTTTAAAAATCAATAATAAAAAATAGAAAAAAAGAAGAAGACACAGGCGTCGCCCCCACTGTCGGTGGGGGTCAACATAGGCCAACGGGTTTGCCGTAACCTCGCCAATGGCCGGCAGAGGGTCGGGCCCTCTCTTGGTTCCGGGCGAGTCGTTGGCCCTCATCCTTAGAAGGACCGACTTCGCCCCGGTCTAGGCGGGGGTTGCCGGCCCTCGCCTTGAGAAGCACCGACTTCGCCCGGTCTAGGCAGGGGTTGTCGGCCCTTGCCTTGACCCGGGGCCGGCGTCGCCCGGCTTAGGCGAGGGCAGGCGACTCCCAACTAGATTCGAGAGAGGGCCTATTGGCCCTCGCCGAGGCACCGATGACCCCGCCGACCCGCGTCAACCCCCCATCGGCCCCCGTGACATATTCTTTCTTTCAATTTTTTAATTTTTTTAACAATAAAAAATAAAAAAATCAAATAAAGGGAAATAACGAAAATGTCCTTAGACCAAGCTCTCCTTTTTGAGACTACGTGACCACGTTAGTCTTATTTGAATTAAAGTTCGCTTTATATTCTTATTTGAGAAAATGAGAGATCTTCAAATCCTTATCTAAAATAATATTTAATTTAAGTTTTTATTTGGGAAAACGAAAGGTACTTCATATTTTTATTTGAATATTTTCAAAAAAACAAAGGAGTCTGTGGTAGTTTGGTCCGCAGCATCACCTAGAAGACAGAGTTATTATTTTCCTCAAAGGGAAAGTACGTACCGACGGGATGAGATGATAATAAATGCGAACATTTATCATTAAAATCAGAGCGACCAACCACATGCTGTATTGGCCAAAACCTGGGGCCCCAAATTGATGAGATCTGACAGGTCTCGCTGAATGGCACGCAATCTCCCTTACATTCCCTTCGCTTTTTGCAGGGGATACCACCCGGGTCTCTAGCCTCTGCCTCCACCTCCAGCCTCCACCATTGGCACAAGAGGGAACCCTTTCACGGTCATTTTGCTCCTCGTTAATCCCTACTTGGTTCCATCGGCCATCCCATCATACGGTTCGACGGCTTTGGAGTTCCGATCGATAGAGCGAAGTCCAGCGAAAATAACGACGCGAGACGAAGCGGAGAAAAGCTTGCGCCCCAGAGTTGTCTGCAAACAAGCAATGGTAGGTAACCGGGAGCAACATGAGTACGTAGTAATAATGATGAAGGCAAAACCAAGATCGCAGAACCGACATGAAAACACGAGCTTAATAATGATATATGCTTATGAGAAGCATCTTCCCCTAGACGCCGGCCAATATAAGACCGCCACACACGGGAACGGCACAGAAAGATTCATCATCAATACATGTTCATCAAATACACAGAGCGATGTCGAGATGATGCAAAAATCTTGAACCCACAAACTGAGTAATAAAGAAGAGAGAAGATGAGGGACAAAAGGTTAAAAAACAGTGGGGTGAGAGAGGCTCGAACTCTCGACCTCAGGATAACTCAGAAGCTATGAGACCTACGCGCTAGCCAACTGCGCCACCACCCCGATGTTGCTTCACCGCGAACATTTTATATTATAACTAATTGTATAATGAGATTCGCAAACCGGCCTGACCGAAAGACTGTATCTTTGATTATTTGCACCAATCGTTGGAAAAGAAGACTCTGTCTCCTCCCTAGCTAAGGTTTTCCCTCCTCTCAACCAAAAAGCCCCGCCACTCCCCCTCCAGCTGCCCCTCATTCTCCCACTTTGTTTTCATATTTCCATGTCCTCCTCTTTTTTAAAGTTTTCTTCCTTGGTTGTACGGATGATCCCGTCGACTTTATCCGCTTGGAGGGTTTTGTATGATAAGCTCAGGAGTTTGAAGCACGAGTATCGTGAAAGAATCTGCTATTTCGGATATGCTCGTATCACTTCGGCTCAACACTCGCTCCATATAGTCGAGCGTAGTTTCACTGTTGCTTTTGCGATCGGCTTATCCTGGAAGTTATTTTACGATCATTTGGTTTCTATTTTGTAGGCCTTTTCTCTCAATCTAGAGTTAGATTTAAATTTGTGTGCTCTTCTATTTCGATCTAGAAATAAATCTGGGACTTATAAAAGTGCGATCTGCTCGTTTCAATTTGGTGTTGTTGTCATCTCAATACGGTCATGGTGCTGAGAACGCCAAATCTAGTCGCGTGACGGCTTTTGATAAAGTGGTAGTATTGGAGAGGGGAATTTTGGCATGTACTCATAACCGATGTTGATACGAGATTCGGTGATCGACCGTCGATTGCGCTTTGATACGTTTTTGTGGAATGAGCGAGTCTCGCAAGCGGGACCAAGTTGATTTATCTTTCGATTTACTTGCTTTATTTGATTTGTATTTTTATCTTGAAGTTATGTCTTGCTCTTTCGATTGAAATTGAAAATTTATTTTCTTTCGGATCAAAAAAGGAAATTGATGAACAGCCCAAGATGTAGAAACAGAGTACAAGTGGCTGATCTTGAAGCAGCAAAACTTTAGGAATACATTGAAACAAGCAGAGCATCGAAGGCCCCGTTAATTAGTTGTTTGAGGAGGGCCGATTTGCTCGAGAACAAAAACGATCAAGGCCCTTGTCTGCAAACTGACTCGAGGCCTGTATGGAAGTTTCTCCATTTTCCCAGTTTTTCTACTCTCCTTTCTCCAATTTAAAGGGCAGAATCATTTGATTACCGGAAATTATACAATACGACGTCACTGCAAAGAAAGCGATACGGAGGCGGAAAGATGCACTAACTTTTATTTTGCGTGAAAAAAAAAAGTAACTAAGATTCGCCCTCCAATCATTGAAGTATTGTCGCGCATCGTTTGACAACGGTCCTACATGCTCGTTTATATTCACGCGGTCTTCCCAACCTATTAATTTAAGTTTTTAAGTTGAACTTTCTAACGTGGTATTAGTGCCAAGGTTACTCCTTTTGCGATTGTGCGTCCATATATTGCTTGACAACGGGTTCTAGATGCTTACAAGTGTCGTGTAGCTTGGCACAAAGTTACTTGAAATGATAATCTTGTCACTTGTTATTTATTTCTAGCTCTCTATAATCAAACAACTCTGGCTCCGGTGCTATATAGTTAGGCAACATAGATCGTGTCCAGACCCCCAAATGTTCATGAACATTTGTCAATTTGTCGCCATGTCCGGGAAAGACTTGAAGTTAGAGGACCGGATAATTTTATTTTCACGGAAGTTTGTTTAAGCTATTAGAAAAATATCATGATGCCCATTGAGTCTCCCTATGTTACGAAAATCGGTGCGAACCGATTAAACATATGAAAAATGACACAAATGTTTTTTGAGCTTTAGTTCAATGTGCAATGTCGTCCCTAAATTTTTAATTTATTCAATGTGGCCCCTGAACCTTGGTCCAATATGCAATGTCGTTCCCAAACTTCTAATTTGTTCAAAATAGTCCCGGAGCTTTGGTCCGATGTTCAACGTGGTTCTTAAAATTCTCATATAGTTTAATGAATACATTAAGCATTTACCAATAGTTCATGGATCACTTTAGGCAAATTAAAAGTTAAGGATAATATTGCATATTGGGCCAAAGTTCAGTGACAATATTGCACAAAATAAAAGTTTGGAGATGATAATGCATAATGGATCAAAGTTTTAGGATTATTTGTGCTATTATCCCTTAAATTAAAATTGCTTAACATGATGTTGATATCCATATAACTTGAAAATTCTATATGTAAGAGGTTAATGCAAAAAGTTTACTCATTGAACAATAAGTATTATGACTTTCACATTGATTATGTTAAAAAAGTTTTAAATTTATTGTGCGATCGCCAATTTACTCATATTGGCCAATTCTAACATGAAATCACCGACGTGATGGTCTTGTCAACGCAAACTATCCTACATGGCATGGCACGCCGCGCTAATGTCGATAATTATTGCAATATTATCTATTTCCTGATTTTTTTTAAATTTTATTAATCCTCTTTTTCCAACTCTAGGCCGGGCAACAGCCGCAACGCCCTAACCCAAACTAGGCAAAGTTCATCGGCCCTTGTTTGTGGCCAACGACCTCGATAGCCCGGAAATAAAATGAAAAAAAAAACAAAACAACAAATTATAAATAAAATTACAAAAATTGTTCACGTTATAGCCGGGCTATTCGCCGGCCGTGCCACGTAGGGACGGTTTATCCTAAAATTGGTTGGGATAATTAAATTGGCAAATCAACCAACTGTTTAAGACTAAATCAGTGCTATTGAAAGATTTAGAATTAAATTGGCACAATCGAAAATTCTAAGATGGAATAAGCCATCATATAATAGGTTTCAGATTTTTTGCACAATTATATTGAAATTATGCCTATGGAAATTTTAAGATCGAATAGTGCTTTGCTCAGGAACATCCAGATGAGAAGTCTCTTGTTAACTTTATGGAGTCCTTTTTTTTTGGTCGAATTTATGGAGTTCTATGAAAATGCAACTTATTCCTAGATCCATTAGAGTCAAGAGTCAATTTCAGCATTTAAGTTTTGTCTAGAGATTGCTACTCCTCGAGCCAAAAAAAATAAAAATAAACACAAAGGTTGGTACGTTGGAATTTGCCATTTCTTGGAGGGACATTCCCAATTGTGTCTACATAAATCTCCCTAAAGTTTTCTCGAGAGTTAGAGAGCATATCATGAGGTGGGTTTCTTAGGTGATGATCATTTTCTTGTTGCATTAGTATCTCTTCTCAAATGCCGATCCCTCCACCATTAGGTAGACAAAATCATTACTATAAATTTATTTTGACAGAAATGGTTCAAACCTTCAGACTTCTGCACAACCTCAGAAGGAATACTGTCAGCTCGAATTTTTCGAATTACCACAGGCCCAAGACTCGACAATATAAGGTAAGAGACATAAATGAAAGGTCCCCATGCACGTCCCATACTTAGGAACTCATCATCTCCGCTCTCCAACGAAGTCTCTCTCAATCTCTCTCCCTCTCTTCTTTTTCTACTCTAACGTCAGTGTAATGTAGGTGGTGGGCGTTTGACTAATGAGCTTGGGCGTGTACCAGACCATTTGATACATTGCCATATATCTTTAACCCTCTGGAGTTAAACTCCTGCTAAAATAAGGAGCAAGGGGCCACAGAAATTAAGGCAAATATGGATTTCCTTTCGACCGGTGAATGCGGATGGAAGACTGTTTGACAGGAGAAATTTATGACCCTCTTCGTTTTGAGGTTGTTTTTCATTCAACGCCAGATTATTCTCCAGCCACCCTGCCCCGGTTTCTCCTGTTCTCTCTCAGATTACCCTGACCTGCCTATTTATATTCTTCAAGCTGTGAGTAAGATCAACACTAGAGTCATTGTTCCGCGTTCGAGAATTTACCCTCTTAACGATTTACCAGTCCGGGAATTTCATCCCTTTTTCTTGTGGGGTGTTTTTGTGTGCATTGTTGCATGATGGAGGAGCTTTCAGATCATAATTCATGCAGCTCTGCTGTCATGGCCTCCTCCAGTACTGGCGATGAGGTCAAGAAGTCCGAAAATGTCGATCAGGGAATTCCCTTGGAGCCACTGCCTTTGCTGAGCTGCTTGGCCAAGGCTTTGCATGAAAACCCTAAAGACGCTAACCCTAACGCTCATCCATTCCAAGAAGTTGGGGACGACGTCACTGTGGAGCTCCAAATCGGCCTCCCTAATTATTCGGGGGGGGTCAGCGGGTTCTTCCTCGGAAGCTATGAGCCTAAGTGCAGGTGCGGGAAGATATTGGGTCCCTACTGCGGAGCAAATTCTCATTGGATTCACCCATTTTTCATGCCATGTTTGCTTCAAAACGTTCAACCGCTACAACAATCTTCAGGTGAGAAGAAGCTGAGAAGCGATTGGTGGACATATTTTGGGACCATTGGTTAGCCAAAACATAATGTAGTCATATGCATCTGCGACGAAAACGACTCGTGATGTTTGGGTTTGAAATCCAAGTGTTGGCGAGCTGGTTGACCAAATATTTTAGTCATGATATCTAGGTAAAATAATGCAGAAAAAGAAATTCCCACAAACATAACCATCACACCAAGGTCACATGCTACTTCACGTGACTTTGTGTTGTAGATGCACATGTGGGGGCACGGTTCACAGTACCGGAGAGGGCCGGAATCTCTCAAGGGCACGCAGCCACGGGCCATGCCGGGGATACCGTGCTACTGCTGCACCGAGGGATGCCGGAACCACATCGACCACCCAAGGGCCAAGCCGCTCAAGGACTTCCGGACCCTTCAGACGCACTACAAGAGGAAGCACGGGTCGAAGCCCTTCGCATGCCGCAAGTGCGGCAAGCCCCTCGCCGTCAAGGGCGACTGGAGGACCCACGAGAAGAACTGCGGCAAGCGCTGGCTCTGCATCTGCGGCTCCGACTTCAAGCACAAGAGGTCACTCAAGGACCACATCAAGTCGTTCGGGCCCGGCCACGGGCCTTTTCCTCCCGATTCGTTCGACATCGGGGTCGAGGTGTCTAGTAGTGGATCTGTAGCACCGTTCATGTTTGTCTGACTCTTAGATGCTTAAATAATATTGACTCATCTTCGCAAGGTGATATCGGATCGTCTCCCTGAAGTATCATTTTACCTCGTGTGACATCATGGGTTAGTCCTACGAATTATGGATTATTGCATTGTCATGCTGAAAATATATTGCGCTCCTTAGCAAAATTAACTTCGCATGGATCAATTTAGCAAAGTTTTCTCCCGTATGGTTCGGACTGTAATCTAAACCTATTCTGCTAACCTTTTCTAGGAAACAAAATGCGGGGAAAGTTGAGGTTGACTCTGATGTGTGCATTAAAGTTCGTTTCTATGGCGAATCCCTTCAAGCCTATAACCACAATCGGGGAAGTTGAACATTAAGCGTCCCGCATTGCTGAGATCTGAATGGGATGAAATGTAGACGGACTTGGATTTTCCAGCATCGAATATGCACATATCCAGAGTTCTCTTGGAAGATCGCTGAAATCTATTGTACACATGACAATTTTTTGATATCCGACGATCGGGTCGTGAGATCTCGAGTCTTTGAATCACCGTCGTTTGATATTGTTAGAAGCTCCATAGTTTTGCCAGCTAGATGCAAGTATTTGATAATAGATAGATACTACGAGCTTTTTGAATGATCAAGAATCGCCTTGAACAGATTCGAAGCGACCAAGAAGTTGCAATTGGTTTGTAAGGATGAAATAGGAAAAAGAAAGAAAATGTAGGGTTCTAGTATGTCAATGTTTGGAGCTGAGTTAGGACTTGGGTAATCAGAATGAACTCAGATCGAGCTGAGGGTGATTTGTCAATGCTAATGCTGAATGACTCACTTCGAACTCAACTAGAGTTCGTAGGGTAGACTCGGATAAAGAAGTACCTTTGTGTGGTTTCAAGAATCCTGATGTTCAAAATCCTAACTGAGCATGTTGTCAGAATCCGGACATCACAGGTTAGTTTTCGATCACTCGGAGATTCGCGCAGTTTTTTGTTGCTGGAAGAATAGCAGGATTTCGATATCGGACAAAGGAGATGGGTGCATCCGAAGTTTAGTGAGTCAAACCGAAATCGGCCCGATTGCAGAGTGCCAAGGGCATCGGGCCGAACCACCGTGATCCGCAAACCCTCCTCGTCACTGGGACTCAAGTCACTATTGGTCCTCTCGACCACCATCATCACGATGATTCGCAAAGTCGTTACTCTCCTAATTGGGCCACATCATCGTTTTGCTGTTCATCATCTAATCGTTTGAATACATGCAAAATCTCCGGAACTACCTAATTGGTTGGATCACTAGTAAATGATTCATCCGTCTTTCAGGAAAATTATCCAAAAAACTCCGAAATGCATCGCACCTTTGTCAATTCACTCATACATCTTTTAATTTTGCCAATTCAATTTCATGTTTTGTCAATTGAGTCCACCCGACCTATTTTGGCCGAAATTGCCGACATGGAGGCCGATAATCTTACGTGGCATGGCACCTACGCCGACATGAACAATATTTAAATATTCTTTCGACTTTTATTAATTCTTTTCTTTTCTTTTCTATTCGGTGAGATCGGAAGCCGTCCATCATCGGCCACAAGTGAAGGGGCGATGACCCTTGCCGATCAAAATTTTGGCCGAACCATATCAATTGGCAAGACATGAAAATGTTAGGACTCAATTGACAAAATTAAAAGGTCTATGAGTAAATCGGTAAAAGTGCAATAACTTTATGACTTTTTTTGGAAAATTTCCTCCCCGCTCTTCCACGAGATCAAGATTTTGACTCATATCATGAGAGAACCTCCGAAGAACTTGTCATGTGTCATCTAACCGTGGCATAACTTAGGTAGAAAGACTTCCTAACACCTAGAGGTGGCAAAATTGGTCTAGAACCCACATTTGACCCATATTTGATGGTGGTGGGTCAAAAATGGGTTGGTTAAGTACCTAAATGGGTCATAAATGGGTTACTTAGAAACTCTATGGGTCAAAAATGGGTTTTAAATGGGTCACAAATGGGTTAACAAGAAAACCATCTTAAGTGAATCATAAATAAGTTTTGTGAATATTTTTAAAAAATTCTATTTTTAATATTTTAATAATTTATTTTTATAGTAATTTTTCTTTTCATTTATTTTTTATTTTATTTTCTTTTTTCTTTTTGTCACCTTGCTTTGGTGCAATAGGTTGTTAATAAGCATTCCTTTACTTGTCTGTCAAAATCCCAAATATTATTTGAAACTTCAAAGATAATGGAAAAATTAAAAGGATTTTGAGTTATATGAATCTATACGTGAAATATATGACACGCTAAGAATGCGGGTAGAGGTGGTGGGCGGTGGTAATGGTGGGCACGGAGGTGGAAGGCAACGTAGCGAGGGGCGATAGTGGCGGGAAGCGGACGGTGGTGGAGGCTATGGCGGTTATAATAAAAATTATTTTTAAAAATAAAAAAATTTAAATTTTCAGAAAAATAAAAAATTCAATTGCATATTTTAGCAATATCATTTTTCTTAATAAATTAAAAGAAATAAATATTCCATGATTTATTTGAATATATAAGTATTTAAGTAATGCGGGTTGGGTATGGGTCGGGTATGAGTCGGGTCGGGTATGAGTCGTTAAATTTGCATTGGATGAATATGGGTAAAGCGGGTTAAATGGGTATTGGCATATTCGGCCGACCCAAACCCGACCCGCCACCCATTTGACACCTCTACTAACACCTATCATCTTTTTGTGAGGGGGAAAGTCAAGTGGTGACGAGCTCGCCAAGTTCGGATGTTTAGGCGGCGGGTGGTGCCGGGTTTTTATGGCCCAATACAAATGTACACAAGTTAGGACCCCTACGCCCTATTGGTTTTACAACATCGAGGACTATACATGCGTGTATTATACGATGTTTCTCCCTCCTCGGTAAGAAACTGAAATCTTATACGTGGATATACTTCCCTTTTTATCCGCATTATACATGCGTGTTCTGTATCTTGTATACAATAAGTGGATCTTCACATTGCCACTAGCAAAAAACTGTTGGAAGATTCAAACTACGATGCAAGTGGGATTTAGGTTATTGCGAGGGAGCGCAGTGCGTTCGACAGAATCGACTCATTGGGTAAAGGACGAATGGGTCTGAGGATTAGGCACAGCTTCGGCCTTTCGTGAGTCCAATTGCCTAAAACATCATTTACGCACAATCAAATATGTTCGGGCCATCCGTTCGGTTTTTGGCTTGCTTCCTACTTGGTTTCGTGAGACTATGAATTATGGGCGCGTTTGTTTCAGTGAAAGTGCTTTTCGAGATTTAAATCTTCTTAATCGTTGCGCATCCAAATCTGTTCCTTACGCCTCTCATTTTTGTTAAAAATTTTCCAACCCAATCCTATCCCTTTACTTATCCGGTCTATGTATCAGGTTTACGATTAGATGTTAATAGTTTTAGGGCGTGAATAATAGCTATTCTGTTTTCGAAAACTATGTTCGGTAAGAAATGAATTTCTCGATTTATATTTATATTTCTATTTTCCGGACGAGTTTCGGAGAGAAAAACGCATTTGACAACGATACGAAATTTCTGTTACCGAAGAAGAAATCGATTTGATGACCGCATAAAATATCTACAGTTGTTGGTGGTGGGCGACTAGTCGATGGTGTCTAGTGGACCGACAGCTGACGATAGGGATGCGAGAGAGAGAAAGAAAGGCCGCGCATGTGAGAGAGAGGAAGTGAGCAATGAGAAAATTTCATTAGTAGAAAATTCATACTTCTCAATTTTGCTCCAAATCCATTTCTGGGCAAATGAAACTGTTTTGTCACATCGATTTTGTTCCAAATCTGTTTTTGGAAAAAATAAAAAAAATAAAAATAAAAGATTATCATCCGCGCCCTAAATTGATCGATAAAAAGACTAGATGATCTTATTATTATTATTGCTTGGCAATGTCAGGGGATTCAGTTCGTGTGCATGCCGACCCCGCGGAAATAACTGAAAGCAGTTCCAAGCCAGACAAGGGGACCATCTCAAGAATTCTTCTGAACGAGTTTAATCTCTTCGGGGCAACAGCAACACCTTGTTGATCACCCCGTCCAGGTTCAAGAACGACGACCCGGAAGGACACGTGGCCTCTTGGGCCATTTCCTTCCACTCCATAGCCTTCCTCTTCATCTCCTTCCCCCTCTCCCCCTCCATCAGCTCCCTCACCTGCCTCTCCACCTCGTCCCTCTTCACGTCCCCGTCGATCTCCATCCCGATCCCCCACTCCTCGACGCTGTACCGGCAGTTCGTCTGCTGCTCTGCAAAGAACGGCCAGCACACCAGGGGCACGCCAGACGCGATGCTCTCGAT
This sequence comes from Rhodamnia rubescens, assembly GCA_021437795.1. Taxonomy (NCBI): domain Eukaryota; kingdom Viridiplantae; phylum Streptophyta; class Magnoliopsida; order Myrtales; family Myrtaceae; genus Rhodamnia; species Rhodamnia rubescens. The sequence goes on from JAILYA010000013.1 coordinate 3,184,530, forward strand.
CGTCGAGTTCCAACCGCTGTGGGTCAGAAACCCGCCGACCGACGGGTGGCTCAGGACCCGCTCCTGGGGGCACCAGCTCGCCAGCAGGCTCCGCTCCCTCGTCGTGGCCGAGAACTCAGGTGGCAATATCGCCGTATCGCCGACAACCAAGTCAGGCCTGATGACCCACAGGAACGTCTGGCCACTGTTCGCCAGCCCCCATGCGAACTCCACCAGCTGCGCCGGAGTCATCACCGTGACGCTTCCGAAGTTCACGTACACGACCGAGCCGGGCGGTTTCGAGTCGAGCCACTCGAGACAGCCCAGCTCTTCCTTCCACAGGTTGGACCCAATCGACCTAGTGTCGGTATCAGTTAGTTGGTCCGTGAGGAGATGAAGGGGACCAACTGTGTAGATGGGGGGGTAACATGGCCTTGAGAGCGTCGAGGACCTCATGCTCTAATCCGTCGAACGTGTTCAAAACAATGGCCGAGGCTCTCTTCGCTCTCTCTGCCTCGTCCACGCAGAATTCAACCAGCTGGTCGTCTGGGTCGGTGGTTCGGATGAAGCTCGGTAAGTCTCTCAGGCGGATGTTTCTCATGCCAGGTATCCAGTCGATCATGGTGTCTAGGTACCCATTTGTCAAGTAGCTTGCATCTGCAAATTAAGAGTAAAATTACGAGTTCGCTCCTACTATGCCATTCGATCTTTAGGATGTCCCATGGCATAAATTGTTTTGTCGATGCATTTGTTAGACTTATATTAGGGAAAACATGGGAAGATTGTGAAAGATTATAGGAAATGATTAAGTCGGAAACAATACCTAAGCTCCGGAGAAAGGTTCTTACAACCACAATCCTACTTTTGATAGTTGACTTAGTTAAGTTCTCCCCCCAGGAGAAAACTGTGGCATAGTCAGCTACCGGCTAATCATGCATATCAGGATTCAGGACTAGACAATATAAACGCAAACCAAATCCACAAAAGAGAAAAGGAAAATCATTAGCCGTCCGTCTGCCAAGTGAGATTGCTTAAACATACCTTTCAGTGGAGTAAGGCCCTTGTCAATAAGACTCTGATACTGCACGTAGCCCATGACGCCACACGCGCTCGGTGTCCAGAACAGGACCTCTGGCACTCCGACCGCCTCGGCGGCGTCGAGCGTGAAGCTCATCACGCCGTCCGACACCACGCAGCTCACCGGAGGGGAATCCGACGTCGCGCTCTCCTCATTGAGCCTCTGGAGCAGGTCCCGGAAGTAGGGCAAGCAGAACTTCCGCGTGGACTGGCAGAGGGCGAGGACGTCCTGGGTGACGTTGGCGTCGGAGGGTGGGAGGCCGTCAGGGATGGTGCGGAACCGGAAAGACGGGAGGCCGTCGAGAGAGGAGGGGCCGCGGGAGCGGAGGAGGCGGCTGTGGTTGTACTCGGTGTTGACGAAGGTGACGTGGAAGCCGCGGTGGTGGAGGAGCTTGGCGAGGTTGAGCATGGGGTTGATGTGGCCCTGGGCCGGGAAGGGGATGCACACTGCGTGTGGCTTTTGGGTCGTCTCTGTTGAACCCATCTCTCTCTCTCTCTCTCTTCTCTGCGTTTTGGGCCGATGGGAATGGTTATGGGAAAACGTGAGGCTTGGTCTATTTATAGGCCGGGAAGGTTCAACGTCGGCGACCATCCGATGATCAAACGGGTGGGCACACGTATCCGGGCCAAGTTGGAGGACGACGTGATGGCTCAAAAGGACGGTCAAATTACGGCTTTCGATTTTTTTTTATTAGTATAAAAATGGCACCACCACATCACAACCATCACCGTTTCGATGAAGCATATCGAACTCCACGAGTCATTATTGAAAGTAGCGACACATGTAAGTATGGTGCGAACAAAGCTTTTAGACACGTGCGGCATAAGCAATCGAAACGGAAGGAACGTAGTTGAAAATTAGTTAACTTTTCGAAATTTATGCTTACGCATCCATCGACATCCGTCAAAATAGACAGGTCATTTTTTTTTTTTAATGTTCTAGACTGATGTTATACGTTTCCCTCTCATGTTCCAAAATTCCGGCCACAGAGAAAAGCAGCGGGAAGCAACACTTTTTTATTCACGTGTTCCCACTTTTCGAGGGTAAAATTAGGTCAAAAGTCTATCCGACGCTATTGCTTGTCGTGGATCTTGAATTCTCTTTTGGATTTTGAGGATATGGATGAAGATTATTTGAAGGTCTTATCCTTTTTATTTGCTTCTTATCACGTAAAGTAGCAACTTTCTTACTTGGCAAATCGAGTGCATTTTTTTACTAAGAAAAAAAAAGAAGAAAAAAAGTGACTGAGTATTTTAAGTCAAAACAAATCAATCTTGTGAGTTGTGCTCCCCATTTTTTTAATAATCCGAGAATCCAAATATAAGAGTATAAAGGCCAAACCATCTTAGGCTCGTTAAATTCCATGCTCATTTCACGAGCCGATTATATATAGGCATTACTCAAAAGAGTTTACACGCAATTAGTAGGATATTAATCAAAGAAGTTTAACTTCTGAGTTACAAATACCCAGAGCAATTTACGGTGCATTTAAGTTTATAGCCCCGGTTAGCCAAATGCGTACGTACATTAAATAATTGGTTTTGATTAAAAAGTTTCAAATCCTTGGTTGGTCAAATGAACATTTTCGAGAAGAATGCACATGACTGCAAAGGTTGAAATTTGAACAACTTTTATCTTACATTGAATATTTTTTTTCAGCGGAATACGTAACGCATGACCCATGTTTGACCTCAACAATGGAAGAAATTTTTTTTTTTTTGTTCACATTTGCCCATGCAAAGACAACGTCCTATAGAAAATAGTTTGGCCAGGTGTTTTAATTGTTCCTGAGTGGAGATGCGCTAGTTTTCAACGGCATTGGTGGTACAAAACGTAGAAGCAACCACTACATTCAATTTTGTGAAATTTCAATAATGGATTGCTTGACCATGTGTCTGTCAGATACCCACTAACAAAATTCAGGCTATATTTATCTGTTCGTATTGAAGTGTGGGTGTGGGTCCACGAGTTAAAAGAGGAAAGGAAATTGATCGAGTCTTCTTCTTACGTTAGGTGGTGGCAACAGAAGACGATCGCTTATTCAACCAACCATGTACGTCGTACAAGTTCCAAGTTAGGAAAGTCAAAAGGCGCGTTAATAAACGGCCGTGAGGGAGTAAGTAAATCAGCTAAAAATGATCCTAACGTTTCCTATTATCTATAAAAAAGAAAAACAAACGTAATAACACGTTTTAATACAGTCATTTACTTCCATAAAGATTCGGCGCACAATTACAAAAAAATAAAGCTGTAAAAAGTGAGAAAAAGAAATCGAGACACGAGGTTTTATCTTGATCCCTTAAAAGTGAGAACCCGTGCTTTCCTGTTCGATGGGGAGTATTACCCACATTCCAAGCAATCTCTCGTTCGGCGAATTCTTCACATGCTTCTTCAGACCTAATGCAATTGTACACATTCAAATTTTTCTACACTCATTGCCTCGAATAAAAAAGCCTGCACTATTCACCTGTATGTCAAATTTTTTCAGCACTATAACTTTCTGTTATACTTTCTCTCGGATGAAGTGATATTATATGTCGATGTGCTTTGTTCTTGCATAAAATCCTGGATTTTTAGATAGGAATAAAGCGTGATCCCGACCCCCAACAACTTCAAATATCAACTTTAAGTTTTCGAAACACATTTAATGGGACTTTGGACATATCCACAGGGCACTCTTTGAGATCTTATCTGATGAATATGGGATATTGCTTCACTTGAACGTAGTTGAGGCAATCAACATCGTAAATGCACCTCGCTTGAACGTAGTTGAAACAATCAACATCGTAAACGCACCTCATAGCCTCATCCACTAGTCAAACTATCTTATCTTTGACTGTTCTTCCCACTAAAATGGCTTCGATATTATTGCTGGTACTTTGAAACTGATTCCAAAAATGATTAGGGGACCTTCAACGGGCCAGTTGCCGTCTTCAAGAGCACGCCATCGAGGAACGGCACGAGTTACTGAGTCAGAATTTTGTGACTCCGATGACGAGGACGCAAGCCTATTTATAGGCCTTAAGCAATTGTTATTCATGGTACAATCAGGGATATAGACGATTAAACGAAGATATATGCACTTTTGAAAGACACGGAGAATCAAGAGATTTATTCTAGAGAAATATCTCTAATAGGTGGTGTCGCGACTTTAAATTAGACTAATAGATTATCAAGTTATTTAAATTAATTAACCTAATTTGGATCCTCCCAAATCCTACAACTTAGGTTCAATTCAAAAAAATTATTTAATTAGAGCCGTCACTAATATATAAAATGGCGGGAGAACTATTTTAGCTCGTGAACGGAGAAAGTGAGTTCGGGGACTTGATTATATTAATTTGAAAAATTAATGCCCTTTCGATACTAATTTCATGAAAAATCCTTTTTCGATTGATTGATGTGAATTGAGTGAATTATTATTGTCGCGATCCTAAAAAAATCAGGCTAACGGATTATCGGTGTTAATTAAATCAACTAACCTAATTCGGATCCTTCCAAGTCCTACCGAATCGCGACTTAGGTTTATTCATGAGAAAATATTTAATCGGAGCCGCCACTAATCATTTACGGTAGGTTGATTAGAAACCTATATAAAATAACGGGAAAACTATTTTATCTCTACGAACCCGTAGAAAATAAGTCCGAGGACTTGATTACGCTAATTGAAAAATTAACGCCCTTTCGGTACTAATTTCATGAAAAAGCCTCTTCGATTGATTGATGTGAATTAAATGATTTTGATTAATTGGAAAAATGTGACATGAAGACCATATATTATGCGCCCATAGGATGATTTTTTGGTATTTTCGGCAATAAAAGAAAACACTCAAAAGCAATAAAAAATATGAACAAAAATAAACAAAAATGCCCATAATATACCTTTAAATTTTCGATTTTTCCAAAAGAATTCACTCATCTCCAGAGATTTGGGTTAGAGAAGAATTTTTATCCACTACATCCTCGAAGATTCGAGCCAAGGTATGTGGATAGGGGTATAAAACAACAACGTCCCTTTTGCCAAAGGGAAAGAACACGAAGTTTTATACTAAACCACTATCCAATTCCGTGAGATCACGGCTAAGGCGTGTGATTTAATTTTTTTCCGAATGGCCTAGGCACATTGGGAGCATATATTATGGGCATATTTGTTTAAAGATGTGCAAATTTTATAATAAATCAAAAAGCAAACAAGTATGACCAAAATGAAATAAAATGAATCAATTAAGCTTGAAATTTCGAAAATTTAGAGGGGTGGCCGAAGTTATGAAGTTGGGGATCCACCTTTCCTCATTCAAAAATTCAATCCAATTTTAATTTGAGAAGTTATCTTTAATGGTCGAAAAGAATATATCAAATAATTCTCAAAGAAAATTCAGATTTTTCCCAATCCAATCAAACCTTATCCACAAGATTAGATATTCACCCAAACCACAAAAGATAAGATAATATAAGGCACTTAACTAACTCACATATTAGAGATAAACATCCGAAGCAAAAGATTATCCATGACAAGTCAAGCATTATTCAATCTAGAAAATCTAACCAATTAGATTAAATTCGACTTGATCCAATCTTTATCCGCAACGAGATAATATCAAACAACCAATCGGATGAACCCAACATATCAAGAGATAACCATTGCAATGAAGCTTATTCGCACGTTAAATCTAGTCGTGAACGGATGTGTACCGAAACCCTATCTCGACCACAAAAATTCTTACTTGATTTTTTATCTAGTCCAACTTCCATGGTTGTCATTCACGGCATTAGATGAGGCCAAATTAGTCAAGGATAAATTCAATTCCACCCACCAAAATAAAGATCAAGATAATCTTCATCCACCAATATGCATGATTCGGCCAAAAGGAATGACAAATATGCCGAAAATCAAACTTGATTTGTGAAAATTCTGATTTAGTCCAATTTGATTTTTTTAAAATCTCTTAATAATTTGGTTATTTTGAGAAAAGTGTGGCGCTAATTAAACCTCATCAATTCTAAAAAAACAAACATAGAATCCAACCAATTCCTGAACCAATTGAGCCTTAAACATTCAGAATTTTTTTCAACTTCTTCAATTTAGAAGGATTGAATTTTCACTTCAATTGCTAACAAATACGCTCATCAATACAGTAGAACATATATACGCGTTTTGAAGCAAAATAATGCATTGAATTGCAACCATAAGTAGAGAAAAATCATACCTTTTCAATGCCAATTTCCAGAACACGCAAGCTGTAAATTTCCCCCAAAACAGTCTTTTTTTTTTTTAACGAATTGAAGCCGTAAATTTCCCCCAAAACAGTCTTTTTTTTTTAACGAATTGGAGCTCTAATGTTCGAGGTCTATAACAGCAAATAGCACTCAAGTCAGGGGCTGAATATTGATAAAAAATCAGGTGAAATAAACCTGGAATAATGTTGAATCAGTGACACAAAAGGGGGGCAGAACAGCAACTTCAATTTGTCGGGACAGCAGCTAACTCAAAGAATTGTTCTCGCGGATCTGTGGCTTCGGCAATGGACGGTGGAGCTTGATCAGGTACGCACGATCGAGGCTTCGTTGGTTGAGGACTATCACGAACGGCCGAGAAAGTTAAACTTTTGGAACCTTCCTTTAACTCTCAAGTGCCGAAAATTCTGATGGGCGCCCAAAAATCCCCTTGAACGCAAACAAGCCCTTGTATATATAGATCTAGACCAGATAATCCTAGTAGGAATAGGAGTTTTCTTGAACCATCGGATCAATTATCCTAACTTGAGTAGGACATGATTATGACCATTAGATCTTGAGTTTCCATATCTACAAGAACTGTATCTAAATAAGTTCCCCCATTCAATAAAACTCTTAGTCAAGATAAGCCTCAATAAAATTCAGAATTAAACTGAAATTTTGAAGAGTCCTAATTGCACTAAGACAATGAGAAGTTCGGCCATGAGGAGTTTTGGTGAATTGATGGCGGTAAATGGCCTTTCCGATGGGCTTAAAATGCAATTCTAGGCTTAAATTAATTAAATGAATAATTAGGTAAAACCTCACATGCTAACATATGTTGATCAACGTCCAAACCCATAAGCCCACTAGCATGTCTTGCTTTTTTTATGCTCAAGTTAAGGCTTTTTAAATAATGGCCATTAAATTGAAAACCTTAAAGCTTAAATGGACTGAATTGGGCTTAAACTAGGTCCTTTCGATTTAAACAAATTCAGTACACCCCTAGGCCTTAGTCGAAATACTCCTCACTAAGTTCGGTTCGGCCCTTTGTCAAAATTAAGCTCAGTTGATTCGCTTTGACCTTAAATGCAATGACTGATAGAAAATAAATATGCAATGCATGAAGAATTATTTATTTTTTTTTTGTGACAATTATGTTTAATCCTCATTTTATGCTTAAATGAATGATTTTCTAAAAAATAAAATTTAGGTGTCAACAATTGCCCTTCTTTGAGTGGAAGTTCGCAGAGGTTTCGCTCAAAGATCAAGATTGAAACCTAAATTTTGCAAAATGAAAATGAAGAACAATGATTTTTTGGGGGAGTTTTAATCCCTTTTTCGATGCAAAGAAAGTGATGCATAATATGCAAGATCAGTAAATAATATGTGCCAAAACTTCTCTTTTTCCGTATTAGAGAAACCAAGCACATGGATCGCATATGATAATACCTGTTTTACCGGATACCTCATAAGCGAGATGACTCCCTTAATCTCAAAGCTTCTTGCAAACGCGAGGATCTCAAGGTACGGGGTGCCTTATCTATTACTAGAAGTTTTCTTCCGATGCGAGACAACGCAAGATATGTGTAGTGTTGAACACATGCTTTTGAGATCACAAGAGTTACGTCGTTGTGAATCGGAAAAAGGACCAAGATCACAAGAGGATCTTAAAGTACTAAGGCCTTATCCGTTACTAGAGGTTGTTCCCTCTAACGCGGGATAGCGCAAGATATATGTATAGTTGAAATGTGCTTCGAGATCACAAGAGCTACGTCGTTATGAGTCGAAAAAGGTATAATCAAGATCACAAGAGCGTACGTTGTTGTGATTTGATTAAAAGACCAAAACCATAAGAGCTACGTCGTTATGATTTGGTTGCACCAAGATCACAAGAGCTACGTCGTTGTGATTTGGTTAAAATGATACCGAGCCATAAGAGCTACGTCGTCATAGCTTGGTAAAAGAGACCAACATCACAAGAGCTACGTCGTTGTGATTTGGTTAGGGATCAAAATCATGAGTGCTTATGTCATCATAATTTGATAATGGTCAAAATCATAAGAGCTACGTCGTTATGATTTGACAATGATTAAGATCGCAAGTGTATATGTCATTGCGATTTGACAAAGGTAGAGATCATGGGTGCATATGTCGTCATGAATTAATACCATCAATGCTGTATAGCATAATTATAAAGGATGTATTATCGAACCAAATCGATAAATACAAAAGGGATGCGTTACTGAAATGAATCATGACAAATACGATAGGTTAAAATGACAACTTAAATGAGCAAAGCTCGTCAATTTGAAAAGGGTTGGGAAAACTTACCTGGATTCCCCGAATGGTTTTAATGAATGGTCAAACCGATCGTATCATACCTGTTTATTCACTTGAGGTCTATCCATAATCAACGTAAACGCAACATGATATGTCCACAAATCTTTGAACTTTTTGCTCGCATTATACGACTTCACTAAGGAATTCTTTTAATAAGGAAATCTACTCGATCCTCTTGATAAATCCGAACAATTTGAATGAGGAACCTTCGATCGAGAAAGGATTTTCACTCATTCTCATGAAAAGGCTTTTAAAACCCGACCATTGATGCGGGTATAGTAAACACTCGGAACCGTCATCTTCACATTCAACAAGGGTCCGGGTATTCTCGCAATTAATATGACCGGACCAATCCATGAGGTCTTTTGCAAGGATCGTAATTCAGGTTTGGTCAAAGGTCGATCAAAGGGGACTCATGTGAGTCATCAAGCTTAGAAATGAAAGGAGATCTTTATCATCTGCATTAGGTTTACAAGTTAGGAAACCCCGCGAAATGAGATAAAAATGATCTTGCTTGCACTTCTTCGAGCTGTATTTATAAGCGATTTGAAATACTACATTAATCCAAGTGCCCTAATCTGAAGAGACTTTTGGTGAGGGTTGTAATATAGGTTCGGGGTAGGCTTGGAAATGAAAGGCTTATTGACAACAAGAAGTGTATAATGGTGAGATTGGTGATCATCTCTCTTTTCCATTTTAAGCATGGCGCTCTTGTGAATTTTTTTAGGAACATTTGAGCATGTTCATTTGAGACTTCCCTTCCTTCTAGAGATTTTTTCCGAGAGACCCCTTTTTTTTTACTTCTCATGATTGGAGAGGGCCTTTTGCCTTTCGGCTGCATTTCTTAAGTTTTTTTGTTTTTGCATGGCAAGCCTTTGCTTTTCTTATTCCCTTCTCGCGCCTCTTTCGTTGAGCTCTTTTTTTCTTTCAAAAGGAAGGAAGGGGTCTCATCCGAATCTTTTGCATATTTTGCCGATAAATCTTTCAAGTTTTAGTTTGCTCCAAGGTACTCTACTTATTTGTCAGATGATTTCAAATGATTCTTTGCCAAGATGATCACCAATCGGGTTTTGAGAAGTGAATCCGCCGCACAAATTGGGTTAAGCAAAGGATCAAGTGTGTATGGTATAGAAATCAAATGCTCTTCGTCATTCCTAAGGCACTTGAGCTAATATAGGATTCACATGCAACAAATATGCTTGAAGATTGATGCAAGTGAAAGCAAGAAAATTTTATTCATCCTTTGAATCTCTAAGAATTGCCCCAATGTGGGGTTGTTCCTAACAGGGTATGAAATAAAACCGCCGTTCAAGGGGTTTAGCAACGGATAACCTGTCTTGTTTGGGTAGAGAAAGCAAATGCCTCATATGATTTTGGTCGTCATACTTTTCGCGAGAGAACCCTTTACCTTGTGAGCATAGAAACCCTCACTTTTCTCCTTTGGGGATTAAAATATATGATGTGTATGGAAATGGCTTGCCTTTCATCGTCCCGACATTCCTCATTCAAAATGATCAGTTCAATTGGATCGGAGAAACTTCCTAAATGAAATCATCTCACAGTGTAGATTAATAATGCTAACGAAACAAGCGGACAAACGAGTATAAGCGGTGCATGAGTAAACATCAAAATGGATTATAACTTGATTCAAATGTCGAATAAATCAAGCATAATACTTCTTTACAACATCAAAATTGACTGGATTGGTGAAGATACGACCATCCATTTCGCAAGGATTAAAGCACCACATGGGAGCACCTTCTTCACAACAAATGGACCACTATAGTTCGGAGCGAACTTTCCTTTTGGAAATGGAACAATTGGCAACAATTTCCGCAAAATAAGGTCACCAACCTGGAAATGTCGAGGCCGAACCTTTTTGTTAAAGGATTTAGCAATCCTCTGTTGATAGCACTGGCCATGACATACGACTCTAAGCCATTTCTCATCAATCGGGTTCGGTTGATCCATCCTCTATTAGACCCAATCGGCTTGATCGGTTTCACTTGAGATAATATCCGCAAAGAGGGGATCTCCACCTCTACCGGTACTCTGCTTCCATCCCGTATACAAGGGAGTATGGGGTTGCCCTAATGGATGTTCGAATCGAAGTTCGATATGCCATGAGTGCAAAAGGCAACCTTTCATGCCGATCCACGATAATTCTCCGCCGTTTTTGCCAAGATCTTCTTAATGTTCTTATTAGCCGCTTCAACTACTCCATTCATCGAGGACGATACGGAGAGGAGTTTATATGCTTGATCTTGAATTTTTTGAACAGCTCATCAACTAGTTTGTTATTCAAATTCGAGCCATTATCGGTGATTATGGCCTCAAGTGAGCCGTATCGTACAATGATGTCTCGACGGATGAACTTCACAACATTCCGTATGGTGATCGCTAGGTATGATGCGGCTTCAATCCATTTAGAAAAATAATCGATGGCCACCGGAATGAATCGATGTCCATTAGATGCTTTTGGATTGATTGGACCAATCATATCAATGCCCCACATAGAAAATGGCCAAGGTTCCGATAGGCGATGCAATTCGTTTGGAGGAACATTGATCTTGTTCCCATGAATCGGCATTTATGACAACTCCGAACATCTTGAATATAATCACTTTCTAACGTGAGCCAATAATAACCCAACCTCATGATCTTCTTAGCTAACATGTGGCCATTCATATGTGGACCACGAGATCCCTTCATGTACCTCCATCATCGGACGGATTGCTTGAGTAGAATCAATGTACCTTAAAAGGGTCAAATCGAACGACCGCTTATACAAATTCTCTCCACTTAAAAAGAATTTCGATGCCATCTTTTTTATATATCTTTAATCGACGCAGTACTTTTCTCGAGAAACTCTTGCTTCGAATGTAAGTCTTGATGTCATAGAACCATGGTTTGCCATCGGGTTCATCGATCAGGCCATACAATATGCCGGCTTTCTTAGTACCTCAATCTTCAAGGGCTCAACCTCAAGCCCATTGGTGACTTGTAACATTGAAGACAAAGTTGCTAATGCATCGGTGAACCGATTGTGAGTCATGGATAGATACACAAATGAGATATCATCAAATTCCTCCACCAACTCATCCGGATATTCATGGTAGAGTAGTAACTTAACATCCCGTGTTTTTCATTCCCCAACGGTTTGGAGAATAATTAAAGCGAAATCTCCGAATACTTTGAGCCGGGTTATGCCCATTTCAATCGCACCTGCAAGCCGAGAATGCACGCTCGTATTCTGCTATGTTATTTGTGCAAGGAAATACTAACTTCGCCGCCACAGGATAATGTTGGCCACCATGTGATATTAGAACCGCTCTAGTGCTTGATCCCGGATAAATTTACAGCTCCGTCGAAAAACATGGTCCGGACATAATCATCTACCGACATGATTCGATTCTCGGGATGATATGTGTCATCGTCTTGCCTAGGATTTTCAGTTGGGACATCGCCTATAGCTCATCCCTTGACTGATTTTTTGTGACAAATAATGAATATCAAATTCAGAAATGAGGATCTGCCATTTTGCAAGTATGCCTATCAAGGCGAGTTGATTCAACAGGTACTTAATAGGATCGCATTCTGTCACCAAGAGTACTTGATAGTGCAAAGTATTTTGCCGAAGTCTATGTAGCACCCCGACTAACGCCACACATGTCTTCTCGGCCTCGGATTAATTCATCTCGAAGCCGTGAATTTCTTGCTCGAGATAGTAAATAGCTCGTTCTTTCCCATCCTCACGACTCACTTGAGCTAACATCGCTCCCAATGACTCGCTATTGATAGTAAGATAAAGGATCAAAGGTTGCCCTGGCATTGGCGGAATAAGTACGGGCGGATTCATGAGATGTTGCTTCAACTTTTCAAAAGCCTCCTTACACTCACTATCCCAATTGACTAGCGCATTCTTTTTCAACAACTCGAGGAATGGTTTAGCGATCTCAAATAATTGAGAAATGAATCGAGCAATATAGTTCAGCCTACCCATAAGGCTACGAACTTTTTTGACCGTTGTCGGTGGCTTGAGCTCACGAGATGGCCTTCACCTTGGATGGATCGATCTCGATACCTTTATTATCGACAATAAATCCAAGCAACTTGCCCGAGCTAGTGCCAAAAATACATTTGGGTGGGTTAAGCCGCAATCTGAATTTTCGAAGTCTTTCGAGCAGCTTTGTCAAGGTTTCGACGTGATCCTCCCCATGCCTTATCTTTGCAATCATATCGTCGACATAAACTTCAATTTCATTATGCATCATGTCATGGAACAAAGTAACCATGGCTTGTTGGTACGTAGCTCCATCATTTTTGAGACCAAAGGGCATTACCTTGTAATGAAACAATCCCACATGGTGTAGTGAACGCGGTTTTCAACTTCTCATTGACATTCATCGGAATCGATTGTATCTAGAGAAACCATCCATAAATGAAAACAGCTCAAACTCTGCTGTATCGTCGACAAGTACATCAATATGGGGGAGCGGAAAATCGTCTTTAGGACTAGCCTTATTCAAGTCTCGGTAGTCGACACGGACCCGAACCCGACCGTCTTTCTTTAGTACGGGACTATGTTAGCGACCCAATCAGAGCATTCGGTAGTCTCGATAAATCCCACATCAAGAAGTTTTTTAACTTCTTCTTTTATCTTTTGAGCCAACTCGGCCTAGCCCTCCGTGTCCTTTGCTTTACGGGCTCAGCCCGAAGGATCGGTCGGTAAACGGTGTTCGACGATCGATCGATCGAGACCGGGCATATCTGCATAGGACCCAGGCGAAGATGTCCCGGTAATCCCTCAAGAGCTTGGTCGGACATTCAACTACGTCCTTAGGAAGGTTCGCCCCGATCTTAACTTCTCTAGGGTTTTCTACATTGCCCAGGTTGATCGAGATAGTCTCTTCAACGGTCAAGGGCTTTGTCTCTTCGTGCCTTTCTAAATCCCGACAAATTTCCTCATAGTCGGGATTGGACTCATCTAGGTCGTATACTTCTAAATTCACTTTGGGTTTCCCTCCTCACGTTTGCCGTGAAACATAAAATAGCGGAATCGGAAAAATAAATTGGGTTTAAATATGCATGAGTTTTGTTGTGATTTTCAAAAGTCAATGTTCTTTTTTTCGAAGAATTTTCTTTTTAAAGACCGTGGGACAAGAATTCTTGAAGAAGCCCAGCCCTCGGTTCTTACCATGGATGACAATTTTATTCGATCGTTGGTTATCGTCATTGGGCGGGTTTGGGATACCTCGACAAGATTCAAAGAATTTAATGAAGAACATTTGTAATTTTATTGATAATGAAATCAATACATTACATTTTATTGAAAGGGAAATTCAAAAATGCAACATAACATGAAAATAAAAATCCTAAAGAAGTGACGCGACCTAGACCCATAAAAGCAAGAAATATCCCATACAAGGGATTGCATAAACGTAAATGTGTTACTATGAATCTAAACCCTCCAATGGATCGTCGAATAAAGCCTTGACGGATGGCCTTGGGGGTGTAGGCACCATGTAAGGCTCCTCTTCGGGTGCTCCGTCAACTTGCATGGGATCCTCGAATGTAGCAAAGCAATAGTCAAATCGCCAAACCATCCAAGCAAGATCGGGGATTCCATCATCGGGTTCATTGTCGTCCCGGGTCCATCAGCTCGGCCATAGCATCTTGACCCTTCGGCGAGTCGGGGAACACAATCCCTAGATTATCTTCAAATTGAGCTATCTCATTGTAACCGCCGACCACTCCAGTGATCGGAAGGTGGTGTACAAAGGTGGTGGCAAAGGACTACATTCTAGTTTATCGCGACCCATCGTGCATCTCTGCCATGCCCGGGATGGCCACGTCCTTGGTATCCCAAACCGGTTGTATGGAACCGGCCTCTAAGTTCAATAGGGTTACGGATCCCTTGGCCATGTCTACCCAAACCCTTACCAAGCTCAAAATCGTTGCCGATCATTACCTTAGCCACTATGAGGGAAGAGTTCGATACATCCGGAACCGGTAGAGGACTCTGCGGCGAAGCATGAATAGTTTGTACTAGCTCGAAAGCATGGTACGAATCCTCTTCAGTATGAGCTGGCTCGATGTAAGGGATAGCCGTTTCGTTGAAAATCCGATGATCTTCTTCACCATGAACAATCACTAACTTCGCTCTACCACGAACTTGATTTTCTAATGAAGACTCGATGGGACAGCACCCGCATTGTGAATCCATGGACGTCCCAAGCAAGAGGTTGAATGCGAAGGAATGTCTAATACTTGGAACAAGACATCGAACAAAGAGGGTCCAATCTGGATCTCGAGATTAATTTGCCCCATAACGTTCTTTTTCATACCGTCGAAGGATCTAATTGAGGTTTTAGTTGCCTCGCATTTTGGCCAAGTCAATCCCCAGGCGGTTCGGTGTAGCTAAGGGACAAATATTCAATGCCGACCCATTGTTGATGAGTACCCGAGCTACATAAGTCTGTTTGTGCTTGACCGTTATGTGCAAGGCCTTGTTGTGGC
Source organism: Rhodamnia rubescens (assembly GCA_021437795.1). Taxonomy (NCBI): domain Eukaryota; kingdom Viridiplantae; phylum Streptophyta; class Magnoliopsida; order Myrtales; family Myrtaceae; genus Rhodamnia; species Rhodamnia rubescens. Next base: position 3,199,663 of record JAILYA010000013.1, read on the forward strand.
CTCGTCCTTCGACGAGGATCTCATCATCGGCAAATGCGACACGATCCTTTAGAAGGATGGTCCCAATAAAATTCTCCAACTTGTCCGACCAATATCTTGAGGCACATGAATTTGACCGAACACCTTCATCAAGGAATCCCGATGCTTTTCAGATTATTGTAAAAGTTCGAGTAAAGAAGACCTGGGCCGGCAACTTTCGTAATTGATTGACAATCTTTGTATTCACTTGTCTTGATCACGCCCAAAAACTTCTTTGCATCTTTCTCGGCGACACCTTGACCGGTGATCATCACTATAAGTACGTCCGGACCTTGTTATTAGGGTGAGGTCATAGGACCAAGGAATCGCTTTGTTATCTTTATAAGGAAAATGCTGAGGTGAAGTGATCACCGAGTCTCGGGTATGACAATTCCAAATTCATCATCCATCGCGTCCTCCGGGCGGGCATGTCGGCTAGCTCCGGATCCTTCTTAATCGGATTAGCCATATCGGCCTCTCTCTGCTTCAATCTTCGAAGAAGACCCGGATTGAGATAGAGTCAAAGCGGTAAATTCTTGATCCCGATCAATGACAACTGGGATACGGTGGCTACTATCTCGGTCCGATTCGCCCAGATTGGCACAAAGTTACTTGAAATGATATTCTTGTCACTCGTTATTTATTTCTAGCTCTTTATAATCGAACAACTCGGGTTCCGGTGCTATATAGTTAGGCAACATAGATCGTGTCCAGACCCCAAAATGTTCATGAACATTTGTCAATCTGTCGCCATGTTCGGGAAAGACTTTAGAAGTTAGAGGACCGGATAATTTTATTGTCACGGAAGTTTGTTTAAGCTATTAGAAAAATATCATGATGCCCATTGAGTCTCCCTATGTTACGAAAATCGGTACGAACCGATTAAACATATGAAAAATGACACAAATGTTTTTTGAGCTTTAGTTCAATGTGCAATATCGCCCCTAAATTTTTAATTTGTTCAATGTGGCCCCTAAACCTTGGTCCAATGTGCAATGTCGTTCCCAAACTTCTAATTTGTTCAAAATAGTCCCGAGCTTTGGTCCGATATTGAATGTGGTTCTTAAAATTTTCATATAGTTTAGTGGCAACATTAAGCATTTACCAATCGTTCTTGGACCACTTTAAGCAAATTAAATGTTAGGGATAATATTGCATATTGGGCTAAAGTTTAGCGACAAAATTGCACAAATAAAAGTTTGGGGATGATAATGTATAATGGATCAAAGTTTTAGGATTATTTGTGCTATTATCCCTTAAATTAAACTTGCTTAACGCGATATATATATTTTTTATAATCGAGGTTTCTTACGTGCAATGGATTATTCCTCGGGATGATGGGGGTATGCCAATGTCACAAAGTAAGTCCCCAAGACGTGATTGTTGGGAGTCGAATCGGGACCTCGGTAGTTTTTCTTGTCTAAGGCCTAGGAAGTTCAACCAACTTGTCCAACGCCCCATTGGTCGCTTAACGCGATGTTGATATGCATAGAACTTGAAAATGCTATATGTAAGAGGTTACTCCAAAAAGTTTACTCATTGAACAACAAGTATTATGACTTTCACATTGATTATGTTAAAAAAAGCTTTAAATTTATTGTGTGATTGCCAATTTACTCATATTGGCCAATTCTAACATGAAATCACCGACGTGATGGTCTTGTCGGCGCAAACCATCCTACATGGCATGGCACGCCGCGCTAATGTGGATAATTACTGCAATATTATCTATTTCCTGATTTTTTTTAACTTTATTAGTCCTCTTTTTCCAACTCTAGGCTGGCAACAGCCGCAACGCCCTAACCCAAACTAGGCAAAGTTCATCGGCCCTCGTTTGTGGCCAACGACCTCAACAACCCAAAAATAAAATTTATAAAAAAAAAAAACAACAAATTATAAATAAAATTACAAAAATTGTCCACGTTGTAGGTGGCTATCCGCCGACCGTGCCACATAGGACGATCTAGGCTCAAATTGATCGGGATAATTAAATTGGCAAATCAACCAAATGTTTAAGACTAAATTAGTGCTATTGAAAGGTTTAGAATTAAATGGGCATAATTGAAAATTCTAAGACGGAATAAGCCGCCATATAATAGGTTTCGGATTTTTTGCACAATTATATTGAAATTATGCCTATGGAAATTTTAAGATCGAATAGTGCTGCTCAGGAACATCCAGATGAGAAGTCTTTTGTAAATTTTATGGAGTCCTTTTTTTTTGGTCGAATTTATGGAGTTCTATGAAAATGCAACTTACTTCCTAGATCCACTAGAGTCAAGTGTCAATTTCAGCATTTAAGTTTTGTCTAGAGATTGCTACTCCTCGAGCAAAAAAAAAAAAAACAGAAAGGTTGGTACGTTGGAATTTGCCATTGCTTGGAGGGACATTCCCAGTTGTGTCTACATAAATCTCCCTAAAGTTTTCTCGAGAGTTAGAGAGCATATCATGAGGTGGGTTTCTTAGGTGATGATCATTTTCTTGTTGCATTAGTATTTCTTCTCAAATGCCGATCCCTCCACCATTAGGTAGACAAAATCATTACTATAAATTTATTTTGACAGAAATGGTTCAAAGCTTCAGACTTCTGCACAACCTCAGAAGGAATACTGTCAGCTCGAATTTTTTGAATTACCACAGGCCCAAGACTCGACAATATAAGGTAAGAGACATAAATGAAAGGTCCCCATGCACGTCCCATACGTAGGAACTCACCATCTCCGCTCTCCAACGAAGTCTCTCTCAATCTCTCTCTCTCTCTCCTTTTTCTACTCTAACGTCAGTGTAATGTAGGTGGTGGGCGTTTGACTAATGAGCTTGGGCGTGTACCAGACCATTTGATACATTGCCATATATCTTTAACCCTCTGGAGTTAAACTCCTGCTAAAATAAGGAGCAAGGGGCCACAGAAATTAAGGCAAATATGGATTTCCTTTCGACCGGTGAATGCGGATGGAAGATTGTTTGACAGGAGAAATTTATGACCCTCTTCGTTTTGAGGTCGTTTTTCATTCAACGCCAGATTATTCTCCAGCCACCCTGCCCCGGTTTCTCCTGTTCTCTCTCAGATTACCCTGACCTGCCTATTTATATTCTTCAAGCTGTGAGTAAGATCAACACTAGAGTCATCGTTCCGCGTTTGAGAAGTTACCCTCTTAACGATTTACCAGTCCGGGAATTTCATCCCTTTTTATTGTGGGGTGTTTTTGTATGCATTGTTGCATGATGGAGGAGCTTTCAGATCATAATTCATGCAGCTCTGCTGTCATGGCCTCCTCCAGTACTGGCAATGAGGTCAAGAAGTCCGTAAATGTCGATCAGGGAATTCCCTTGGAGCCACTGCCTTTGCTGAGCTGCTTGGCCAAGGCTTTGCATGAAAACCCTAAAGACGCTCACCCTAACGCTCATCCATTCCAAGAAGTTGGGGACGACGTCACCGTGGCGCTCCAAATTGGCCTCCCCAATTATTCGGGCGGGTCGGCGGGTTCTTCCTCGAAAGCTATGAGCCTAAGTGCAGGTGCGGGAAGATATTGGATCCCTACTGCGGAGCAAATTCTCATTGGATTCACCCATTTTTCATGCCATGTTTGCTTCAAAACGTTCAACCGCTACAACAATCTTCAGGTGAGAAGAAGCTGAGAAGCGATTGGTGGACATATTTTGGGACCATTGGTTAGCCAAAACATAATGTAGTCATATGCATCTGCGACGAAAACGACTCGGGATGTTTGGGTTTGAAATCCTAGTGTTGGCGAGCTGGTTGACCAAATATTTTAGTAATGATATCTAGGTAAAATAATGCAGAAAAGAAATTCCCACAAACATAACCATCACACCAAGGTCACATGCTACTTCACATGACTTTGTGTTGTAGATGCACATGTGGGGGCACGGTTCACAGTACCGGAGAGGGCCGGAATCTCTCAAGGGCACGCAGCCACGGGCCATGCTGGGGATACCGTGCTACTGCTGCACCGAGGGATGCCGGAACCACATCGACCACCCAAGGGCCAAGCCGCTCAAGGACTTCCGGACCCTTCAGACGCACTACAAGCGGAAGCACGGGTCGAAGCCCTTCGCATGCCGCAAGTGCGGCAAGCCCCTCGCCGTCAAGGGCGACTGGAGGACCCACGAGAAGAACTGCGGCAAGCGCTGGCTCTGCATCTGCGGCTCCTACTTCAAGCATAAGAGGTCACTCAAGGACCACATCAAGTCGTTCGGGCCCGGCCACAGGCCTTTTCCTCCCGATTTGTTCGACATTGGGGTCGAGGTGTCTAGTAGTGGATCTGTAGCACCGTTCATGTTCGTCTGACTCTTAGATGCTTAAATAATATTGACTCATCTTCGCAAGGTGATATCGGATTGTCTCCCTGATGTATCATTTTACCTCGTGTGACATCATGGGTTAGTCCTACGAGTTATGGATTATTGCATTGTCATGCTGAAAATATATTGCGCTCCTTAGCAAAATTAACTTCGCATGGATCAATTTAGCAAAGTTTTCTCCCGTATGGTTCGGACTGTAATCTAAACCTATTCTGCTAACCTTTTCTAGGAAACAAAATGCGGGGAAAGTTGAGGTTAACTCTGATGTGGGCATTAAAGTTCGTTTCTATGGCGAATCCCTTCAAGCCTATAACCACAATCGGGGAAGTTGAACATTACGCGTCCCGCGTTGCTGAGATCTGAATGGGATGACATGTAGACGGACTTGGATTTTCCAGCATCGAATATGCTCATATCCAGAGTTCTCTTGGACGATTGCTGAAATCTATTGTACACATGACAATTTTTTGATATCCGACGATCGGGTCATGAGATCTCAAGTCTTTGAATCACAGTCGTTTGATATTGTTAGAAGCTCCATAGTTTTGCCAGCTAGATGCAAGTATTTGATAATAGATAGATACTACGAGCTTCTTGAATGATCAAGAATCGCCTTGAACAGATTCGAAGCCACCAAGAAGTTGCAATTGGTTTGTAAGGATGAAATAGGAAAAAGAAAGAAAATGTAGGGTTCTAGTATGTCAATGTTTGGGGCTGAGTTAGGACTTGGGTAATCAGAATGAACTCAGATAGAGATGAGGGTGATTCGTCAATGCTAACGCTGAATGACTCACTTCGAACTCAATTAGAGTTCGTAGGGTAGACTCGGATAAAGAAGTACCTTTGTGTGGTTTCAAGAATCCTGATGTTCAAAATCCTAACTGAGCATGTTTTCGAAATCCGGACATCACAGGTTAGTTTTTGATCCTCGGAGATTTGCGCGGTTTTTTTGTTGCTGGGAGAATTGCAGGATTTCAATATCGGACAAAGGAGATGGGTGCATCCGAAGTTTCGTGAGTCGAACCTGAAATTAGCCGATCGCAGAGAGCCAAGGGCATCGGGCCGGACCACCGTGATCCGCAAACCCTCCTCGTCACTAGGACTCGAGTCACGGTTGGTCCTCCGGCCACCATCGTCATGATGATTCACAAAGTCGTTAATGACAGTAACTAAGAAATTCTTTACGTATGTTGGATTATGATAAAAAAACATAATCATCGTATATTGTTCTCGGATTACATCATCTATATATATATAGTGAGCATTAGGGCTCACTAATTATAGAAAAAACTAAACTACCCTTTCATTACTCCCCCTCAAGTTGGGGCATAAACATCAAAGAGCCCTAACTTATTACACAAAGTAATTACTCTACTACGCCTGTAATGACTTAGTGAAAAGATCGGCAAGTTGGTCTTCGGTCCGCGTGTATTGAAGTGTTATGTCTTGTTTTGAATCTTTTCTCATCAGAAAATGACAATCTACTTCAATATGCTTCGTGCGCTCATGAAAAACTGGATTTGAAGCGATATGCATAGCAAACCTGGTTATCACAACAAAGAATCGAGGGAGCCGATGATGACATACTAAGTTTGGATAATAACATCCTCAACCAAATCAACTCACTAGTCACATGAGCCATGGCTCGATATTCCGCATCAACACTTGATCGAGATACCACATGTTGTTTCTTATTTTTCCAACTCACAAGATTGCATCCAATGTATACACAATAACCGAGAAGTTGATCGCCTATCAAAAGGGTAACCAGCCCAATCAGCATCGAGTAGCCAATAACATCAAGATGTCCATGATTCTTGAACAATATCCTTTTGCCTGGTGCTCCCTTCAAGTATTTAACTATACGTAGCATCGCCTCCCAATGTGTAGTACGAGGGGTACTCATAAATTGACTAACAACACTAACGACAAAAGAGATATCGGTCGAGTAACGAGTTAAATAATTGAGCTTACCCACCGAGTCTCCGATACTTACTTGGATCATGAAGTAATTCGCCATGTGTTCGTATCAAGCTTTACATTAGGATCCATCGGAGTATTAACAGGCTTCGCTCCAAGAAAACCAACCTCACCGAGAATATCCGGCACATATTTTCATTGTGATAGTGAGATACCATCACGTGGGTAGGTCACCTCAATGCCCAAGAAGTACCTCAAACAACTCATATCTTTTGTGCTAAACTCGCCCGTAAAATTGCCTCAATTTTTTTATGCCCACGTAATCACTACTAGTAATAATAATATCATCCACATACACAACCAAGAGAACACAACCAACGGGGCAAGTAGAGCTAAATACGGAATGATCTACAATGCAACGTCGCAAACCAAACAGAATAACCGCATCACCGAAACGACCAAACCAGGCATGGGGAGACTGTTTCAACCCATATAATGCCTTGCGCAGCGACAAACACTTGTAGACTCCCCCTAAGCAACGAACCCCGGGGTTGCTCCTTATATACCTCCTCCGCCAAGTCCCCATGAAGAAAGGCATTCTTGACATCAAGTTGGTGAAGAGTCCAACTATAATGGAAAGCAAGAGAGATGAAAACACGAATGGGCGATATCTTGGCTACAAGAGAGAATGTGTCATCATAATCAACTCCATATTTCTGGGTGTAACCTTTGGCAACTAGACATGCCTTTAAACGCTCAACAGTGCCATCCTGGTTGAAACTTTTACTGTGAAAACCCAACGGCACCCCACACTGTTTACCGGCGGTAGTGTGCAAGTTGCCATGTCCCATTATCCTGTAGTGCTTGCACTTCATCTTTCATAACCTGTCGCCAACCTGGATGAGTAAGAGCCTCTACAACCGTACTTGGCATAGACACAACAGACAAAGAACCAACAAATGAGGAATATGTAGGAGAAAGACAATCAACATCAACATCAACATCAACATCACCTTTAACCCAAACTAGTTGGGGTCGGCGGTATGTAGGAGAAAGACAATCATAGGATAAAAATCAAGAAAGAGGGTAACGAGTATGTGTCGCGACCTAAAAATCAATTTTTTAGGCTAATGGATTATCATGTTAATTTAATGACTAACCCAATATGGATTCTCCCAAGCCCTACCAATTCGCAACTTTGGTTAATTAGAATAATTTAGAATTTGGAGTCGCCACTAACCATTTATGGTAGGTTGGTTACCTAAATAAAAATAGCGGGAGGACTATTCTTATTCCTACGAACCGAGTTTAAGGATTCGGAAAATTGATTACATTAACCAACTAAAGCTAATGCCCTTTCGGTACCTTAAATCCATGAGATGTCCTAGGTTTAGCAACTCAAGCTTCACTCGATCTTTACTTTAAGCTCGAATGAGGTGTTTTTTTTGTATTTTCATTTATTTGGAATGAATGCAATGGTATGAATGAATGAATGCGATGAGACTATCTAAAATGCCGAGATATGCAAAGCATGCAAATTTAGAGTCAAGTTACCCTATATGCAAAAATTAACTACTCAAACTAAGGCATGCAAATGATATATGGCCTATATGCAATAATAATGGCTTTAAGCAAAAATCATGGAAGACATAGATGGTATGCAAGCAATCATAGAAGCGAAAAAACTAAACGTGTAAGTTTAATTTATCAGCATTGAGTGCATGAAGACTAAACATGATTTCCACATAGCATAACACAATAAAAATGACATATCAAGTGATGCCTTGTCCGATTTTCGAAAATTATAATAAATGATTATATAATTTTCGAAAATATGGTAGGTGATGCATTGATATTTGAAAACATGACGTATCATATAGCATGAAAATATGCATGGATGATATAAGATATGCAAAGGAAATATGATATGATAAGATGTGCAAGATACGATATGGAATATACAAAAGATATGCATGATATATGTAGAAAATATGCAAGATATGTATGAGATATGCAAGACAACATGAGCTGATTTTTTTTTGGGCTTTTATGATAATCGAAATATGCATGAGATCAAATATATGCATGGATATAAATGATATATTAAAAATACGGAATGCAAGATATGATACTCCAAAATATAAAGTGGATATGCAAGATATGCATAAAATTCAAAATATGCAAGAGAATGATGTAAGATATCCAAGATATGTTAAATATGCATTGAGACAATGCAAGATATGCATGACAAAATTTTCTGATTTTGTCCCTTTTCTTTTGAATTCTCGGCCGATTAAGGATGTTCGATTTGATTCTCTTGACCTAAATTTTCAAGATTTTTTTTAAACTTCATCTTCCTAAAGATGTAATCGAGACATGGCTTATAAGAAACCATATCTCACTAAAATGTTTTAGGATTTTTTTTTAAGTTTATCGGGAAATTTAAATTAGACCAGATACGTAATATCAATCCAATCAAATAATCCAAGATAACGATCCGGATCAAATCAAACCCTATTTTCTTGCAATTTTTCCGAGAAAAGGATATTCACAAATCTAAACTCGGCTTTTCGAAGATAACGAATCGATCTAAACGGCGATAGATCGGATAAGCTAAATTCCCATCTTTACTAAGTTGGAGGGTCGTATCCAAACGGCGACGGATAAGTTTATCCAACTTAACATAGATGTTGCCTATTAGAAAATAAATTTTCCTAATTTAGATTTAGAATTTTTTTATTCTGAAAACATGTCCAATGAGTCCAACTAAAATCCAATTTTCGAAAATCTGTCAAAGTTCGGGTTTTGATATGCAAAACTTGCTCCTTGAATTTTCCAGAAAATTTTTTAGTGTTTATGCCGAAGAATGGAAAGCAAATTCATGCAAAACAGCGACAACAACAATCCAAAAACTTACCTTAACTCACGCGAAATTCTGCATGTGTTAGTAGCATAAATAACACAAAAACAGCTTTATATGGACCAAAACAGCATGTGGACAATGCAGAAACAGCATTGGAACAGTAGCAAAACAGCAGATAAAGCACTCTAAAATATGCTTAAATTAACCCTAAATGTGCAAGAGTGCTACCTTGAATTGCTCAGAAAATTCTGCACGCACAAGCTGTGGGATCCGCACAAAAACAGCACCTCTTTGACCCGATTTGCAACCAAACGAACCCTGAAATAGCAAGGAACTCCAGCACAAGAAAGTAGCTAGATTAGATTTCATTCTTGGGATAAAAACGAGGCTGATCAGCTATAGAACCAAGCTTATCAAAGGGCGAACAAGCGGATCAGAGTTGGAATGAAACTTCAAAGGACCACCGAGTGATGAAAAACGTCAGACCACGAACAGATTATGCTCTTGAATGTCGTTTAGACATTCTCCATGTGGGCTAATGGTGAGTCTTCTCGTCCTGTACCTTTTTGACCCTTTCTTTGTGTGTGCAGACCTCCTTTTCTTCTGCAATCTTCTCCCACTGAATGGACTATCGGCTTTTTGTTCCCTTTTTCCTTGGTTCACTGCGAGGTCAACGAGAGAGCCTTCCTTCTATTCCCTTGCGGCCGTCCAATTTGCAGATTCGCTCACCAAATTGGAATGTATTGGAGATCGGCGATGATTCTCGGAGGCTGCTGGCCACGGTCTCAGTGGGTTTGTAGGACTTATCAATGGTGGGACTTGACAGCTTGAGACAAATGTTCGGCCACGCTCACGGACATGCGATCGATCTTCAAAAAACACCTAGAACACTTGCAAAAAGGACACATATTATGTAAACAAAAGCAGTCACTTTGGACGTTTGATTATGTGTTCTGGACTTTTATCTCTCGTGTGACTACTACTCTTTTGGCGTCTTTTGCTGGGGAAGGCCACAAACAAAACCTGAAAAGAGGAAAAGCAAGGAAAGGGCAATAGGTAGGGCAAAAATATAATAGTAAAGGATCAGCTCCCTCTTCTCCTTGTCCCTTTCTTCTCTTTAATAATTTTTTTTGGTGTGTTCAATGCAATGGCCTCCACCAATACTGAACGGAGAAGAATAAACGTGGAACATTGAAGATTTTTAACTCATCGGGCTGGCTTCGATGCTCGTTGAAGTGATGGTTCGTGGTGAGGCTCAAAAGTGAGGGCGAGATGTCAATGACACTCGTCAAACTTGAAGCTCGTCGCGACCCAGTTGTTCTCGGTGATGAATAATAGCAACTCGCTGATAACCATATATGGCCTGAGAAGATTCAGAAGACTTGCAAAAAAGTAATCAGGTGCCTCCGAGTCTCTTAAACGAATCAGAAAAAAGGATGGAGTGAAATTCTAGAATTGGTCATGATGCTGCAGATTTTGGACTGCATCGTGGACCACCTCTTTGACCAAGATTTCCACCGTCCCTCTTATTCTCTTGCCGTCTTCTCCTTGGATCCTGCACTGAAAAAGAAGACTACTCCATCTCTTGCGCTTTTTTTAATGAATTGGCCTCTCTGGTCTTGAGGAAATCTACAGGTCGGTCGGTGAAGAAGCAAAGACCTGGAGGGATAGTCTTTGTTCGTCTCCTTTTCTTTTCTTCTTCGAATGCTAGAGCGCATATCGATCTGCCTTCTCGAATCTGTACATGAAATCGAAAAATAAAAGGAAAAGTTAAGGTCATGGAGACTCCCTTTTTCCTTCTTTTTTCTATTCGTACGTGGGCGATTCCTCTCTTAGTGCATGCCATCCATCTTCAGAACCTGCAACGAGAGCAAGAACTTTTTCTCTTATTCCCTTTCTTACTTTTGCCGTCAATGAACTCCCTCAAGTGGCCGTGTATTGCAATGAATTGGCCCCATCGTTTGTGAAGCATAAAGATGCTTATATAGGGAAAATTAGGTCAAGTTAGGGGCTCTAACTTATGGTTCTTTGTGAAATAGACCCCGAATCGCAAGACTCTTTTCAATTAAGCCCCGAAGGACTTAATCACACTTATTTAAATTCAAATCAGCCCATATTCCTTAAAACTTTCGGCACAAGATCAATTCAGATAATTCAATTAAGTTCAAAACGTTGAATTAACTCTATCCATTGTCGATCCGATGAAAATGTGAATGCAATGTATGCTAAAATAAATATGAAAACTAAGTTAATTATTTTTTGTAGGAACTAAAATTTAATTCCTGATTTTTTTATGCAAAATAAACGATTAAAAGGTTGGTCAAAATTTAGGTGTCAACAAGTATGTGTATGACAAGACAATCTATTATAGGGAGTAAACCGAGGATTGGGTTGACCAACACAAGAACGTGTACCTTTGCGTAATGTAATGGAAATTTCAGTAGTAGAATCGGGCTCGGAGGCAAGCCGGTGGATCGGGAGACGGGACATTGATCGGTGGAGAATCATGTATATCCAATGCAGCCTATGACTGTACTACTACCTCATGTTGAACAAATTGGCGTCGTTGATAGGTCTTGTCGGCAAATTGAAAACTAGGTGATGACTCGGGCATACTCGCCAAGGGAATAGGCGGTAGTGGAGCTATAGTCGAAAATAGAACATTTTTCGAAGGACCCACTATAGAGGAGTAATATGATTGATCCTCGAAAAAGTTACATCTCGCCGACACATACAATTGCCTACTAACTGGATTATAACACTTATACCCTTTTTGAGTTCTAGAATGCCCAAGAAACACACACTTGTCGCCCGTGGATCGAGCTTATCATGACCAAGAGCAAGACGATGCACAAAAACAGACACACCCAAATACACGAAGTGGTAAAGTAAAAAGTGAACTTGTAGGATGGATAGTGGAGAAAGGTATGCCCCCATGAAGCATTGAGCATGGAAGGCGATTTATGAGATAGCATGCTGTAAGAACAACATGCCGCCAATATATTTTGGGGAGGTTCATGTGAAAAAGGAGGCAACGGGCCACATCCGGAAGATGGCGATTTTTTTGTTCACCCATTCCATTCCGTTGGGGGTATAGGGACAAAAAGTCGATGCAAAACCCCATGAGATATAAGAAATGATTGAAAATCGAGAAAATAGCCATATATTCTTTGGCATTATCGAACGCAAACATTTAATAGAAACATGATATTGATTGAGAATGTCAAAGTAAAACATACGGAAACAAGAAAAAACTTTAGTTCGATCTTTTATTAAATATAACCACGTCATTCGGGAATAATCATCCACAAATATAACAAAGTATTTGTAACCAAACATATCACTAACACGACACGGTCCCCAAACGTCGAATGAACCAACTCAAAAGGACTTGACACACGACGACCGGACACGAGAAGGAAACGATACCCGATGTTGTTTGCCAAATTGGCAAGCGTCGCATTGGATAGGACTCATAGACTCGGAACAAATGAAAAATGACGAAGAATGTCGGGTGGTGGATGACCCATACGGCAATGCATCTAAAATAAGTCGGAAGCAGTTTTCTTCGAGCATTGCAGCAACAAGGTCTTTGTTTAGGTAGTACATGCCCATTGGACTCATGTCCGCCACCAATCATCCGTTCGATCCTCGGATCCCGAAAGACGCAATGAGTGGAAGAAAACATTACAGAACAATTCAAATCTCTAGTAAGAGAACTAACAGAGAGCAAGTTATATGGGAAAGCCGGTAAATGGTAAACGAGATGAAAGAGTAAGAGAGGGGCCCAAGGTTGTATTCCCTTGACCAGTGATATGGGACCGTGAGCCATCAGCAAGTGTAACGGAACTAGGTGACAAAGTGGTAATACCAGACGACAATTTAAAATTACCGGTCATATGATTTGTGGCACCGAGTCTACTAGCCAAGAAGTGGGCGCAAAAGAGAGTAAACAAGATGGGCTACCTGAAGAAGTCTCGTGCCAAAGTAGCAGTAGGGAGCAAAAGAATCCACCACCTAGTTAGGACGCACTAAGGACTCGTACTCGTTGCGAGTCAACATAATAGTACTAGGTAGCTCCTGTGACTAGTCAATAACCTTATGTACCGAAGACTCTATCGCTTCGCATAAGCAGCCCGTGGACGAAGCTCGGAATGTAGGACATAGCAATAAGGCTCGGTATGGCCAGCTCGGCGACAATGGTTGCAATACCGAGAACTTCCAAGCACCCCTACCACCATCTCGGCCACGACTTGATGAAAAGACAGACCTGCCACGACCCCGAGGACTACGCCCTCAACTTCCACGACCACTAGAAGACCGAGAAACCATAGCACTCACTACGGGTGTAGACGATAATGAGTCGGGCACGCATCGAAGGACCCGAGAAGAGACCTCATCTACTTATGGAAGAGTACCCTAAGAGATAATCTACTGTCGGAGAGAAGAATGAGTAGGACCAAGCCCTCGAAGAAATAACACAACTCTCATATCCTGTTGGCGTTTGGCCAACTCTCTAATATCATCGGTGGTGGCAAATAAGTATCTAGTTTCTCACAGAGTATAATGAACCTAGAATAGTAATCGGATGCGGACATGTCTCCAATACGAAGGTCAAATAACTCCTCCCACACATCACAAACACGGGTCATATTATCACAACTTGAAAACATAAGAGCACATTTGTCCCAAATAGCTTTGGCCGATGTACACCGCATAAACCGATGACTAATCTTGGAATCCATAGTATTCCACAACAATGTTCGAATAGAAGCATCGCCAAAGCGCCAATCATCCACCTTTGTTTTATCCGTAGGAGGAGATGAAGTCGGATAACTCGCTTGTTTGGTGGCCAAAAGATATGTTTCGATTGCCATAGACCAAGAAGGGTAATTGGTCCCATTGAGCTTAACGAGAGGTCAACTTCGATTAGCGAGACTGGTATCCGTGTTTCCGAATTGCCAGCCATAGCTCAATAATAATATAAAAGCGAATTTAACAAAAAATTTGCACCTTGTGCTCCAAAGATGATAACTACCATCAATGGTAATAACTCATCGGAACAAAAGCAAAAATCAACATAGGGCATTAACAAATCAACATTGTCTTCCACATTTCATCAACCATGAACAATGAAGCAAACCTCTCTTCCCCCGGATCAGCTATGTCTCAACTCGCAGACAATTCTAAGTTGTATCGCATTATATGCAACTCGAATGTATCCGAATACGTAATCGACAAAATCCAATACTTTCTCGCAACAAAAAAAAAAATCGAACTATACTAAAGCCCTTTAGCAATCAGACACCAACTTCAAAAACGTCACCGAGCTCCACTCAAGAGAAGGCAAACGCACGCAACAACTTAGAGAGTGAAATCACTAGCCTGGCCCTCGTGCTTGTTGCTTGACCAGTACCCTCTTGACCACTATTTGGGGCGTGCTGAAATCGGATCCAGACATGGCGCTGCTTCTTAGTAGAGCCGAGCTCAAGCTTCCGGGCTCGGAGAGGGAGATGATGGAACAGTAGAAGCCTATAAGTGATCCCAAGAAAGAGAACCATAAGTAGGGGGCCACCATAGCACCTTGCTCGCATAAAGATCATTGTGAATTCCCTTTTTTTTATTTTGCTCGCATCAGTGGGAGCAACAGAAGAACTTTGGTGTGAGAAAGTCACACCAATGGATTCACGCCAATGGGAGAAAACGTAGAATCGTGGTTGTGAAGGAAACGTTGGATCGCGACTGCACAGGAAAAGTCGGATGGTGGATCGCGGTTGCGAAGGAAACGTCGGATCGCTCTGGATTTTTTTTTTTTTTTACCGAGAGCGCAGAAGTATTTTGGTGACTATAGGCTCCGATACCATGATGAAAAACATAATCATCGTATATTGTTCTCGAGATTACATCATCTATATATATATATATATAGTGAGCATTATGGCTCACTAATTATAAAAAAGACTAAACCCCCTTTCAATAGATTAAAAAGCCCAAGTGTTCCTTGATAGAGTACGTCGGCTCCAAGCGACTCAAAGCCATTACTTAGATTTTTATTGCATTTGTGCCAATTTAATCTTAAACATTTCATTGAGAAATTCATTGAAAAATTATCAAAAGATTTAAGATTACATTGACTAAATTGAAATGTTTAAGATTTTGTTTTGGTTAATTTAGTCCTAAATCTTTTGATAATTTTCCAATGAAATTCATCTCATCAATTTTGGGCGGAAATCTATGATGTGGACTTTAGGCATCCTACATGGCACAACTAGCGTTGACCTTAACGATTTTTATAATTCTTTGATAAGTTTTCTCAATTTTTTTTCTTTTTCCTCATTTCTCTTTTTTTTTTTTCATTTTCTCTTATTTTCATGCTGACTTCATTGAAAGAAGATTTAAATCTTCTTAATTGTTGCGCGTCCAAATCTATTTCTTACACTGCTCATTTTTGTTTAAAAATTTCCAACCCAATCCTATCCCTTTACTTATCCGGTCTATCAAGTTTACGATTAGAATGTTAATAGTTTTAGGGCGTGAATAATAGCTATTCTATTTAGATTTCTATTTCTATTTTCGGACGAGTTTCGAGCGAGAAAACACATTTGACAACGATAAGAAATTTCCGTTATCAAATAAGAAATTGATTTGATGACCGCATAAAATATCTATAGTTGCTGGTGGTAGGCGACTAGTCGATGGTGTCTAGTGGACCGACGGTGACGATAGGGATGCGAGAGAGAGAAAGAAAGGTCGCGCTGTTAAGAGAGAGGAAGTGAAGAATGAGAAAATTTCTTTAATAGAAAATTCCCACTTTTCAATTTTGCTCCAAATCCATTTCTGAGCAAATGAAATTGTTTTGTCAGATCGATTTTGTTCCAAATCTGTTTTTGGAAAAAATAAATAAATAAAAGATTATCATCCGCTCCCAAAATTGATCGATAAAAAGATAAGAAGATATTATTATTAGCCAGCTCATTGGCGTGCATGCCGACCCCGCGGAAATAACTGAAAGAGGCTCCAAGCCAGACAAGGGGACCATCTCAAGAATTCTTCTGAACGAGTCTGATCTCTTCGGGGCAACAGCAACACCTTGTTGATCACCTCGTCCAGGTTCAAGAACGACGACCCGGAAGGACACGTGGCCTCTTGGGCCATTTCCTTCCACTCCATAGCCTTCCTCTTCATCTCCTTCCCCCTCTCCCCCTCCATCAGCTCCCTCACCTGCCTCTCCACCTCGTCCCTCTTCACGTCCCCGTCGATCTCCATCCCGATCCCCCACTCCTCGACGCTGTACCGGCAGTTCGTCTGCTGCTCTGCAAAGAACGGCCAGCACACCAGGGGCACGCCAGACGCGATGCTCTCGATCGTCGAGTTCCAACCGCTGTGGGTCAGAAACCCGCCGACCGACGGGTGGCTCAGGACCCGCTCCTGGGGGCACCAGCTCGCCAGCAGGCTCCGCTCCCTCGTCGTGGCCGAGAACTCAGGTGGCAATATCGCCGTATCGCCGACAACCAAGTCAGGCCTGATGACCCACAGGAACGTCTGGCCACTGTTCGCCAGGCCCCATGCGAACTCCACCAGCTGCGCCGGAGTCATCACCGTGATGCTTCCGAAGTTCACGTATACGACCGAGCCGGGCGGTTTTGAGTCGAGCCACTCGAGACAGCCCAGCTCTTCCTTCCACAGGTTGGACCCAATCGACCTAGTGTCGGTATCAGTTAGTTGGTCCGTGAGGAGATGAAGGGGACCAAGTGTGTAGATGGGGGGAACATGGCCTTGAGAGCGTCGAGGACCTCATGCTCTAATCCGTCGAACGTGTTCAAAACAATGGCCGAGGCTCTCTTCGCTCTCTCTGCCTCGCCCACGCAGAATTCAACCATCTGGTCGTCCGGGTCGGTGGTTCGGATGAAGCTCGGTAAGTCTCTCAGGCGGATGTTTCTCATGCCAGGTATCCAGTCGATCATGGTGTCTAGGTACCCATTTGTCAAGTAGCTTGCATCTGCAAATTAAGAGTAAAATTACGAGTTCGCTCCTACTATGCCATTCGATCTTTAGGATGTCCCATGGCATAAATTGTTTTGTCGATGCATTTGTTAGACTTATATTAGGGAAAACATGGGAAGATTGTGAAAGATTATAGGAAATGATTAAGCCGGAAACAATACCTAAGCTCCGGAGAAAGGTTCTTACAACCACAATCCTACTTTTGATAGTTGACTTAGTTAAGTTCTCCACCCAGGAGAAAACTGTGGCATAGTCAGCTACTGGCTAATCATGCATATCAGGATTCAGGACTAGACAATATAAGCCCAAAGCAAATCCACAAAAGAGAAAAGGAAAATCATTAGCCGTCCGTCTGCCAAGTGAGATTACTTAAACATACCTTTCAGTGGAGTAAGGCCCTTGTCAATAAGACTCTGATACTGCACGTAGCCCATGACGCCACACGCGCTCGTCGTCCAGAACAGGACCTCTGGCACGCCGACCGCCTCGGCGGCGTCGAGCGTGAAGCTCATCACGCCGTCCGACACCACGCAGCTCACCGGAGGGGAACCCGACGTCGCGCTCTCCTCATTGAGCCTCTGGAGCAGGTCCCGGAAGTAGGGCAAGCAGAACTTCCGCGTGGACTGGCAGAGGGCGGGGACGTCCTGGGTGGCGTTGGCGTCGGAGGGCGGGAGGCCGTCAGGGATGGTGCGGAACTGGAAAGACGGGAGGCCGTCGAGGGAGGAGGGGCCGCGGGAGTGGAGGAGGCGGCTGTGGTTGTACTCGGTGTTGACGAAGGTGACGTGGAAGCCGCGGTGGTGGAGGAGCTTGGCGAGGTTGAGCATGGGGTTGATGTGGCCCTGGGCCGGGTAGGGGATGCACACTGCGTGTGGCTTTTGGGTCGTCTCTGTCGAACCCATTTCCTCCTCTCTCTCTCTCTCTCTCTCTTCTCTGCGTTTTGGGCCGATGGGAATGGTTATGGGAAAACGTGAGGCTTGGTCTATTTATAGGCGGGGAAGGTTCAACGTCGGCGACCATCCGAAGATCGAACGGGGTCGGCACACGAATCCGGGCCAAGTTGGAGGACGACGTGATGGCTCAAACGGACGGTCAAATTACGGCTTTCGATTTTTTTGTTATGAGTATAAAAATGGCACCACCACATCACAATCATCACCATTCCGATGAAGCATATCGAACTCCACGAGTCATTATTGAAAGTAGCGAGGCATAGATGTAAGTCCTGGTGCGAACAAAGCTTTTAGACACGTGCAAGGCATAAGCGATCGAAACGGAAGGTCGCCGTAACTAATAAGAATTGAGAATTTATGGGAATCTATTCCATTTTAGTAGCTAATCATGTGGACTCGTTAACGAAATGAACGTAGTTGAAAATTAGGTAACTTTTCGAAATTTATGCTTACGCATCCATCGACATCCGTCAAAATAGACAGTCATTTTTTTTTTTTATGTTCTAGACTGATGTTATACGTTTCCCTCTCATGTTCCAAAATTCCGGCCACAGAGAAAAGCAGCGGGAAGCAACACTTTTTTATTCACGTGTTCCCACTTTCGAGGGTAAAATTAGGTCAAAATCTATCCGACGCTATTGCTAGTCGTGGATCTTGAATTCTCTTTTGGATTTGAGGATATGGATGAAGATTATTTGAAGGTCTTATCCTTTTTATTTGCTTCTTATCACGTAAAGTAGCAACTTTCTTACTTGGCAAATTGAGTGCAATTTTAACCAAAAAAAAGTGCATTTAAAAAAAAAAAGTGACTGAGTATTTTAAGTCAAAACAAATCAAGCTTGTGAGTCGTGCTCCCCATTTTTTTTAATAATCCGAGAATCCAAATGTAAGAGTATAAAGGCCAAACAATCTTAGGCTCGTTAAATTCCATGCTCATTTCACGAGCTGCAACGACCCTTGCAACGGCTCTTTGGCCGTTGAATTTGCAGGCCAAATGGCCAAAAAAAAAAAATTTGTTAAATAACCCTCCCTTCTTTATAAATATCAATCCTTTCTCTTTCATTTTTCTCACAAATTCTTTCAACAATTCTTTTGATTCCCTCCAATTCTCTCAATCTGCTCAATTCTCTCAATTTCGCCTCAATTCTCTTAAAAATGGCAAGTGGAGGGAAATACTTTGGAAAGGGCAAGATGACGA
The DNA here is from genome assembly GCA_021437795.1 of Rhodamnia rubescens. NCBI lineage: Eukaryota > Viridiplantae > Streptophyta > Magnoliopsida > Myrtales > Myrtaceae > Rhodamnia > Rhodamnia rubescens. Next base: position 3,218,942 of record JAILYA010000013.1, read on the forward strand.
TGGGAGATTCGAACATCCTATTCCCGAATATGATCCTCGTGAGTATACATATTGGGAAGACGACGACGATAATATCAACGTTGTTCCCATTCCGAACGTCAACACGTCCCAACACAAGAAAGTCTTTATCCTCCTACTAGTGTCGAAGAAATGTCGACGGCAAATAAGCCGGAAAGAAAGGGCCGAGAGAGCACATCCGACTTGTATCACTTCGACAAGATATTTGATGAAAGCGAAGGTAAGTACAATATAAATTGTAAATATTGTCCTCAAACATATAAATTTACCAAAGGAGATGGTTGAACATTCCGTCGACATCGACGAAGAAACATCCAACACAAGCGGGATCGACACTAGACAACAATAATTTGTACGCCAATCCTAATACTCATCCTTTATTCTTACATCGATGCACTTTATAAACAAACATTAGCTGAATAAGTTGCCTTTGATCATGCTCGTTTACTCTTGGTGAAAATTTTAATTTAAAATATTTGATAAATATAGTTGGTTCGCAAGTACCAACTATTAGAAAAGTATTCTTAAACACGAACTTTTGCATCTTTATAAAAAACAAAAAAACTGTAGTAAATTTTTTTTGGAATTCAATGGACGTGTGCATTTAGGAAGCAATATTTGGAGTGATCCCTGGCAAATTCATTCTTATATGGGTGTTACGTGTCATTGGATAGGTGACTTGGACCATTCAAAAAGACTTCTTGCATTTCGAGTTTTTGATGAAAAACATTTGGCTCATAATATTTATAGAATAATTAGGCAAGTTTTAGAAGAATATACTTTGATAAATAAAGTTTTTTCAATTGGTTTTGATAATGCCGCCGCAAATACCGCTTTTCCCGAATTAGAAAAAATTTGCAAACCCTCTTTTGCGGACAATTTTTTCACATTAGATGTGCTTGTCATGTTTTAAATTTATGTGTACAAGATGGTTTACGAACTCTTGATATTTCTCTCGCCCCAATAAAAGGTGAAATTAAATTTTTATGAAGTCGTGCCCATTTTATGAAAACATGGGGAAAATTTTGTAAACAACATGGGAGAAGGGCAAAAGGTTTCAAAGATATTCCACTCGTTGGAATTCTACTTATGAGTTATTTTCAAACTTTTAATTACAAAGATTTATTGTGTATGTTTATTTCAGCAAAATATTCCTGAAATTACTTTACTTCCGCAACATTGGGATGTTTGCAAAAAAATTTAGATTTTTTGAAAGTTTTTAATGATGCTACTAATGTTTTATCTGTATTTATTATCCTACTACGCATTTATTTTTAATAGAGTGTGTTAATATTGGTAATGTTTTTAATGCATATGAAAAAGATATTGAATTAGCTCGGATTATTTTAGTAATGCGAGAAAAATGGTTGCATTATTATTTCAAAATTCCTCTTGTCTATTTAGTTGGTATTTTTTTTTATCCACGTATTAAATTAGATGGTTTTATTTCGAATGTGTATTATTATGATTGTTTACATTTACAAGATGCAATAGATATTTCAATTATACAAGGAGAGGTTAAAGAATCGTAGTAGTATTATATGGAGAATTTTGTGGTAGATATGGTTTAAGTGATAGTGCATCTTTACAATCTATTACCTGACGAAACTGGTAGTTCACTTAATAAAGGGTACGATATGCTTAAGAGTAGACAAAAAAATAAAAAGGGGCAATAGGTAGTATTTTTGAATTAGAAAATATTTAAACACTCAATTTGAGTTTCGAAACAAAGACATTTCCAAATCCTAGAGTGGTGGAAGAGCCAAACGGTTCTCGCCCTCATCGCTCCGGATATTAGCAACCCTTTCTTCAATAGTTGCGGTGGAACAAGCATTTAGTCTTGGAGGATTAGTTTTGGACTTTCGTCGTTCAAGATTAAGTCCGGTAAACTCGAGCTTGTGTCACGATTGGACGAAGGCGTTTCGATACCAAGAGTTGGATCGAGAACACGAATTCTTCATGAGGATTGTGGAATACCACCGCAATGGGTAATGCAACGGTAGCGACGATTGACGATGAGGTAAGTTGGGGTTATCAAGGTAAAAGAACTACATGGGTTTTAATTCTTCTAAATCCTCAAGAAGATATGTAGGCGCTTAATGATAATTCATTAAGTTTAAGCCCATTCCTTCTCTTTTTTTCAAAATTTTATTGCAATGTACAATTTAATTATAATTTATAATTTATAAATTTTTTTGTTTATTATATTATTTATTATTTTAAAAATTAAATTTAAAAAATGGAACCGGAACCGCGGTTCCACCTTTTGGCGGAACCGGCGGTTCGGACGAGCCGGCCACCTCTAGAAGCAACCACTACATTCAATTTTGTGAAATTTCAATAATGGATTGCTTGACCATGTGTCTGTCAGATACCCACTAACAAAATTCAGTCTATATTTATCTGTTCGTATTGAAGTGTGGGTGTGGGTCCACGAGTTAAAAGAGGAAAGGAAATTGATCGAGTCTTCTTCTTACGTTAGGTGGTGGCAGCAGAAGACGATCGCTTATTCAACCAACCATGTACTTCGTATAAGTTCAAAGTTAGGAAAGTCAAAAGGCGCATTAATAAACGGCCGTGAGGGAGTAAGTAAATCAGCTAAAAATGATCCTAACGTTTCCTATTATCTATCAAAAAGAAAAACAAACGTAATAACACGTTTTAATACAGTCATTTACTTCCGTAAAGATTCAGCACACAATTACAAGAAAATAAAGCGTAAAAAGCGAGAAAAAAAAAATCGAGACACAAGATTTTATCTTGATCCCTTAAAAGTGGGAACCCGTGCTTTCCTGTTCGATGGGGAGTATTACCCACATTCCCGCAATCTCTCATTCGGTGAATTCTTCACATGCTTCTTTAGACCCAATACAATTGTACACATTCAAATTTTTCTGCACTCACTGTCTCGAATAAAAAAGCCTACACTATTAACTTTGTATGTCAAATTTTTTTAGCACTATAACTTTTTGTTATACTTTCTCTCGGATGAAGTGATATTATATGTCGATGTGCTTTGTTCTTGCATGAAATCTTGGATTTTTAGATAGGAATAAAGCGTGATCCCGACCCCCTAACAACTTCAAATATCAACTTTAAGTTTTGAAACACATTTAATGGGACTTTGGACATATCCACAGGACACTCTTTGAGATCTTTGAGATGTTATCCGATGAATATGGGATATCGCTTCACTTGAACGTAGTTGAGGCAATTAACATCGTAAATGCACCTCGCTTGAACGTGGTTGAAACAATCAACATCGTGAATGCACCTCATAGCCTCATCCACTAGTCAAACTATCTTATCTTTGACTGTTCTTCCCACTAAAATGGCTTCGATATTATTGCTGGTACTTTGAAACTGATTCCAATAATGATTAGGGGACACTACAAAAAAACAACGATTTAGTCACGGAAAATTAGCGACGAAACAAATTGTCGCTAATCACAAATGAAAAAAAAATTGTCGCTAATTAGAGACGAGACTAGCGACGAAAAAAATTGGTACGCTAATTGGCGACGAAAATAGCAACGAATGACTTTTTCGTCACTAAATTGGCAACGAAAATAGCGACCAAAGCAAATTCGTCGCTAAATTAGCGCCCGAAAAAGTCATTTGTCGGTAAACCAACTTCTGTAAATTAGCGATGAAAAAATAATCCATCGCTAAATTAGCGACGAAAACCCATTTCGTCACAAAATTAAGTCAAAAAATTAGCGACGAAAGAAAAATTCGTAACTAATAGAATATGAATAAAAATAAAAAAAGAATAGCAACGAATAAACTATATCAAAACTATTTTGTCGCTAAATTAGCAACGAAAGAAAGATTCGTCGCTAACTAAATATGAATAAAAATAAAAAAAGAAAATATTCAAATTAGCAACGAATTGGTTTTTTCGTCGCTAAATTAGCGACGAAACAACAATTTTGTCGCTAAATTAGCTGACGAAAGCGTGATTCGTCGCTAATATAATATGAAAAAATGAAAAAGAAAAATATTTAATTTAGCGACGAAAAAGTGGTTCGTCGCTAATTTAGCAACGGAAAGTTTTTTCGTTGCTAATGAAATATGAATAAAAATAAAAAGAAAATATTCAAATTAGCGACAAAGCGGTTTATTTGTCGCTAATTTAGCGACGAAATAAATTGTTCATCGCTAATTTAGCGACGTATCCTTTTTTCATGGCTAATTTAGCAACGAATATACATTTTCGTTGCTAATTTGGCGACGAAAACGTGTTTTCGTCGCTAAAGTCCCCGAACGAAAACCCATTTGCCGCGTTCTTTCTTTTGCTTTTCCCTCTCCATCCCTAACCTTTTGACCCTGCGCTTTGACTCCCTCCTCTTGCGCCGCTTCACATCCCTCAAGTCCATCAACCTAGCGAATTCTCTCAAGGTACGCTTTGAGGTCTCGATCTCTCTTGTTCTTCACGATCTGCGAAATGGGTTTTTCCCGATCCGGGTTGATCTTCAATTTGGGTTCGGGTTTCGAGTTCTTCGCATTTTCTTGATGTGTCTTGGTTCCGATGGTTGAAAGGAAGGGTCTAAGATCGTGTTTTTGTGGCTTTTGCAAATGCATATCTTCGTCAAGACCCTCAACGGGAAGACCATCACCCTCGAGGTGGAGAGCTCCGACACCATCGACAACATCAAGGCCAAGATCCAGGACAAGGAAGGGATCCCGCCGGACCAACAGCGCTCGATCTTCGCCGGCAAGTAGCTCGAGGACGGCGGGAACCTCGTCGACTACAACATCCAAAAAGAGTCCACCCTCCACCTTGTCCTCCGCCTCCGCGGCAAGTGTCAAGAACCGTAAGAAGACCTTCATCCAGTTGATTATCTGTGATTTCTTCCTCATTTCTATGGCAATGCCACCGCACTCGGGTTTCTTCTTTTGTTGGGTTTTTTCTTTTTGGGTTTTCGTGAGGAAAGCTTTTGCCCTTTTGCCCTGTTGACGTTTTTCTTGTCTACTTCAAGGAAATGGTTGCGGACTTAGTGATTTCCCGGTCATATCCGGCATTCCTTTTGTTAAAAGCTTAGTTTTACTTGACGTTCAAGTAGATTACGTCTTTTGATAAGAGGGGAAATGCAATGAATTGTGGATGCAACGAGTTGATTCGCAAGCCGGATCCTATGTAATTAGTAACTTTAGCCTCTAGAGATCAATTTTACCACTACACCATCTCGCCTACGATGTGGGCTTTCTGTTTCTCTCATTATGCGGCTAAATGGAATGCTTGTATTTGTTGCGGGACATTAGTGCTTTCTCGGTCATATCCGGCAGTAGTCTTTTTTGATCTCACTTGTGTTAGCATTTGCCATGGGCAGGTTTCGTCCGCTAGATATGTTATTTAGTGCTTTTGATTCCATATCATAGAGTTCTCGAGTGTTGAAGAGAGTCGAAGCAATTTGAGGGGAGGTAATATGGTCTTTCACAATTATTGCTCTGAATTTTCTAACGATGACTATTTTTTCTATATTTCAATGGATACCTTAGTTCTCATTTTTATCATAAATTTAATGCGAGTTGCCAACTACGACCATCGAACCAAACTTGACATCGTTGTCTCTTAATGATTGACGAAATTGCAAGTTGGGGATCACTAGGTTGCTAGATGTCGGATATTCATTAAAAATGTGTGTAGTTTTTTTTTTATTTCAGAAACGGGCGTTTTTAAATTTGGGGATATATTTTGTTAGATGTTGGATATTCATTAAAAAGTGCCTGTTAATATGTTGCCTCTTACTCTCAATTGCGGTTGTAATTTGTCCCTATTCCATGAGATATTCACGCTTTAGATGCATTGCTTGATTTTCAATGGACAGATCATGGTCTAATGCATGTTTTTTTATGGTTTTGTGGATGCATACTAGCAATAGCACTTACGGCTTGCTTGTTTCCTCCGAAGAAAGTAAAAAATATACAGTAAATTGATAGCATTTTTAAAGTTGGTTTGAACCCTTTCTTGCGAAACTACTGCGAGCTGCTGGATTGTTTGCAGGGGTCTATTTTCCTATGCAGCAAGTATGGCAACCTTATGGCCATGTGATGATCAAAAGAAGTCAATATGCCTGTGGAACCATATCACATTACGGATTTGATGAAATAGGATGAATTGATGTCTAATTGAAGCTCGTCCTGTTGTCAACATCTCACTTAGAATGTTAATAGAATTTTCATTCGAGTTCTTGAAGCAATTTTTAGATACCGACAAAGAGAGATATCTTCATGCTTTAGCCGACTATTTTTATGATTGGGTTTGAACAATTTCTAGTAGTTGTAACTATTGATCTTTACTTGGTATCTTAGTTGAATGAACAATTGGCTAGTACTTAGTAGCGATTCAGCACCAAGCTTGATCCGACCCGACCTAAACACCTTGGACCTATATGATTCGGGAATCGGGTCGCCTGGGCCGGGTCAAGCTTGGTATTGTTAGGTTTCGGGCCGAGTCGGGCCTATATGAGACCCGGCCCATTGACACACCTAAAATTCATGGCTGAACAAATTTCGTTGCCAAATTTATCCCGAATAATATTCGTGGCAAAAAAAAATCATCGAATCAAATTTAGCGACAAAAAGTTGATTTCGTCACTAATTTTGCCACGAAAAATTCGGCAAAATTAAGTCGCTAATTGACTTTTACGACGAATTTTGCCATGAAAACAAATTCATGGCTAATTCGGCATCGCAAAATTTAGCTACGAAACGTCATTTTCGTCGCTAAATTTAGCGACGAAAAATACTTTCCGTCGCTAAATTTTAGCAACGACTTTAGCAACGAAATATATTTTCATCGCTAAATTCAGCGATGAAATTTCAAAATTTCGTCGCTAAATTTTGCGACGTCGGATTAGCCACGAATTTTTTTTTGTGGCAAAATTCGTTGCTAAATCCTCATTTTTTTGTACCGGGACCTTCAACGGGCCAGTTGCCGTCTTCAAGAGCACGCCATCGAGGAACGGCACGAGTTACAGAGTTAGAAGTTTGTGACTCCGATGACGAGGACGCAAGCCTATTTATAGGCCTTAAGAAATTGTTATTCATGGTACAATCAGGGATATAGACGATTAAACGAAGATATATGCACTTTTGAAAGACACGGAGAATCAAGAGATGTATTCTAGAGAAATATCTCTAATAGGAGGTGTCGCAACTTTAAATTAGACTAATAGATTATCAAGTTATTTAAATTAATGAATCTAACTCGGACTCTTCCAAGTCCTATCAAATCTCAACTTAGGTTCAATTCATGAAAAATTATTTAATTAGAGCCGCCACTAATCATTTATGGTGGGTTGATTAGAAACCTATATAAAATAGTGGGGGAACTATTTTATCTCTATGAACCGGAGAAAATGAGTTCGGAGACTTGGTTACATTAATTTGAAAAATTAATGCCCTTTCGGTATTAATTTCATGAAAAATCATTTTTCGATTGATTGATGTGAATTGAGTGAATTATTTTTTTTTATTTTCTTTGGAAAGATGCAAATGAAAACTATGATAAATGATATAGAAATATGTATGAATGATAACATGGCAATAATATGCTCTAAGCTATATGATATGCAAATGACAAGTGATTTTTTTATTTTTTTTGTATTTTCGGATTTGATGACAATTGCTATGAAAACATGCTATAAAATGTGATAACATCCAATTTAACTTAAGAAAATGATTTCTCAAGATCTTAATTATTTAAGATATAAGAATGAGGTTTTGACATGTCTTACTGTAGAAAAATGAGAGTTATTTACATGAATTAAAATAAAGCAAGTATGAACAAACACAAATAAAAATGCCCATAATATACCTTTTAATTTCGAATTTTCGATTAATTCACTCATTCCCACAAATTAGGGTTAGAGCAGGATTTTATCTCGCTCGGCTCGGATCACGTCGGAGATCCAAGCCAATATGCGGATAATTGTATAGAATAACATCGCCCCTTTTGCCAAAGAGTAGAACATGAGATTCTATACTAAATTACCGTCCTATTCCATAAAATTATGGCTAAGGCATGTAATTTAATTTTCGATGGAGAAGGCACATGGAAGCATATATTATGAGCATGTTTGTTTATAAATATGCAAACTTTATAATAAAACATGACCAGATAAAAGCAAGGACCGATCAGATTATTTGAGTTTTAGAAGATTAGAGAGTGATGGCAAAAAATATGAGTGGGGTCCACCTTTCTTCATCCGCCTTGATTCACATCTTTTATATTGGAAAATTATCTCTTAGTATTTTGAAAATATGTTCAGATAATTTTCAAATTAGAAAAAGATAACTTTAGTTCAAGGCCATCTTCTCTGCAAGACATAAGATATGGTCAATCAAAATCAAGTAACAATTCCAAAAAAATATGCTGCGGATGAGAATCGTTACCTAATTTGGTTAATCAGATTGCCAAATTCGGATCCAAATTGATTGTGGATCACGGTTGTTCGATGGGGGACTCACAGTGGATGTTGCATGGCAGAGGCTCTTAACAGACTTGGAATGGCTATAGACTCGCAGGCTCCATTGCAAGGACACCTGTTATTGAAGATCACCCAAAGCCATCTTTTTCGCTGGATAACCTGCACAACAAAGTTCGTAGTGGTGTTCGACCTATGGGTTGCGTCGTTGGAGTGCAAGTCTCAAAATAATAACCCAGTAGATAAACATGTGTACGAGCAGACCAAGGTAGCGACAAGGAGTAATGGAAAATATTACTCAGTTCCGTAGGAAGTTGCTGAAGAAAAGAGAAAATACTTCTCTTTGTGCACATAAGAATTTCGCTGGCATTCATAGGCACTTCGGGAAAGACCTGCTAGTAAGAAAACCCAATAAAAAAACAATAAGTCCCAAGAGTTTGACCTGCACAGCTAGAGAATGTGTACAAAAATAACGACCAACTTAGATCAAGAAAGGAAACAACAAGGGGACAGCAGGCTGCAATAAGGCATGGAACGCAAAGTCTTCTCGGATTGGGTATGACTATGAGACAGCTTCGCTAAGCACTGGAACGTCAACGATCGGGATCGCCGAATGTGCCAGAGCTGTGATGGTTCACCGTTCATGGGCAAGGATGGCTCTCAGTGATGTTCGCGATGGCATTCTCGAATGTGGCTCAGCAAAGTTCGACCAACTCGAATGTGGCTCAGCAAAGTTCGACCAACGAAATCGAGAACTAATAAATTATGGTTCATAACACGGAGAGATTATTATTCAACCTGCAAAACAATGCAACAAAAGCGGCAACTTGGAGGTTGGGATCATCGTTAAAGAACTTGGGAGTCCTCATAAAACCATTGTGGGTAGTTAATTAATAAAGAGGAACAATTCTGGACCCACGACTAAATTGGACAACTTTATAACAGGAATGAGACACCTGGACAATGAAGACCACCGAATCTGACTATAAGATAAACAGCAAAGGCTCATGGGCAGCAAGTAAAATTAATAAATTATGGAGACCGATGAAGGGAACAAAGGCACAACTACTAGAATTTCCGCACGAGTCATATTCGATGGCGTTGATCTACAGTATTGGGCCTCAACGCCGAATCAGAAACAGCGTCAAACCTGACCCGATGAAGATGTCACTGAGGGACCTCAAACGAGATTTCATCGGTCCGAAACTGCTGACTGGATCTGGTGTATTTGCGGATCGCAACGGTTCTCTGGCTAGTGCAAGCGCCCAATTGGACAGCGACGTCATTGTCAAGGATGGAGCTCGCGGTGTTGCGGCACGGAGAACCGGAGAAGTTGCTTCACAGTGAGCGTTGTCATAGCAGGAGGGGCTTACTGGTCGTTACTGGTCGTTCGATGGAGATCGCCACGACGTCACTTGGTGATTAGGCGTCCGAGCAAAGCTGAGCATGAGGTAGCGGCTGTTAGACATATAAAGCAACTATGTAATAGTTACATGTTAGGTTTGTTTTTTATTATTTAATTAATGGAGCGTATTTATTATTTGTCATTATTTAAATATATGAATAATTATAAGTGTTGGCCTTTACGTTAAATATGTTCGGGTTTACCAATCTTTAAACTGTTTGTATGGTTTATGATTTAACCGTTTTTTAATTTCACCATATTGATTTAGGATGCGACAAGTATTAGGTTTTGGTTACAAGTGCTTGATTTACGTACACAATTGAATGATTAGCGACATAAGCTTTTAGCGGTCATGTCTAATTGTTCATGCTTTGTCTTTGTAAATATTGCGCTTGACTTGTTGTTATGGCTATGTTGGACATATTGGGGTTTTCTGATGGTCTATGCACATACTTACACTGCGCAAATAATTTCCTTGTTACTGCAGGTATTGTTCGATCTATTATGACAATGCATTGAAATCCTCGCGGGCAGAGAATAAAATGTTTATGTCTCGTATAAATGCATGTCAATTAAATTTGTGCATATGATCAATTGGCGACTTGACGAATATTCCATGGTCTTTGTTCGATCGGGATAAAAAGAAGGATTGAATTACACTGTGCCAAAGTGGGTTCATTATGTTCTTAAAGCATTCACACTGTCTAGGTAACCTGACATATTGCTAGATGTCACTCATGGCTTGTAGACCTAGAGATTAATCGGGAAAATTAATTCTCTTGGATGCTCTAATATGTTAGTGCATGTCTTACTACTAGCTCATGATGAACCTAGGAATGTCACACACCTTAACCAATGCATGACGACGATGAACGGAATGATGATATTGCAAATATGTTTGCAATCGCGCTATTGAATTAGTTGGATAAAAATTAGATTAAATATATTTATGTTAGTCACTGCAAGTGCACACGTACGCTCAACGTGGCAAGTCCAATATGCACATATAATGTTGATCTATTTTGTTTTTGTTTTTATCATAATAATAATAATAATGGTTATTATTATTTATAAAATCTAAATAAAAAATAAAATAATTAAAGTGACGTTGACGTGGTCAGCAAGAGTTGCTAACCATATACACATGGTAGAACTGCTTTGCTGACCGTGTGTTTGTGACAAAGTGCACAACTGCATGACGTCTGCACAGAACACGATCTGATCGTGGTGTGCAATAAACGATAGTTTTTCTTCGTAAAAAGAGGCTCTTCAAGGGTGTCATTGTGAGAACCGTGTGACAAAGAGATACAAGAAAACAAAATTCTCTCCATACTTGTGTTCTTGCGGTGACCAAAAATTTTGAGAACGCGGAGAATTGATTCACAATATTGCTAGCACATCGAGTGTGATTCTCGCATCTTTTTTATCGAACTTGTGGGGCTGGATCAGACATTTTTTCAACGCTTAGGGAATCGTTAACTCTTCTTAATTAAGATTTTAAAACGCACACAACGCCTCAGATATGTATAGTATTATTTATTTCCGTGCGTATTTAATTTTATTTGCCTATACATTTACCAAAGCGGCATCATCACGATAATCTTCAGAGTTCTTCACCTTTTATTGTCCTTCACGAAGTTCTCTCTGTGCTCGCTTTGGACAGTGTCTTTTCGCCTGTGAATGTGTCTGTTCTCAATGGCGTCTTTCTGCAGAGCTTTGACTGGGAGAGCCTTCCTTCAGCCATCCGTGTGTGAAGCTCCCAATGACCGCCTCCTTCTCTCTGCGTATGCCTCTAATTTTGAGAGACCTTCGGCCAAGTATGCCATGAACGGCCCTCCGAACTTCTGCCCAATATTCAATGAAAGAGGCCTCCCCCTGAACCCTAAGCTATAATAACGTATTTATAGACTAAAGGGTTGCCTAATCCCAGTTAAAGTAGAACTCTTTAATGACCGTAGCATTTAAAAAACCTAGTTGGAATAGGATTCATTATTGATCGTAAGACTTTTCAAGAGTCCGAATTCTCTAAAACTCCTCATGAATTTCAATCCACAAGAGCGATGAAATGGGCTAGCCCAATTTCATGCTCTTGCGGGCTTGATTGCGCGTTCTCGAGCTCAAATTAGGTTTTAATTAATTAATGGATAATTTATTAAAATCCTTAATAAATTGATTAAGCTTGAATGGGCTAGTTTGAGCTCAAGAATTGGTCCAAATGGGCTATATGAATTTCGGCACCCCTTACCTGTCTTAGTCAAAATTCTCGGATTAAGTCCGGTCCAATCGATTGTTCAAATTAAGCTTAGTTGATTTACCTCTGGCCTTAATGCGAATATATGATTGCTAGAAAATAGATATGCAATGCATGAGAAATTTATTTTTGGTGAGAACTATGAATTGTTCTCATTTTTATGCTTGAAAAGAATGATTTAATAAAAATCAAAATTTAGATGTCAATATTGCCCTCTTTGAGTTGAGGCTCACGAGAGGTTTCGCTCAAAGACTAAAATTGAAACCTAAATTTTGCACATGCTAATGACGAAATATAATTTTTAGCGGGAGTTTTAATCTTATTTTCTAATGCAATAGGAAGTGATGCATAATATGCAAAACTATAAATAACATGCGCCAAAACTTCCTTCCTCCATTAATGGATTCGAAAAAACTGCACATGGGTCGCACATGAAAGTACCTGTTTTACCAAATTCCTCATAATGCTAGTGATTCCCTTAAGTTCCAAGCTTTTTACGGATGCAAAGATCTCGGGGTGCGGGGTGCCTTATTTGTTATGAGAAGTTTCCTTCTTATGTGAGACAAAGACAAGATATGTGTAATGTTGAAAATATATTTTTCGAGATCACAAGAGCAAATCGAGATTATGAACTCGGAAAAATATTCATATCACAAGAGCAAATCGAAATTATGAACTGAATAAATATTAAAGCCACAAGAGCAAATTGAGATTATGACTTTAATAAAAATTGATGAGAAAAACACTAGGAATGCCAATATTTGTGTACGGCGCTCACTTTATCGCCAATATGTTTTTTAGATCACTTAACTGTTAATTTTTTTGAAAAACATTTATTTTAGTGCCAAGTCCGACGTGGCTCGTCGGAAATCATGCGTGGTGCATATGTGGCTCGCCGAGATGTCCTTGTCGGCATTAAAAAAAAGCCAAAATCTAATATAAAAAATTCCACCTAATAAGCTAAAAATAGCACAAAAAAACACTTAGAAAAATTAACTAAATAACAAAAAAAGGAAAAAAAAAACCTTAAGATCTACAAGTGGCGAGGGCTTGCACGGCCTTCATCGCCGCCCTCCCCACCGTCGTCGGCAATGGCCAACAACATATGGAAGCCGGTCGGCCGAGGTCGGCGACCCCCGGCCCTTGGATGGGGGGCGGGGTCACCCCGCCCGGCCACGACGAGGGCCGCCGGCCCTCACCAAGATTGGGCGAGGCTCACCAACGAGGCTTTGCTCCTCGTCGTGGCCGAGAACTCCAATGGTAAGATCACCGCCTCGCCAACAACCAAGTCGGGCCCGATGACCCATAGGAACTAATGGGCTCTTGTTTGCGAGCCCCCGTGCGAACTCCAATGCTGCGCGGAGACGTCATCTGCGATGCTTCCGAAGTTCACGTATAGGATCGATCCGGGCACTTTGGAGTCGAGCCACTCAAGATGACCCAGCTCTTCCTTCCACAAGGTTGGACTCCATCGATTTGGTGTCGTTATCGGGTAGTTGCTCGTGAGGAGATGAAGGGGACCAACGCAATAGATGGGGGCGAACCTGGCCTTGAGATCTTCGAGAACCTCGTGCTCTAATCGGTTGAACGAGTTGAAAACAATGGCCGAGGCTCCTTTGGCTCTCTCGGCCTTGCCCATGCGGAATTCGACCGTCCGGTCATCCGGGTCGGCGGTTCGGATGAACCTCGGTAAGTCTCTCAAGCGGATGTTTCTCATGCCGGGTATCCGATCGATTCTGGTTCTAGGTATCCGCTTATCAAGTACCTTGCATCCGCAAATTTAGAGTCGGATCAATTAAGCCGTGGCCATGGTTCTCATTAGACCCATTAAATGGGTGGATCGGATAAGATTTTGATCGGATCATAAATGATCCGACCCAAATAGACCCATTTAACGCATTGACAACCCATTTATTGAATTGCAAATCTAATGATCAATTCTCGACTTGATTCCTACCCGACACATACACGAATCGATCTATATTCCTAAAACACTTTTATATTTAATCCAATATAGGAAAACTCATTCCCAAACCTTAGTGCAGCAAGAGAGAATGAAGAAAAAGTCAATAAGGGTTAATTTCGTTTAAGTAAGTTATAAATTCATTTTAAACCAATTTACGATACATATAATACTCATATTATGTTTAAACCCATTTTTTTTCAAATAGCTTATTTATATAACAACTCAGCCCATCGTATATGTGTTAAAAAAAATAGGTTGATCACATTTTTGACTAATCTAGTTCTCACAAAGGATTCGCTACTTTAAAAAATTAAGAGTTCGTTTTTAGTATGTCTTTTATGGTGTCACATGTCATATTGTGTTGTCGATTCATTGGCTACTTAGATTAAGGAAAAAGCGAGAAGATTGTTGAAGGTTATAGGAAATGATTAAGTTGTTAAACAATAAGTAAGCTCCGGAGCAAGGTTCTTACATGTTAAATTCTACTTTTGACAGTTGACATAGTTAAGTTCTCGGCCCAGTAGAAAACTATGATGCAAGTTAGGAACAAACAAAGCTAAACAATACAAAACGGCAAAACAACACCACAAAAGAGAAAAGAAAAATTATTAGCCGTAAATCGGCTAAGTGAGATTACTTAAACATACCGAATTAGACAATTATTTATTAACGCGCATACCTTTGAGTGGACTAAGACACTTTAATTCAATATGTAATATGGTCTATGAATTTTCAATTTATTCAATGTGATTTGTGTACTTCCGCAATATGTTACACTTAGCTCCCGAACTATATAAAAATATCCAGCGTTGTCTTTCCATTAATTTAAGTTCGGAGACAACATTTAACATGTGCCGAAAGTCCATGAGCCACATTAAACGAATTAAAAGTTCATGGATCACATTGCATATGAATGTACAGTTCATAAACCACATTACATATCGAGCCAAAGCTCAGTAACAATTCGCGTCATATTCCGTCATATAAGCTTCCACGAGATGAATGCAAATGAGCGAAAGGGTTGACATTTGAAAAAAATTCTTCTTGTAAGGAATATTATTTTCGCGGATCACGCATCGCATGACCCATGTTTGATTGACCTCGGCAATGAAGTAAATGTTTAAAATTTCAGTGAGCCGTGGATTGCTTCGCCTCCTGCCCCTAGGCTCATCTAAAACAACGTCCTCTAGGCTCTAGGAAAATCGTTTGGCTAGGTATTTTATTTATGCTTCATGTGAAATATATCAATTTCCAAGACATTGGTTGTGCAAAATACAAAAGCAATCGGTACACTGAAACTTCCTTAATTAACTGCTCAACAAGAGTCTCCAAGACACTCATTAACAAAATTCCTGATTTGTCGAAGGCTCCACCGTGTTAGTTCTGTATTCCATGTGTTCATGTGTGCATGCATGTGCAGAGCTAGAGTGGTTGATTTGGCTGGAAATTGGTGGCCGGTGGATGAATTTTCAGTGATCGGAAAATAGCTTGGGTGGTCGCTGGCGGCAGTCCGGTAACGTCGTGATTGGTGGGCCGATGAGGATGAGTTGACGATTGGGCGGTGGGCGTCGATCGTAGACGTTGAATCGGATGAAGGTCCGTCGAGCGTTCGTATGATGAAGAATATGACGCTGTGAAGACGTTCTCGGTGAAGGACGCTCGAACAAGAGAAGAAAAATAAATAAATTAAAAAAGAGAAAATGTGGGCTGAATGTTAATAAGACCAGGTTGAGAGTTTATGGGCTGAGATTGAAATCGGGCTTAGAATGACCAAGGGCCAAAAGCCCGAAATTTGGGCTTGAGCTATTGCAATGGCTTAAGCCTATCAGACCATGGCCATATTCGGACCGGGTCCTTACCCGATCCGAATGTTTGGATCTTGCCCGGACCCTAGTTTGGAATTAGTTTTGCATTTTCCTATATTAGAATGCACATACTTTGGAAATTTTAATAAACATTTTAAGATTAACATAGCTTTAAAAAAAATACGAAAATCTCTGGCCAATAATTGAAGTGAAAAATAAACAACCTCATAGGGCTTTACAATAGGGATTTGGATGTTTTTAGAGACAAATATTTGGTTGCTATTTTCGCAGTTTTTTTGCTTGATTGTTTGCTTTTAATACATTGATTGTTATGTTCAATTTCAGCTTGGTTAGGAAATCATAATAAATAAATAAAAATATATTGCATGGAGACTTAGAATATGAGAACTTTAGAGTTTGTAATTGATAAAAATGACCGATTGGACATGTCTACTTGAATAAACAATCAAGTTCGGGTATCGAAAGGGCGGTGGTTAGATAGCTAGTGCAATAGAGTTCCCAAACCTAGAAAACTCTGGTTGCATGGGAAGTGAGGTACCCTCACATTTCTTACTTGATTTCTAACCGACACCAATACACTAGTAACGACTTATCACATAAAATTCTCAAAGAGATGATTGAAACTAAATTTAAATATATCAAATATCACACGAGGTATGATATTGGGAGAGCCCATGTTCGGAATTGATGGACTGCTTTGGATTACCTATTCGATGATGTGTTCAAGCCATCTTTTAGAGTTGCCAATTCGGATTGTTTTTCCATAAGTACGCCTAAATCTATTTTCAAGGGTGTTCCACTCGGGGGTAGGTCGAGCCATGCTTATCGTACTAGGCAGATATCGGCAGATTCATCATCTTTGATTTGTTGAAACTAGAGCCAATCAACTTAATTAGAAAAATTACGGCTCAATTTACAAAATGGAGTACTTAAAGAAAGCAATGCAAGTTTAGTGATCAAATGTACATTATGGGACAATTTTCCAACTATTTCAAGCTCTATATGAAATCTATCAACACACGCCTAATTTTTCTCAAATCTAAAACTCTCGAAACTTTGAAAATACTTTTATATCGTCAATTAAATTTTCGCACTCTTTTTTTTTTTCACAATTTCGAAGTTTAGAACAATGAATTAAATCGTGATGAGTAAATTTTTTTTTTTTTTGACAGAAGGCATCAGTTCTTGTTTTGCCAAGTGAAGTGGCAAATTATAGCAGTAATAATATCCATCATAATGGCGAAAACCGGTTACACTCAAATTAAATAAAGTGGTCGTTTTATGACATCATTATGTACAGAACAGGCAACTATACAGCAGGAAGCCACGTGTCAGCTCAAGAGGGTCTCTCACACCATCGTAGAACACTGCGACGTCGTCGGGTCAAACAGCGCAGGCAACAGATACTTTCTCCCGTTCACCCCCTGCGCGTTGTAACTCGCGCCCGTCCCCGAGTCCACCAACAGCTCCCCGGCGTAGCCCGGGTACGACCCCTTCCCGAAGCTCCCCGTGCAAGCCGAAGCCACGTCCGTCGGCGCGGCCGGCGCGCCGGCCGAGTACCCGTCCCCGAACGGGTTCGTCACAGTCCCGGCCAGGCGGCTCGCGACGTTGATCACCATCCCGTCGGCCCCCACGTCGCCGTTCGGTGCGCCGAGCGGCGGCGACTGCGGGCCGTAGATCGGCTGGTGGAAAGGCCACGCGCACTGTCCCGGGCACTGGCTCGCCGAGTTGCCGACCCAGATGAACGGCCGCAGCCCGACCGAGCCGTGGGTGCCGCAGCCGCTGACGCAGAAGCCCTCGACGGCGACGTCCTGGGCCGTGAGGACGAGGGCCAGCTCCCCGGCGCCGGGCCCCGAGCTGAGCTTCTGCGCCAGCTCGGTGATCTGAGCCCGCTTCAGCAATTTGCCCATGGAGCAGCTCTCGTCGTCGAGCTGGCTCGCCAAAAGGACGCGGGTCTGTTTCTTGCCGGCCTTTTGCAGGTAGGTTTGGACGGTGCTCCACCACTTCGCCGCAGAGGGGACAGATGATGGCGACTGGTGTTGGGTCTGCTGGGGAGTGAGAGAGAGGAGGAAGTCGGAGACGATCGATTTCTGGGCGGGAGTGAACTTGCCGTACCAGAGGACAGAGACGCGGAGGTCGCCGTCGAGCAAGAGGCCCTTGTGGTACTTCGCCACCATGGGAGGCGGTTGGTACAGGGCAGCGAGCTTCCTCGATCCCCAACAAACATTGGCGAAGCTCAGTTGCAGAAGAAGAAGATATAGGACGAGCCACTGGAAGGAAAGAGGGAATCCCATTATCGGGAATCGGCCGGAGGATGATGCGATGGGACTAATTCAGAGCGAGAGGATGAGATTGATTTGAACTGTGACTTTGGAGAGCGAGGAAGGAACAGAGGAGGTGGAGAGAGTATATATAGGAGGAGTGGTTCATGAACCGGGGGGATGGGAGCCGGGAAGGAGTTAAAATGTGTAGCTTTCCTTGGCAGCTTCGCAGATGGAACTGTTCTCAGGGATCACGAGAACTTGGAAAGAGAGGATAGGAGGAGGGTCACATCTGCCATTATTACACCTCTCTCTCTCTCTCTCTCTCTCTCTCCATCTATCTCTTGCATGGTTAACTTTTTACACAGAAAGACAGCATGAAAAATGTTTCACACAAGCAACTCCACAATGCAATTGATTTTCCTGGTCAAGCAGCTTAGCAGAAGAGAATGGACGGTAAAGATTTTCGAAAACAAATAGGAAGACATAGTGCATAAGTCAGATCACGGTAAAAAGCTCGTGGACCGGATTGGGCCGGGTCTCATTTCCTCGGGGAACGATTGGAGAATGAGTTAGATTATAGATTAATGTTTTCAATAATTAGTACACATGTATATATAGTTAATGACTGAACTTTCAAATTTTTAATTTCGCATTACTTTCTGCTACTACTGTTAGATTCAAAAAAATGTTTAAACCTATCTTGAAATTAAGTGCGGATCGTTTAATCTAAAAATGTAAATAATTGAAATCCGACACGAACAATATTTTATATCTTAAAATATATCGTGACATCTTTCGTCTGACTAACACAAGAGAGGAGTTGTTATGAGCCTCCCCTTTGTTAATCATAGAGTACTATAGAGTTGTACATATATCACTATAATCCCCTACTAATGATTTAAGATTTCAAAGTGAATTAGGGGAAGTAGTAATTTTTGTGAAACTTTGCTGGCATTCAGTTGGGTTTCCAAAGCTAGGGGAACCGCGGATTTGCATGGCTGGAGCTACTGGGGGCGCACGTACTTTAGGTTCTTTCCTAGGCGTTTCTCTCGATTCCTCTTAGCATAGATAGCACGTAAATCGACAATCTCATTGTTTTTGTTGACACTTGAAGGAATAGGATCAGAACGACGACATGATTTTAACTTTGTTAGAAACGTGAGGATTTACCAATACTCGAAGGAATCCCATGCCCTATTTTTCAAATCAGTTATCTCGAGACTCATCGGCAGATTCATCAAACAGGTGGGTTGAGTACGTCATAAAATGGTCCAACCCAAAATAGACTCATTTAATCTATTTATGATCCATTTATTACAAAATAAATCCAGTGACTCGTATTCATATTCGATCCGATGTTTATTCTTAAAACACTTTCATATTTAATCCGATCTAGGAAAACTCATATCTAAATTGAGGTGAGAGTGCAGAAGCGAGCGAGCGCGAGATCAAAAAAGACGAATGAAAATGAATAAATTGAATCTAAATAAGTTATAAACTTATTTATGATTTATTTATAGTTCATTTAACACTCGTATATGTTCCGACAAACAAACAAAAAAACACTCAAGTATGTTTACCCTCTCCGTCTTGATTCATCTGACCTTTCGGGTCGTTCGAGGTGTCGGATGGGGAGTAGGGAAAGGAATCTGGACATGCCCATATGGAGGCAGGTGAGGTGGATGCTTTGAATGGTTTTATGCCCATGGCAGTTCACTGCATTGGCTCGTCTGTGGGATTCGTAAAGAAACAACCTTTTTTTTTTTTGCCGAGACATAAGCAAAGCATAAACCTCTCCCATCCCTGCTGTTACTCACATGACATCCCCACATCCCTCTCACTTTCCGTGAACGTGTGGGGAGAGAGAGAGAGAGTACATGCTTTTGCCATTTGCCACTCAAGGTATTACTTCTCCGTGGGTAGATCGAACGGACCACAAACGCTTTCTAAGTTCATTTCCAGCCATAACACGGCAAAACTGTCCAAAAAATCCAAAATCTATTGCGAAGTGAAAATTTAGGGCTGAATTGACAAAATTGACTATCCTATGTGGCATTATCGGCATCTACATCAACGATTTTCGCGCTAAAGTTTAGCTAGGATAAACTCAATTGGCGAAATACGAAGAAAGTTTGGAACTCAATTGTCGAAATTGAAAGGTTTATGATCGAATTGGTTAAAGTGTAATAGATTCGGGATTTTTTGGATAATTTTCCTTAACGAATATCTCGCACTCTGCAACTAGCTTAGTCATTAAAACGGTAGATGCGCTTATGTTCGATCCGTGTAGATGAGAGGTTAAATCGAGGACAATGATTCATCTACAAATGGAGAGGATCACGATCAAATCAAGCAAAGTCTAGCCAGATGAGAGTTGCGGTCCTTTAAATTCATGGGATATATCTGCACGTTAAATTTAACTTCCTCAAGTGATTGACCCATCAGCAATCGCGCTTAAGGACCTTATCCACGAGTAGCCAAAGACTATCATGAGCTTATCAAAATGTCCTTGTCTTCTTTCGGAGAAAATTTTGGCCCCATGACCAAAACCCTTAAACTCTCTCTCTCTCTCTCAAATTACAAGGAGTTAAAAACCTATTATACGTTTGTCATTCCGTCACTTAAGTTCTAAACATTTTTATGTTTTGCCGATTGAAGCACATCTGGCCAATCTTGTATCCTAGCCATACTAGACGAGTTCCTACCTAAAAATTACGTGAAACTTCATACAAACTATACATATTTCAATCGATTCTCTTCTATAATGAAAAATAGGAAAAAGCAAAAAGCTGGCGAGGATAGCACCATGTCTTAAGCATACCGCTCGTGCAAGTTTAAACAATTCGGCGATCTACTTTGTGGAAAGGTAACCATGCTTGCAAGCATTGCAACAAATTGCCTTCGTTCATCACCCTCAAGCCAGGCTGGCTTTGCTCGATCTCTTCAAACTTCCATTTTTCTGTGGGCATCCCAAGAAGATTAAGTGGAGCTGCCCATTCATATTCAATGTCGAAAACCACTCGTCATCAATCGACACGAGCAGAGCATAAGAGCCACGACGACGCAACGCGAGATTCGGACGTCTTTCTTGATTAATTTGATGAGAATCCACAAAGGTATGCGTTTGACCTGTAAGGCATTATTGAGGAGATTGTGGTATAGTTGGTGGCCTAGACTTTAAAAAACGAAAGAAGAAAATCCCAAACAAGAGATTTGGAACGCTTCGTTCGTGCTTCATGCATGGCTGATCGTTGAATAATGAAATTTCTCATCGAGGGAAAATAGTCAAACAGAAAGAATCCAGACACGGAGACAACTCCAGCTACGAGCCTTGAAGACTCCAGACAGAAAGAATCCGTGCCCTCATTCAAAAAGCAAAGTCAAAAGTTCGCTGCCGGAGTCCCCGCGAATCATTCTAATCGATCTAATTCCTGTGTTGTCTGCCAGTGCGGGGCAAAGACAAGCGTGTCCAGTGAAACACAATACCCACTAAACACCTAGGTTGCCCCACAAGATTAAGTTATGAACCCCTCCGGGCGGGTGTTTAGGTCATCGCACGAGGGTTTCTTGCCAAACTATTTCTTGCACCAGTTGATTCGCTCGCAAGAATGGAATCGTCTGAGCTTGCATGTCTCGTGAATGTTAGGAGCTTCGGATAAGCTCAGGGATTAAACTATTCGATCTCGCGCGATTAAGCTCGTGAGCTGATTAGGCCTAGTTTAGTACGATCAAATGGTAGATACATAGATATAGCTGAAGTAGCTGATGGCGGGGGGCTCTTTCTTTAGTGGAAAACAGCCATTGTTGTCTAGGCCACTTGCTCTTTTGAAAGCACAAAGCATCTGGGTCAAACCCTTTGAAAAAGCATCATCATCGTCGCCTTTTTTCAATTATGTGGGTGTCCGTATATTAATCAGCTTTGCCCTCGGGCTGGCCCGCCAACCTGGTGACAAGCGGTAACAGCCCACAATACTCAAGATCCGCTGCGGTTGAACGAGATGATCGTTCTGTATCGACTTGACTTATATTCATGGATCAAGTGGTCAATGGCAATCTAGGGCATCTCATGTGTATCCAAATTAATCGTGCCCGCATAGCTTTTTTTCTAGATATTGTTCATTAATTTTGGCTTACCTTCATGAATCAATAATTAGGCCTTAGGCATTAGAGGTGAGTGGCTCCACGGTCGACGGGTTTCACTCGAAACCCGAAACCTATCATGCATATCTTAAAACCCCGTGACAATATATTCCATGGTCTATTCGATTTCACATGTACTCTTGATTGAACGATTGCAATTAATTATCGCATTTAATAATTACTATTCTTTGTTACAATTTAGTGACTACGATTCATATTTAGACGCAAAAAAATATGAAGCATTAACAAAATAAAAGTCTTAGTCATGTGTCTCGTTGAAAATGAAACGTCGACTAGTGATTTCAGATTACACACTTATCATCAACAAAATAAAATATCGTATGGTGACCGGAAAACATAGAACAAGAAAAACACAAAAACTTACTCTAAGTTCGAATTGAAACACTGGAACTTACCCGTCGAACCCGATTTCCTAATTTTCAAAACCCAAAACCTACTTTGCATACCCCGAAACTTTGCACCTGATCGGTTTCTCACATGTTCGATTTTCGATTCTACTTTGAAATCATGCTCACTTCTATTAAGCATTATAGAAGCCGCAATTTGCACTCATTACGTATTGACTCGGCGAAAATAACCCCAGACACGAGAAATCACTTTAGCTCGCCTTGAAAAAGGTTGTGAAATTTTAATCAACTCTCGAAAAACCAGCTCACCACCCGAGAATTTTCCAACCCTAGGCATATATTATTAGACATTGACTAATACTATAGTTGAAGATGAGAGCACTGAATGGTCTTGAACGTACAATAGTCGTGTTGGTCCTCGCTTGCCTATGTCTGAAACTTCTAGGGCCGCCCCTATCGACAATTTTGAACGAGAAGATTCCAAAACTTCTCCTCAGCGGTCGATTTTAGCCCTAACAGCACACAAGCACAGCGCCCATATGCTTTGTCCCCATCAATCTTTTCATACTGAACGGGGCAGACCCAATTACCAAATCAACCTCTTTATAAATTCGTCATATTAGACACACAATTTCAAATCCTAGCCATATGTAGTTCTTGGACCGACCACTTTATGACATCTAGGTCGGACGCCGCCCAATTCTGCGTGCACTGGTCCCCCTCAGTACAAGAGTTAACAGAGACGACAATGTTGTCCCAGATTCAAAAGAGGCCGGGAAATCAAAGTACTTTGTGTATAAGGACAAGGGAAAATGGTTGGCATGAGCAATTTCGTGAGAGATCGCAAAGGGAAAGGTCGAATTTGTCTCTACGTGGAAATATAGCCCATTCTCTTTAGTAGGGTTCATAGGCTGATCCGAGGAGGCCTCCACGTTAATTACACGTCGTCTAGCATGTAATTAAGTAAAATTTTAGGCGAGTCTTACTCGCATAAGATAAGTAGAGCTCGAGCACATATGTAATATCTTGATTATCGAACAATTAGGTATATACCGGCATTCAATTTGCTAAGTACTTCAATCATTGGTATCGTTTAATGGACACGAGAAATTGAACGTTGGACCGCCGACCTCAACTAGTTTGGAATAAAGGTATTGTTGATGTTGATGTTGATGTTGATGTTGAAGAAATTGAATGTTGAATTACATTAGAGGCTTTTGTTTAGTGGGATTTTGACAAATTTCGATTGCCTTATGATTATTGACCCACAATCTAAACTTTGTCCAAGGCTTGGAGTGGTGCAAGAATGACACATTGATATCCATTCGCTTAAAAAAAAAAGTCATCCAAAATATTTTTGTCATCATCCATCATATGTATCGTTCAAGAGGATAACATTTGGATATCTCACTATACATCTCGCACTGAAAACCGTCAATTCGCATCAGCGATGAGTAGAGAAGACCATTGGGTGGGCTTTGACAGGGCAAGGTCCAAAGGTCAAATCTAATGTTTTGCCCAAGCCCGTTCATATGATGATATCGAATTTTAGGATTGAGAGCCCGCTCATTCAGTAAAGGTGGCAAAATATGAAAATGTTTAGAGTTCAAGTGGGACTAGCGGGACTAAGAACCCGTCCACCCACTGATCACCTATGACTATTGAGAAATTACGGAATGTGTAGAAAATAATTAAATATTTTATATATTTAACATTTATCTTTTTAATAACTAATTTCTCATGGATCAAACGAATAAGATTTACATGACTAACAAATCATAGACACACTCGAAGGCTGAAAATTAAGATGCGGGTTGCCAGCGGGTAAATCCATCAGTTGTCCCCGATCGCTCGTAGGAAGCAGAATTAAAGATGCAGCACCGCACAGCCGCCACGGATAATCTTCAAGAAAATGGCTAATCAAAGCTGCTCGCTGGATCGCGGAGGCCGGCCGAAACAATACTCTTCCCCTCAACTGTTTATCTTTAACCGTGCTACCCTAATTTGTATTTAGAAACTCGATTGTCTAGCTCTTTCAGAGCATTGAATGAAAGCACTTTTTGGAAAGCAAAAAAGAGAGTATGGTATCGATTTCTTAATTCCTCGAAAGAAGGGTTTGTCACATTCATTGCACAGATTACGTGTGCGAAATTGGGCATCGAAAATCTCCCATAAAAAAAAAAAAAATAAATAAGGTGCCAATATTTTGGGAAGAAGCAAATAATTTGAAACAGAAGGATTCCAGCGGAGAGCCCCAGTAGCTGTGAACCGCTAGGCCGTGAGCTTGCACCAGCTGGACTCGGCGAGACGACGTCGCGTCGAATGGATTCACGAGGGTTATTACGAAACGAAGCGCACGTGGGCCCCGCACCCAAACCTCGGATACTCTGGGCCACTGGCTCACTGCCAGCTGGTGCCCGTGTCCGTTACACGCTTTCCCATGAAAGAATTAAAGATATTTCAAACTGCCAGCCTGTACTGTGGACAGTGGACACTACCCACTCGCCAACGTCTCCCTACCTACTTTTCCCCCTACTGCCCTTCCCCAAGGCTACCGAGAAAGATCAGTGAAAGGTCAGTTTCGTCCATTCAGCTGTAGCCAAGCTGGATTGCGTTGCGCGTTGCCCACTTTTGGTTTGAATTTCAGCTCTCATGTCTCACAAAAAAGCAACTATCGTCTTTAAGAAAAATAACACAAATGACCTAAATTTTCTTTGTAACGCATAACGTGATCTATAAAATTTTAATTTACTTAAAATCAATTTCTATCCTTTTCGCTTGTTTATCTTTCTTTTTTTTCATCTATCGAAATTTCACGTGCTATTTTCGATTCGACTTGCACGTGATAACGGGTGATCAGACATCTCACATCACTTATGCAGATGGTCTCATTCCACTGCAGCTCAAGTTTTTGGATACGAGTTTTTAACTATTTGACTTTAAATAAGAAATAAAAAAACTTTAACAAAGTCTATATGGGTTATTTTGTCAAAATACAATAGGTACGATAAGCATTATCAGTTTTTGCTTGTTGGCTACTTAAAGAGTTGTCTTAGCAGCGTGAATGATGGTTGGAACGTGTAATCGAGCACTAGTACTCCTTTTAATATCTTGCTGGTGAAGTTCCAACTGGGAATTGCAAGACCAACCTCATTTCCTCGAAATTTAATAATGACACTCGTGAGCTGCCCTCCTTTTTGTCTCTTTCCAAGCAGGTTCATGCACTTTAGCCCCACTTCTACGTTCCCCAACTCATATTTATTATTATATTATATAGTCGTAAAATGAAAACTCCAAGCATCACCTTCATCCCATCCTTGTATAAATACTCCTCCTCCTCACTTCAGCTCAACCCACAACTTGAGCAAAGCGAAGCTACCTCAGCTTTCATCTTTCCTCAGTCTCTCAAGTCTCAAGCCAAGCTCAGCTACAATGGCATCGTTCTACGCTTCTAAAGCAGCTCTTCTGACGCTCTTCCTCGCCCTCTGCCTCCTCCAGATGGCCTCCGCCACCAGGAGGCTGGCCGAGCTGGTCCAAGACCAGTCACCGCCCATGGTGTACCATAATGGCCCTCTCCTCTCCGGCAAGATCTCCGTCAACCTCATCTGGTACGGCGGCTTCAAGCCCTCCCAGCGCACCATCGTCTCCGACTTCGTCGCCTCGCTGTCTTCCGACCCTTCGCTCGCTCAGGCCCCTCCTTCCGTCTCTCGGTGGTGGAAGACGGTCGATAAGTACTACCACCTCTCGTCTTCCAAGAAACAAACGCCTTCGCTCACCCTCTCGCTCGGGAGGCAAGTCCTCGACGAGGGCTACTCCCTCGGGAAGTCACTCACGAGCAAGCACCTCGTCGAGCTCGCGTCCCGGGGCGATCAGCGGAACGCCGTCAACATCGTGCTCACCTCCTCCGACGTCGCCGTCGAGGGGTTCTGCATGAGCCGGTGCGGCTCCCACGGCTCCGCCGTCGGGTCCGGCAAGGTCAACGGCAGAAGGTCGAAGTTCGCCTACATCTGGGTGGGCAACTCGGAGACGCAGTGCCCGGGGCAGTGCGCGTGGCCGTTCCACCAGCCCCTGTACGGCCCGCAGAGCCCGCCTCTGGTGGCGCCCAACGGGGACGTGGGCGTCGACGGGATGGTTATCAACCTCGCAGGCCTCCTCGCCGGAACCGCCACGAACCCGTTCTCGAACGGGTACTACCAGGGCGAGGCCGGGGCGTCGCTGGAGGCGGCGTCGGCATGCACCGGGATCTACGCCAACGGTGCGTACCCGGGCTACGCCGGGAAGTTGCTGGTGGATGAGGCGACGGGGGCGAGCTACAACGCGCACGGCGTCAACGGGAGGAAGTACTTGGTCCCGGCTCTCTACGATCCGTCCACGTCGTCCTGTTCGACGCTGGTGTGAGGGGAATGGTAGCAGATCGAAACGATGACGTTTAGGCTTACCAGATTGATTCATTCATTTGTTTATTGGGTTTTTGTTGCTCCAAATTATAGCCATTAATTATAGTTAATGAGAAAGGCGAACCACTTTTATTTGCTAAAATTTATGTGCCAGCGCAAGGCAAGCTCGCTAATCCACTCTTAATCTGAGGATTTCAGCTCTTTAATCACGCTAATCAATAAATCAATTGGGCTAATTACACTAATTGTGGAAGACGAAAATTGCACAGTGAATGCATGCTCTAATTAATTATTCATTATATTGTTGTGGAACAAATGGAGGTAATATTGGGTCGAGGGCGCGAGAGAAATCCATTATTAACACTGGTCTTAGTCATTGGTTTGGGCAAAAGGCGCGTGGGATGAGCATTCTTGACATTTGAAAGTGAAATTTAAATGATTATCATTTCATGGTTTACTCAAATTATTGCTTTTAGGTGGTCAGCGTATGGAAATGGCATTGGAGCTTGTTTCTCCTTTAGTTGACGTGTGATCTGGATTTAGTCACGTATGATTTTTTTTTTTTTTTGGTCGCATGAAAAATCTTTATTTCATATCAAAGAGACACACATCACTTCAAAATAAAAATGAAAATATCATGAAGCAAGTAAATCAACTCGATTCAACTTGTAAAAATTCGCTCGTTTTTCAAGGACGAATATGACATTACATCCAAACACAACCGATGGTCGATCATCCCATGTCGCATCATCATCAATGATGAGACACATCAAAAAGTCTTTATTTAGTAACAATGACTTTATCAAAATGCGGCACTCGCCTCAATTTTGTGTCCCCCGCACCATTGCGCGTGAGAGATAATAATAACCTCAACAGGTGGAAATAGCATATAACAAACGCATTGTAAATCCCAAATCTATTTCTAAATTGGAATAGAAAAACATCCAAATCTAAATCTAACTATATATGAAGAGAGAGTAATTGCAAAAAGGATACATGTTGATTACAAAATCACTTTTAGCTAAACTAATTGTCAAAGAAAAGTTTCGACAATTTACAGAGCACTTGACAATTTAGAGCAAATATCCGAAATCGGAGGGAGCATATTTTTTCGATGCACTCGCGTTTCAATTTTCAAAGAGCTTAGATGTCCATCACAACTCCACAAAATTAACGAAGAAACTTATTGAAAAAAACAAGTTCCGGAAAAACTAAAACAATATAGAGAAAAGGGAGATTAGACGGGAAGGACCCTCTCTCTCTCCCGAGAAGGCTTCTGCAAAAAAGAGAAGAAATTTATTGAAAAGAATAAGTTCGGGAAAAACTAAAGCAATATAGAGAAAGGGGAGATGAGACGGGAAGGACCCTCTCTCTCTCTCTCCGAGAAGGCTTCATCAAAAAAGAAAAGGGAGGTGGCGGCGGGGGAAGAGAAACCCTAAGGGAGAAAAACAAGGCTATGTATGAATAGTTGATGTGTGGTCATTTGATCACATTCACATATGATTCGATGATAAGGCAAAGTGATCACAAAATTTGAATTTGAACAGGTGTGATGCTTCTCATAAATCTTTAGGGAGGCGAAGATCACTCATTTAATAGGCCACTATTGCGAGAGAGATGCGAGCAAACCATTGACACATATATATAAGTTTTTTAAGTTGAAGAGTTTGTAATAACTCAAAATCTCATATAGCATATATATTCCCCGTTAAACGGTATATCGATCAACATACATCTCCAAGTATCTTTGCTCCAGTAAGGTGGGACGCATCCTTTTTCTTTCTCTCCCCCTCCCCCAACCTAGGGTTTCAGCCGCCTCACATTTTGAGGGACAGGACTTTCTCTCTTTCCCTCCCCCTCCCTCACCGTTCCTATCTTTGCTGTCTTGGGTTCAAGTTTCTTTCATTTGCTTGAACTATCTTTCATTTTCTCTCTCATTATGTTTTGGGAGCTTACGAATGTGAATAATTTTTTTTGCTAATATTGGATGAATGTGGAGATCGATTCGATCATTTGTCCAATCGACAGTCATTGATGAGGAAGTTCGTGACATGGCTCCGTAAATTTTTTGAGATTATGTCGCTCTCCTCTCCTAGTTTAAATTTAGATTTAGATTCAGAGTTTTTACTCTCCTAAATTAGATCTAGTATATATATATATATCCGGGAGTTCTTTATAAGTATTTAACTTGTGCTCTTTCAACATGCCCATGTTGATATTTTTGCTTGGCGATGGTAATGGGAACGTCGAGCTTAGACGCGCATCGCAAGCCGTTGCAATTGGTGTGGGAGTTTTCGATGTGTGCTCATCATTAAATCACGGTAATCAGCCACCGAAATTTTAGGAAGGTAGCTCAATTCATGAAGAATGAGAGTGTCCTTCTAGTTATTTGCTTTTTTTTGGGAGCTTAAAAGTATTTTATGTACCTCTTGAATATTATCTTGATTAATGAATGGGTTCTTTTTTATGACAAAATAGAAAAAAAAAAAAAAAAAAGCCATCCATCTCCAAAAAGACCACCTTCTTGTATGGCTACTCCAAGTATTGCTTTTAGGGAATTTTAGATGTGGATTGAGTCATTTGTCACAAAAGAAATTTTCTTATTTTCATATGAATTAATCTTATAGTTCACCACACACTCGAAGTAGGAGCTTTCATCATACCACAAGCGAAGCTTGATGCTCGTCGCCACATCATACTCCTTCAATTCACCGTTGATCCACCGATAGAAACAACCGTTGACAATGTCTGCAATTCATAAGGAAAGTTCATGTGGATTGATAATAGATATCGAAGGTTTGGACAAGAGATACATGAGATGCATGATAATTAGCTCCACCTACACCACCAACTGGCACGTGACAAAATTACCAAAAAATTCATAAATTTATTGTAATTATCCAATTCGGTCTTAAATTTTTTTTGTGCCAATTGAATCTTAAATATTTTATAATTGCACCAATTCAATTTATTTTTCCGGTAGTCTTAGATGTTGATAATTTTTAATAATATTCTAATATATTTATACCATGCTATTCCTCTTTTCTCTTTTTTTTCTTCCTACTCCTGTTGTAGCCGACGAGGCCATGGCAAGGTTGCCCTCATCCATATAAAGGGAAGGCGGCCTCGCACGCGACCACGAAGCCCCTCGCTTTCTTGTCGGGAGTTCCGATGACCCTCACCAGCCAACGGCCATAATAAGAGTAGGAAAAAATAAAAATATTATTAAAAATTAATCATGTCAATATTATTTGATAAAATAAATTAAATTGACTAATTACAATCGATTTATGATTTTTTTTTTATAGCAATTATCTTGCTGACACGCACGCCCTCTTCTTGCGACCCACACGAAGGGCACTGACTGGTTTTGTCCTTGTTCTCTTGGTCAAAGCAAGAGTCTTGTTTTTAGCCTTAGCTGTCCAACGCCGAGAATGCAATTCATTAACAAGCAAACGCGTCAAATCACGCTGGCCGCCTCTCTTGCCTTTACCTCACCACTCTCTCCTCGCTGCCATTCTATCACCTTCCGCGATTTCCTCCGTCGCGGTCGCTCAAATCTAACTTCGTTTCTCTCGGTCGATTATAAATAAAAAAACGAACTTTAACAAAATTTGATAGATGACAATAGGTACATTAAGCACTATTGTCTTTTGCTGATTGGTGACTTAAAAAGTTGTCTTAACAGCGTAAATGACAATTGAATATGTGAGTGATTTGATTATATAACAGTTTTTTGATAATTATCGTGCTAACAGTTTTTTAGCCAAAAAATAAATAATAATTAACTAAAAATTATTGTGAATTCTGTACTTTTAAAAATTTATAGCTTACAATATACTATTATTTTTACGATTATTCAAACTTATTATACTAGGAAAGTCGAACATGTAATCGAGCCCCCTAGGCCTTTTTGTTATCTTTGCTGGTGAAGAAGCAACCGCGAATTGCAGGACTCCACAATCTCCGTGAAATTAATAATTACACTCATGAGCTGCCTTCCTTTTGTCTCTTTCCAAGCAGGTGCACGCGCTTTAACCCCACTCACCTTCATCCCGCCCTTGTATAAATACTGCTCCGCCTCCTCCTCCTCCTCCACTTCAACACAAACCACATCTACGTCTTGAACAAAGCGAAGCTACCTCAGCTTTCAGCTTTCCTCAGTCTCAACCCAAACTCCGCTGCAATGGCATCGTTATACGCTTCTAAAGCAGCTCTTCCGACGCTCTTCCTCGCCCTCTGCCTCCTCCAGATGGCCTCCGCCACCAGGAGGCTGGCCGAGCTGGTCCAAGACCAGTCCCCGCCCATGCTGTACCACAATGGCCCTCTCCTCTCCGGCAAGATCTCCATCAACCTCATCTGGTACGGCGGCTTCAAGCCCTCCCAGCGCACCATCGTCTCCGACTTCGTCAACTCGCTGTCTTCCGACCCTTCGCTCGCTCAGGCCCCTCCTTCCGTCTCTCGGTGGTGGAAGACGGTCGATAAGTACTACCACCTCTCGTCCTCCAAGAAACAAACGCCTTCGATCACGCTCTCCCTCGGGAGGCAAGTCCTCGACGAGGGCTACTCCCTCGGGAAGTCCCTCACGACCAAGCACCTCGTCGAGCTCGCGTCCCGGGGCGAGCAGCGGAACGCCGTCAACATCGTGCTCACCTCCTCCGACGTTGCCGTCGAGGGGTTCTGCATGAGCCGTTGCGGCTCCCACGGCTCAGCCGTCGGGTCCGGCAAGGTCAACGGCAGAAGGTCGAAGTTCGCCTACATCTGGGTGGGCAACTCGGAGACGCAGTGCCCGGGGCAGTGCGCGTGGCCGTTCCACCAGCCCCTGTACGGCCCGCAGAGCCCGCCTCTGGTGGCGCCCAACGGAGACGTGGGCGTCGACGGGATGGTGATCAACCTCGCAGGCCTCCTCGCCGGAACCGCCACGAACCCGTTCTCGAACGGGTACTACCAGGGCGAGGCGGGGGCGTCGCTGGAGGCGGCGTCGGCTTGCACGGGGATCTACGCCAACGGTGCGTACCCGGGCTACGCCGGGAAGTTGCGGGTGGATGAGGCGACGGGGGCGAGCTACAACGCGCACGGCGTCAACGGGAGGAAGTACTTGGTCCCGGCTCTCTACGATCCGTCCACGTCGTCCTGTTCGACGCTGGTGTGAGGGGAATGGGAGCAGATCGAAACGATGACGTTTAGACTTACCAGATTGATTCATTCATTTGTTCATTGGGTTTTTGTTGCTCCAAATTGTAGCCATTAATTATAGTTACTGAGAAAGGCGAACCACTTTTATTTGCTAAAATTTATGTGCCAGCGCAAAGCAAGCGGGCTAATCCACTCTTAATCTAAGGATTTGAGCTCTTTAATCACGCTAATCAATAAATCAAGCGGGCTAATTACACTAATTGTGGAAGAGGAAAATTGCGCAGTGAATGCATGCTCTAATTAATTATTCATTATATTATTGTGGAACACATGGATGTAATTGGGTCGAGGGCGCGAGAGAGAAATCCATTATTAACGTTGGTCTAGTCATTAGTTATGACAAAAGGCGAGTGGGATGAGCGTTCTTGACATTTCAAAGTGAAAATGCTGCGTATAGCACAAATGATTTTAAATGATTATCACTTCATGGTTCATGCAAATTATTGCTTTTATGGCATCGGAGCTTCTTTCTCCTTTAGTTGATGTGTGGTCTCGAGATTGGTTTGGTTATGTATGATTAGTTGATGTGTGGTCATTCGATCATATGTGATTCGCCGAGAAGGCAAAGTGATCAAAAAATTTGAATTTTTACAGGTGTGACGCTTTTCGCAAACCTCTAGGGAGGCAAAGATCACTCATTTAGTAGGTTACTGTTATTGAGAGATGCGAGCAAACTATTGACGGATATATTAGTTTTTAAGTTAAAAGTTTGTAATAAAGTAAAGTCTCACATCGGTCAACATTCATCACGAAGTATCTCTCCTCGAGCAAGGTACGACACATCCTTTTTCTCTCTCCCCCTTCCCTCCTCCTCCCTAGGGTTTCAGCCGCCGCACATTCTTTCTCTCCCTCCTCCTTTTTCACTCCTTCTCATCCTCCCCCACCATTCCTATCTTTGCTGGGTTCAAGTTTCTTTCCTCTGCTTGAACTATCTTTCATTTTCTCTCTCACCATGTTTTGGGAGCTCACGAACGTGAATAATTTTCTGCAGCAAATCTTGAATGAATATCGAGATCAGTTCGGCCATTTATCTAGTCGATGGCCACCGATGAGGATATTTGTGACGTGACTTAATAAATTCTCCGAGATTATGCGGCCCTCCTCTCCCCATTTACATTTATATTTAGATTCATGGATTTTACTCTCTCAATTTAGATCTAGATATACATCTAGGAGTTCATTATAAGTATTTGATCCATATTGAGGTTGGTGTTACTATTCGGCAATGGTGATGAGAACATCAAATCTAGTCGCGCACCGAAAGCTATTGCAATTGGTGTGAAAATTCTCGGTATGTGCTCATCCTTGAATCTAGTGATCAACCGTCGAAATTAGAGGAAGACAGCTCTATTTATGGAGGATGATAGTGTGCTTCTGGACTTCTAGTTTTTTTTTTTTTTAGCTTGGAAGCATTTTATGTACCTCTTGAATATTATCATGAATAATGAACGGAATCTTTTTTTTTTTGACAAAATAGAAAAAACATCCATCTCCAAAAATACCACCTTCCTGTATGGCTACTCCAAGGAGTGCTTTTAAGGAATTTTAGATGTGGATCGAGTCATTTGTCACAAAAGAAAATTTCTTATTTTCATATGAATTAATCTTATAGTTCAGCACACTCGAAGTAGGAGCTTTTATCATAGCACAAGCGAAGCATGATGCCCGTCGCCACATCACACTCCTCCAATTCACCGTTGACAATGTCTGCAATTGATAGGGAAAGTTCATGTGGATTGATAAAAGATATCGAAGGTTTGGACATGAGATACATGAGATGCTCGACAATTAGCTCCACCTCTACCACCAAGGCACGTGCTAAAATTACCATAAATTTTTTAAATTTATTACAATTGTTCAATTCAATCTTTTATTTTTTTTTGGCCAATTGAATCCTAAATATTTTACAATTATATCAATTCGGTTCATTTTTTCGATCAGCGTTGATATGGATAATTTTTAATAATATCTTAATATATTTATACCATGTTATTCCTTTTTTCTCTCTTTTTTTCCCCTTCCTACTCCTACTGTAGCCGACGAGACCATGGCAAGGTTGCCCTCGTCCAGATCAAGGGGAGGCAGCCTCGCTAGCAACCACGAAGCCCTCACTTTGTTGCCGGTGAGCTCCGATGACCCTCGCCCGCCAGCGGCCACAATAAGAGTAGGAAAAAATAAAAAAATAAAAAATATTAAAAATTATTTGCGTTAGTATTAATTGGTAAAGTGAATTGAATTAACATAATTATAATCGTTCTGATTTTTTTTTTTGGCAATTATCCCACTGGCACGCCCTCTTCGTGCGACCCAAACGAAGGGCACTGACTGGTTTTGTGCTCGTTCTCAGAGTCAAAACAAGAGTCTTGCTTTTCCCATAGCTGTCCAACAAAAGCAATTCATTAACAAGCAAACGCGTCAACTCATGCTGGCCTTCGACCGAAAAAAGGAAAAAAACTCATGCTGGCCTCTCTGGCCTTTACTTCACTACTCTCCTCGCTACCATCCTCTCCCCTTCCTTGATTTCCTTCATCCTCGTCGCTCGAATCTAACTTCATTTCTCTCGGTGGATTTTAAATTTAAAAAAAAAAACTTCAACAAAATTTGATATGTACTATTATGTATGTTTACAATAGGCACGATAAGCATTGTCATTTTTTACTTGTTGGCTACTTAAAGAGTTGTCTTAGCAGCGTGAATGATGATTGCAA
Organism: Rhodamnia rubescens; assembly: GCA_021437795.1. NCBI lineage: Eukaryota > Viridiplantae > Streptophyta > Magnoliopsida > Myrtales > Myrtaceae > Rhodamnia > Rhodamnia rubescens. The sequence continues at coordinate 3,253,913 of JAILYA010000013.1, forward strand.
CGTGTAATCGAGCACTAGTACTCCTTTTAATATCTTGCTGGTGAAGTTCCAACTGGGAATTGCAAGACCAACCTCATTTCCTCGAAATTTAATAATGACACTCGTGAGCTGCCCTCCTTTTTGTCTCTTTCCAAGCAGGTTCATGCACTTTAGCCCCACTTCTACGTTCCCCACCTCATATTTATTATTATATTATATAGTCGTAAAATGAAAACTCCAAGCATCACCTTCATCCCATCCTTGTATAAATACTCCTCCTCCTCAGTTCAGCTCAACCCACAACTTGAGCAAAGCGAAGCTACCTCGGCTTTCATCTTTCCTCAGTCTCTCAAGTCTCAAGCCAAACTCAGCTACAATGGCATCGTTCTACGCTTCTAAAGCAGCTCTTCCGATGCTCTTCCTCGCCCTCTGCCTCCTCCAGATGGCCTCCGCCACCAGGAGGCTGGCCGAGCTGGTCCAAGACCAGTCCCCGCCCATGCTGTACCATAATGGCCCTCTCCTCTCCGGCAAGATCTCCGTCAACCTCATCTGGTACGGAGGCTTCAAGCCCTCCCAGCGCACCATCGTCTCCGACTTCGTCGCCTCGCTGTCTTCCGACCCTTCGCTCGCTCAGGCCCCTCCTTCCGTCTCTCGGTGGTGGAAGACGGTCGATAAGTACTACCACCTCTCGTCTTCCAAGAAACAAACGCCTTCGCTCACGCTCTCCCTCGGGAGGCAAGTCCTCGACGAGGGCTACTCCCTCGGGAAGTCCCTCACGAGCAAGCACCTCGTCGAGCTCGCTTCCCGGGGCGAGCAGCGGAACGCCGTCAACATCGTGCTCACCTCCTCCGACGTAGCCGTCGAGGGGTTCTGCATGAGCCGTTGCGGCTCCCACGGCTCCGCCGTCGGGTCCGGCAAGGTCAACGGCAGAAGGTCGAAGTTCGCCTACATCTGGGTGGGCAACTCGGAGACGCAGTGCCCGGGGCAGTGCGCGTGGCCGTTCCACCAGCCCCTGTACGGCCCGCAGAGCCCGCCTCTGGTGGCGCCCAACGGGGACGTGGGCGTCGACGGGATGGTGATCAACCTCGCAGGCCTCCTCGCCGGAACCGCCACGAACCCGTTCTCGAACGGGTACTACCAGGGCGAGGCCGGGGCGTCGCTGGAGGCGGCGTCGGCGTGCACCGGGATCTACGCCAACGGTGCGTACCCGGGCTACGCCGGGAAGTTGCTGGTGGATGAGGCGACGGGGGCGAGCTACAACGCGCACGGCGTCAACGGGAGGAAGTACTTGGTCCCGGCTCTCTACGATCCGTCCACGTCGTCCTGTTCGACGCTGGTGTGAGGGAAATGGCAACAGATCGAAACGATGACGTTTAGGCTTACCAGATTGATTCATTCATTTCTTTATTGGTTTTTTTGTTGCTCCAAATATTAATTATAGTTAATGAGAAAGGCGAACCACTTTTATTTGCTAAAATCTATGTGCCAGCGCAAAGCAAGCGGGCTAATCCACTCTTAATTTGAGGATTTCAGCTCTTTAATCACGCTAATCAATAAATCAATCGGGCTAATTACACTTGTTGTGGAACAAATGGAGGAGCTTCGGTCGGGGGGCGAGAGAAATCCATTATTAATGGCAAAAGGCACATGGGATGAGCATTCTTGATTTTTCTTGGGGAAAATGCTGTATATAGCACAGATGATATATAGCTTAACACTAAGTCTGAATGATTATCACTTCATGGTTCATTCGAATTATTGCTCGGAGCTTGTTCCTCCTTCCGTTGATGTGAGGTTTGTGGATTGATTTTCATATATGACTCGATGAGAAAACAGAGTCCACAGAGTTTGACCTTGAACAAGGTGTGACGGTCCTCACGGAACTTTAAAAGGCAAAGATCACTCATCTAGCAGCAGTCTAGTATTGCAGGGAGATACGGGCAATCATTGACGCGTACATTAGTTCTTTAAGTTGAAGAGTTTGTGAAAACTTTAAAGTTTCTCATGGCATATAAATACCCTGTTGAATGACACATCGGTTAACATCAATCTCCAAAAGGTCCACCTCCTTGTATGGCTACCCCAAGCATTCCTTTTGGGGGATTTTGGATGTGAATTGAGTCATTTGTCACAAAAGAAACGTTCTTATTTTCATATAAATTAACGTCATACTCGAGGTAGGAGCTCCAATCATGCCAAAAACGAAGCATGAAGCCCGCCGCCACATCATGCTCCTTCAAGTCGCCGTTGATCCAGCGATGGAAACAACCGTTAGCAATATCTACGAGTTTGTGTCGATTGATGATGGACATAGAAGGTTCGGACATGAGATTCATGACGTGCTTGACAATTTAGCTCCATCACCGCCACCAACTGGCACGTCCTCTTCTTGCGACCCAAACGAAGGGCACTCGCTGGTTTTGTCCTCGTTGTCTAAAGTCAAAACAAGAGTCTTGCTTTAGCCTTAGCTGTCCAACGAAAGCAATTCATTAACAAGCAGACGCGTCAAACCACGCTGGCCTCTTTAAGTTCGCCACTCTCTCCTCGCTGCCATCCTCTCACCTTCCTCGATTTCCTTCGTAGTCGTCGCTTAAATCCGACTTCATTTCTCTCGATCAGGGCTCCAACCGACCTTCTCTTTCCCGCTCCCACCCATCAGATTGATCAGACCCGTGGGTTCTATCTCGGGTAATCTCCCTGATTGGGGTTTTTGTATATTTCTGTGATCCACTGCCATGGTGCAAGACTAAAGTGGCGAATAATGAAAAGTGAATTCAGGCCGAAGCACAGCTGGATCTTGGATCTGGGAAAAAATTATCAAGAAAATCTTAAACCTACTGTAATTATGTCAATTTAATGAAAAATATGTTTTTTTGCCCATTAAGTCCTAAACTTTTTATATTTGTGCCAATTTAATCCATCGGGCTAATTTCGATTGGAAATCTCTCGACACGAATGTCGGTCGTCCACATGTCTGCGGCCGGCTGGCTGATGTAAATAATTTTTAATAATATTTCAATAATTTTTAAATTTTTCTTTCTCTTTTATTTTCTTCCCTTATTCTTTCTTCCTCTAGCCGATCGCCGAGGTCCACTTACCAACCAAAGGCGAGGGCGAGGCAAAGTTCGCCATTGTCACGGGGCAAGGCTTGCCTGCGCCAAGGGAGAAAATTGATCATCACCAGCCGGCGAGGTCGAGCTTTGTCGGGGCGGGAAAGGCCGACCATCGCCGGACCGGGCAAGGGCAAGCCTCACCATGGCTAGGTGAGGTCAAGGTTGGTGCTCGCCGGTGACCCGAGGTGGCAACCATTAGAGGAAGAAGGGCAGAAAAAAAAAAGGAAAAGGAAGAAAAATAAATAAATAATTTGAAAAAAGATATAAAATGTTATTAAAAATTATTCACGTCGGCGTTGGTCGAATTTATATAGGACGGTCGACATCCATGTTAACGATTTCCAACAAAATTTGTCGGGATGGATTTGATTGACATAAATGCAAAATGTTTAGCACCCAATTGCTAAAAAAAATGTTTAAAACTGAAATGACACAATTGTAATATGTTATAGAACTTATTTTCAATAATTCTCCCTAGTACATGTGGTGGATATACGTTGACCTGGATGGGGGATCCTGTTTTGATTTTGAAAATCGAGGGTTACAAAAACTCAATTGGATATCGGATCGAGTTGAACACTATTGGCCTTGGGCTCAAAGTCTCAAAGTTCCCTTGTGTAATTCGAGCCGGTTAGAAGACAATTACTTCTAAACGTGTCCTCGACTTCAGCTATCTAACCATTTTTAACATTATCCAACGTGCGCCACGCTACAGTTATATTTTTCTTCCGCATGTGCTCAGTTTTGAATTATGTGGATGACGTGTCATCTGTTAGGGCTAGAGTGATTTTAGAGCGAACCCAAGCTTTGGGACACCTAATGCACTTTCCAACTCATTAACATTATCCCTTTCACTTTACTCGTCCCATATATATATATATAATCGGTCAACCAGGGCCAACACGTAGCGCGACACCCACGGCCACGGGTGGCCCCAAGCCTGAGCCAATACCATCGGCCACCACTTCAGGCCGACAAAGCCGCCGTATCTTTAAGCACAAGTCATCCGACTATTGTAACCCAACACCACCGCCTTCTCTTGCACCACCGTCCCACATTCCTCCGCACAAATGTCCGACTTTGTCCGACCACCCGGCGGACCATATCTTAACTGCACCAAAAACCGATCCCAACGTCGAACCCACTATTATTATCCACGTAAATCTTGAAATGTCCCCGGTCGGAAAAACAATTAGAAAATAAGGCTCCATTTATTTCGCAGAAAATATGACGTTTTTGAAAAATAATTTTTCGGAAAGCCATTTTTCAAGAAAATAACGATATTTTTTGGTGTTTGGCTGAGATCCGAAAATCAATTGATAAATATTCTCCATCGTTTGAGATCTAATTTTTTTTTATAATTTTTATTTATTTTTATTTTCTTTCTTCTTCTTTAGCCGCCACCGGCGCAATAGCCACATGCAAGCTCGAGCTTGACCCTCGCCGGCCTAGGGCACCAACCATCATCGTGGCCGGCGACCGGCCAAGGAAAAAGAAAATATAAATAATGAAAAAGAAAAATATAAATTAAAAAATATTTTAAAAAAATCAATAATAAAAAATGAAAATAATTTTAAATAATTTAAGGAAAATGAAGGTGAAGGAGTGGAGGGAGGAAAGATGAGGAAAAATGATTTTCTCTCTTCAAAAAGAGGAAATTATTTTCCCTAACTTTTTTTTTCCGGAACACTTGCTTCATTCATTGCTTTCAGTGATACCATTATCACATGCAAAACGGGCCTTAGAACATATTAAATCCCATAAGATTTTCAGGGGATTAGAGATCCAAAAACTAGGGAGCTCGTTTCGTTTGTGGGTCTTGGTGATCCAATCCGCCCCGATATGTGCTTCCTTTGGACAGTGGGCCAATTGTATGCATTTGAAGTCGCCCATCAAAGCTTTGCGTGCTGAGATTAAAGAGTCTACTTCCTAGGATAGCTTATCTTGATCTGTGAGGGCATTCTTGAGAGCTACAGTCCAACTCAAACTGGTACTTTGAGTCGGAGCACGAGCTGAAGTGTCCAAGAGCTTCCCAACATGCTAGGGTTTCGATTTGCTCCGGAGAAGATGCTTGCACCTTCTTTGCAAAACCATCAATGATCTTCCCAGAGGAATCTCGGCATCCACAGGCGACGCTACCTTCATTTTCTCCTTCCACGAAGGACCCATCAACGTTAATTTTGAGGGTGCCTTTCGGCGGTGGGTTCCATATGGCAGGTGAGTGAGCTGTCGATCGACTAGGTTTGCTCTTTCCCGAGTTCCACTTCACAACGTTCGTGCGTGATGCCATGGCAGCTTCCCCACTTTTGAAGGTACTCTCTTCATTGGTGGAAAATGTTTTCTCTAACTAGTTTATTTTCTGTGAATCAAATGTCGGAAAATCAGGAAAACATTTTCTTAGAAGTTATTTTTCGCGAAATAAATATTTTCTCATGTTTCGAGCTTCGTTTGTTTTACGGAAAATGAATATTTTGAAAAATATGTTCTTAACAATGATTACATGAATCAAACAGCTAAATTCTAAACGAAAATCCTCGATTGCCAACAAGAGATATATTTCTAAAAAGAAAAAAGAGAAATAACTTATAGGATGTTTCAGATGAAGATGCTCCCGCAATGTTTGGCACGAAAGATCATCTAGTGGCATCCCATAGGGTTATCTGAAAACTATTGCGAAAGGCACCGGTGCAGGTCGTAATGGCATTCCATGGGTTATTAAAGTACCGCGTGCCTTTACGAAATGGGGTCGTGCGTCGTGACCTTCGACTTGATTTGATTGAGGATCATCCAATACCCTTAAGTTTGCATGAAATATTGTGTTGGGAGCATGTAGTTGAAGTCCGAAATCTTCGCCTGGAGTGATTGTCAAGAGGGAACTCAAATTCAAACCGCATCGAAGTTTCCTTCATTGAGATATTCATTAAACACCGATACACCTTGAGAGTGGGCTATTAATCAACCGTTGGATTTGATACCATTTATTTGGAGTACGCACGGAAGCTCGATACCTTTACCTAGAAAGATTGCTTAGAGGAAGCCCAAATTAAGCTCATTAATATATTCGGTTAGACTCACATTCACTCAAAATCTTAAGCAATGAGTTTTGATCTAACTAGAATATATTAACCGATCAACATCATACCAAACTTCGACGTGAGACTTTTTAACACCATTCTCACGTGCATCTTAACAAATCACATGATCCTTTCACCATTTGGAAGGCGAGGATTGCCGACACTCGCCTAAGGGTTGACGAGGTCCAACCTCGTCAATCTCATCTACCCATGTCTCTCTACATCTTCTTCTTATCTTTCATCTTCCTTTTCTTATTGTACATTTTACCTTTTAAGATATGTGCTAATGGGGTGCCCGTAAGTCACTAACTAAGCATCAAGCCTGCGCTGCCAACTACCAGACCAACCTTCGGCAAGAAGTCCGATTGAATTTCCCATCGGAGGGCACTAATCGAAAGAGATTCGAAAATTTCGTCGATTATGGTGATATGACATCGACACACAACAACTATAATGCACGAAAATTCAGTGAAAAATTCAGTGACCATCATCATTAGAATTAACTGAAAAAGAATGGTGGCATGGCGAGTTAAGCCTATGATGTAATCGGCAGTTGATGATACCTTATCGCTAAATTACTGCTACAAGGTCCACGCTATAGAGATATTTGGGTTTTTTCAATTTAGGGTTTGGACAAACCAACATGATAAACTAGTCAAGCAGTTTTGACACATTGTGCTCGAGACATGTCTTTTAGGCATGTCTGGTAGGATTAGACGTATAATCACAGCAAAGTAAAGAGTAAAACAAGCGAGAAAGAAAAATCGAGACATAAGATTTTATTTTGATTCGCACTTAAACTCAAAGCTACATCAGTAGAGGATTCCACTATAATTAGCACGTCTTATCTCTCGTTATATTCCTCAATTACAAGAGAATAAGAGTATATATTGCAGTAATTATTTATGAGCCTAAACTCAAACTACTAATAGAAAAATAAGGGCTTAAACTACAAAATTCATCTAGTGCTCGGGGAGCGTTGCCTTTTTAAAACTTCCGTCGACTCAGTGGAACTCACGTGCCTTCTTATCGATGGGGAGTATGCACCACACTCAAAGAATCGTGAAATCTCCCCAGTGAAATTTAATTTGGTTTTTTCGCAAGCATCAAGCCACGGCGGTCCACCAAAATCTAGCAAGCTAACTTCACGGATGCAACTTTTATTCAAATTGATTTTTTCATGTGCAGCCCCCACAAATCGCTCTGGATTTTGTTCTTTTGGGCCAATATGACTTTAAGGTGCCGTCAGCAAAGTTGATTATGGTAGTGAGATGCCGTCAAAGTCAACACCTACCAAAGAGCAAAGCTTTTACTCATCATCCTCTATGCAACTTCAGCCATTTTGGTGCATCGTCGACTTTTCGTCCGTTACCGCCGACTGGTGATTTCTTATAAGTGCTTTTTTGGCTTGGACTTTATCAACCGAATCCCTCATCAATCACTTTATTAAGGTCGGGCAATCCTCCTTGGTTAGTGTTAGAGCTGTTAAATGGGCGAGCCAAATCGGGTTTGGGTTGGATGGATATAGTCCCACCCATATTGATCCATATAACTCATTTTGATCCATTTTTATATAATACAAATCTAATGACCCATATTTTATCCGACATGTATTACTTAATTATTTTTTATATTTAATTAAATCATGAAATATTTGTGTCTAATAATTTGTTAAGAAAAATGATATTACTAAAATATTTTCATGCAATTGATTTTTTAAAAAATTTAAATTTTTTTAAATTTTATTTTTTAAAAAATATTTTTAAAATTTTTAAATTTTCTATTTTCTTTCCCTTTTTCCTCCCGCGCAACAATGACCCGGCCGGTCGATGGACGAGAAGAGGTCGACGGCGATGGACGATTGCGGGGAGATGAGCGGCGGCGATCGGCACATTGCGAACATTTTTTATATTTCTATTTTCATTTTTCTTCCTTTGTTTTACTTATAAAAAATAAAAATAATAATAAACTAATATACTTGAGTTGAGGCCAATTTACAAGTTGGTGCTTGGAAAACTGCCGGCTATTGGCCAAAAATGGGTCAAAAGTGAATTGAAAATGGTTTGTAAAAGACCCAAACAAAATCCATATTGTTTGGGCTATTCCTTTTTAAACCTTCACAAAACCCATATCTTAATTCTAATGTGATCCATATTTGACCAATTTTCATAAATGTGGGTAAAAATATGAGTCTTTAACCTATATTGACAGCATTTGACAAAAAAAAAAGGAGTTAATATTATAGAAAACTCCAAACTGGTACACATTTTACAAATATACCATAAACTATTTTTTGACCATAAAAAACCTCAAATTGGCACACTTATGAAAAATTTACCTAAATTGATACGCCCGTGATAAATTTACCATCTATAAGTTTTCCTTAAATCTAACCGTTAAATTCTTTGAGTTAGATGGCACGTGGCAATTAACGGGTGTACTAGTTTGGGGTTTTCATCCTCTATCTATCACATGTATATCAATTTGAGATTTTTTGTGGTATTAATTTATTTAATGGAGGGTAAATTTGTCACAAGTATATCGGTTTGAGATTTTTCATGGCAAAAAAAATTAGTTTAGGGTAAATTTGTCACAAATGTGTCGGTTTAGTATTTTTGATGATTAAAATAATAGTTTGGGGGTAAATTTTGTTATAGGTATACCGATTTGGGATTTTTTGTGATAAAAAAAATAGTTTGAGATAAATTTGTCACAAAATATACTAATATAAAATTTTTTCGTGGTATTAACAAAAAAAAAAAATCATATTGACAGCCCTAGTTAGTGCGTCGGTTTCTCGTGAATGCCAAGACAAAAGACAAAAGTTCAAACTTGTGACGGTTTGTACTAATAAACTTTACTATAAGGGTTCGTTTGTTAAGGGGAAACGCTTTGATCGTCCATGAAATATTTTAGATGTATAATATTGTTGATAATGAAAATATTTTTCATTAACTAATTATTTCATGTGATACAATTAATTATTTTTTAAAAAATATTTTATAAATCATTCATATCTCGTTAAGCAAATAGAGCCTAAGTTAGGGATCGCTAGAAAGGAAAATTACCAAAAAAGTCCTGAACTTATTGCACTTGTGCCAAATCAATCTTAAATCGCCAAAGTTAACCCGGTTAATTTTAATTGGAAATTGTTGGTGTGGATCGTCTGCGTGGCATGACGACATTGTCATTTTGCAATTTTTGTGATTTTTCATATTTTACTGTTTCCTTTATTTTCTTTTGTTTTCTTTTTTTCCTCCGCTGGCCAAGGGCGAGGGCTTCGATGCAAAAGGTTGAGGAATAAATTGGTAAATTGAAAGATTTAAGACTAAATTTGCAAATCATCCAAATTATTTAAGACTAAAGGTTCAAAACAACTTTTTATCTTTTTCTTCTTCTTCATTAGAAACATAAATTACTTCCCTTTGCACTTCAATAACCCTATATTCAGATGCTTATCACTCGTACATATCTACGTCGAGCGTAAATTTTGCTAAGCTAAGATGAGGATTTGATATAGGGGCCTGGGGATAGTTGCCATCATCGGTTGGCAACAGCCGGGAAACCTCTGTGCTTTCTGTATAAAGCCAAAGCCGCCGCGGCTGCTGTCAAAATGTCGGACTTGTGGCATGAGCTGAGGTAAGCACCACTTCTTTCTTTCTCTTTTGTTTTTAAGAGTATTGACTAATCTGGTGAGCAGAGGAAGAAAGAAGAGAAAGATATAATAACTATTCGAGACATAACGAGCATAAGCTTACAGCTATTACAATAGACATCAGCATCTTATAAGAATCCAATCAAAAAATTGCTAGACCAATGCAATTCAAACCTAGATTCTCTTGGGCAAAATGGTTTAGATGGCCAACTAATCCTGTGGACATAGATAGTCATCAACCATTATTAGGACATGCATGTAAATAACAACTTCTCTACATCTAGTAGTTCTAGTCAACCACCTGATCGCGAACGGGAAAATGGTACAAAAAGTCCCGAGCTTCTTGTATTGGGTCCTAAACATTTTAATCACGCCGATTCGATCCTGAATTTCTTGACGATTTGCCGGTTTAGCAATAAACTTTTCGATTTTGCCTATTTAGTCCTGAAACTTTTTGACGATTTATCAATTCAATCCCTGAACATTTTGACAATTTTCCAATGTAGTCATTCCGGCCCATTATTCGAGATAACATGTTCATTCGAATTGGCAAATTTTCAAAAGTCCGGCAAATCGTCAAAATGTTCACGTCCTGTTGACACCTAAATTTTGACTAATCTTTGTAGTCATTTATGCATAAAAAATAGAACTAATTTTAGTTCTAATAAAAATAACAAAATTATCTTTAGCATATTTAATTTTTACTCATGCATTGGACCATCGCGGCAAAATTTGAACTTAAATTTGACGGGCGGGAGGAAAGGGCATTTTCGCCGAGGCATTTGAAATGGGTGTGTTGAATTTGAAGAAGTGTTGGACTTTCTTTTAAATTTCAATTAATTAATTCAGCCCAAGCAGACTATTAATTAATTATTCGAGCTCAAGATTGTACAAAAGCCCATACACGTAAAATTCGGCAAGCCCACGTATATATTCCTTATAGCTGAATATTTTATTAGAAAATAGGAAAGAAATTGTGCAATTCGGCTAGCACATTCGCATGTCCCTTTGGCTGATAATTGCACTCCAAGAAGGGGGATATTTATCAAATATTCAAATTTTTAAGATACACATCCCATAAGGATATGCAAATATTGCATTCTCGCCCATCGAGCTAGGCCAATTCTCTCTATAAATACAAGGTCCTAGCAAGAGGTTTAGAGAAAGAAAAATTCAAAAATACTCAGAAAAATTTGAGAGCAAAAACGTGAGAGGGAAGGAGAGAAAGAGCTTGAGGCTCGCCAAGTTCGGACGCACGAATTTCTTTTTTGCAGGTTCCTCCTTCACGCAGCCGAACATCCACCGACTGAAGTTTGCCGTTTCCTTGTCTCGATGAACAGGCTGTGGTCGTTTCTCCATGATGCGAACGAGATGAGTTTGTCCTGAATCCAAGCGGTGTCTTTCGGAGGTGTACCAACAAATCTGACGTGTCCAATGGAGTTATACCAGAAGTAAAATTGTCCAACTTTCTGGCGTTCTAGCTTGATCTACCGCAACGTCCGCTATTGCTAATCAGAAGCTATTGCGGCCTCTCCTCGCTGACTTGGGGCCATCCACAAGTCCAATTGTCGCGCGGATCATTCCAAGCCGGTCCGAGAATTGCAAGCTTGGAGTGCACTCTCGAGCAATTTCAATTAGAAAAGCAACCTTTGCGCAATCAAGGTAATTTTCTTATCTTGAACTTTGATATATTCATTTGCCTATTTTGTGATTTATTTGACTATCTGGAGTATATTACATAAAAGGGGACATCTTTTCAAAATACAAGTTGATTAGTAAAATTTCTTTTCCTAATCCGCAACTTGCCGTATAATCGAGAAAGTCCATCTTTAAGATTATTGATGGAATACTCCATTAGGCAAGGATTTGAGTTAATCGTTAATTGTAAAATTACGAATTAAAGATTGACTCAAATATTTCGCGAAATATTTCAAAACTTGATTGATATATCCACTTTCTTGATTGATATTGATTGGCCTATTCACTTTTCTTATTTTGCTTGATTGTCATACTTTTTAGAATATATCCGTCGCTGATGTAATCTCGAAAATTCTAAAAAATTGCATTCATCCATTTTTCATATTTAAAAATTGCATATCTTTTAAAAATAACATCATGTAGATAATTACATATCTAATATTTTTTGTAAAATAATTAGGTAGATTTCATTTTAGGATAGAAATTGCATGTTTAAATAGAATCTCATGTTAAAAATAATTTATCTTTAATATATTAGGGTTTAGGTCAATTTAAACTCTAAAATATACAAGATAAAAATTGTTTTGACATAGTTCGATTTTAGGAAATAAATTCATCCGAAAATAAAAAAATAAAAATTCATCCTTGCCATGTCATCTTTGCCACGTCATCCATGCCATGTCATCTTTGCCACGTCATCCATGCCATGTCATCTTTGCCACGACCTCCATGCCATGTCATTCATCTTTGTTATGTCATCTCATACCATGTCATATAGGTGCATGTTAGTTTGCATTGCATGTAGAATTGTATGCTTAGGTTAATTTAATTGATTCCAACGTCACGTAATCAATTTAATTAAACTATAAGCATATATTTATACATTAGTCTTAAATTGCATATTAGAATTGCATGTCTAGGTTTTAATTAATTTACGTGTCACTAGTTAATTTAATCGTAGTCTCACTTATACATTCATTTAATTTAATTGGCATGTCATCTAGCCTAGCTTTGCATTATTTAGGAAGAATTCATGCATCATATGCATTCATATAAAAATCCAAAAAAAAAAAAAAATACAAGTTGTGTGGCGCATGCTTCCTGGGTTATATTGATTTGGATGTTTAATTAATTGATTATGCACGCATGATAACCTTTGTTAGTGACTTAGGTGAAAATCAATTAATGTTGCCTTCTCAAATGATTTTTCATGAAATAAAATGGTACCGAAAGGGCGTTAGAGTAATCTAGCATAATCAGTCCCGGACTCTCTCTCGTTCGTGAAGTAATTTAGTTCTCCGCTAATTTACTTAGATTTCTAATCGACCTACCAAAATGATTAGTGGCGGCTCCAAATTTAAAATACTTTGCATGTTAATTATTTGAACCTTAAGTTGCGATTTGTATGGACTTGGGAGAGTCGAGTTGGTTAGTTAAATAATTAATATAATAATCCATTACCGAAAATTTTTCGATTTTTAGGTCGCACACGTCCGAATTTAGCATAGTCGAAGAGTTTATGATTGAATTGCCCGCCACACAATAAGTTCAGGATTTTTAGGGCTATTGTCGCGAGCCCCCAGCCATAGTCATCCTGAATCGGCTCTTTCCATCCTTGGAGGTGGAAAAGTTGGTTAATAATTCACCTATTCTAGTTGGGGCTCCCGTACCTCTAAGAAATATGATTATCCACCGTTAGTCAGTATTTCTTGCTTTTAACCCAATTCAAGCTGAAGAAACTTATTTAATGGTCACCGCGTGCCGGCATGAAAAGGGACACGAGAAAGAGAGAGAACGATCATGATACAGACGGCGCGACAGCAATTTGCCCATTCGAGACGCGCAATTAAAGCAGCCGAGTGCCGGTCCAACTGATGAAATCGAGTGCTGTGACCTCTAAACCAAAGTCGTCGCGAAATGACAAACGTAGGAGTCCGATTTTTAGTCGGCAAAATGCCTCCTTTGCCCATGCAAAAGTCAATCGCTGGCGACTCGGCATTAAAAGTCCCTCTTTGTTCCTTTCTCCTAAACGAAATCCAGCTCTTGCGAGCCCGATCGATGTGAGCTCCCACGTCTCTAACAGACTCCTCCGCCTTTCGCATGTCGTGTGGGGTTTTTTCTCACCCTCTTCATCGTCACGTCCATGTCATTTGTGCAGGCAATTATGTTGTCCCGTAGCCCTAGCCGTGTCTAGGAGCACAAGTCGTGTTCATGGAAATGAAGTGTGCACGAAGGACTTCTTATGTCCTCTCTCCTCGGTGCACAGCCGAGTGCGACTGACGTCGCGGCCATTTCCAGCTAGATATAACAGAGAGAAAAAGCTCTGGAGCATTGAAAATATCGGATCGAGTATGCAACCGTGTTTTTTTTCCCCTTAAAGACTTTACGGGATCGAAAGAATGGCGCAAATTGAATATCTTAACGTGTCGAGTGCTGCTCCGGAAATCTCGAGATATGGGGAGCAAAAAGGGAAAGATATGAAAGGACTGAGTGCTTAGATTAATTGCGGAAACATATAGAAATTTCGATAGCTCGGCTTTACAAAGCATCCACCGCAAAAATATTTAGTTCAAACTTGAAAGTGCTTGGCGTCCTCGTGAACGCAGAGTGGATGCAATGCGATTTGCTTTTGGCTACAAACCGGAGGAAAAGGCTTTCGCCTGGTTAAAATTGGAGTGGTTTTGTCATTCCACAAGACCAAGTTTGGGGTACACAAGTGGGTCTAATTCAGTGAGCCAAGCCGCCAGGATTGGCAATGCATTCCAATGTATTGCATTCAGCCACCAGGAAATAACACATGGACAAAAATACTCTCCCATTATACAATACCGGCCGGACTCCCGGTGGATCAGAACAAGAACATAGTCACCCTAACAAAACGCCCGCCGGCATTTATGTGCTCTTTATGCACGTATAATTTAAGTTTTTGAGTCAGGCTTTCGAACAATATCGTGTCGGGGTAGAATTTCGACTTGATTTATTTTGTTTAGATCTCCATTCATCTAATCCGACTTAACGGGTGCATCAATATCCTTTCGATTTCGATTTGAATCCTAATAAAAATCGTGTTTTTTTTGTTGTTGTGGTGTCCCCAGAAAATGTCGCCCCCAGCTCGTACCCCAGCATAAAAAGCAGCAGTTACCTTTTGACCCTCCAAAGCCCGTCAAACCAATCGGACGCGACGACGCGTCTTCTCACTGACTCCCCGAGATGTTTCCGAGCCAGCTGTGCCCCCTGCCCTCCCTATAAATACGTCGCTTGGCTCTTCCCTTCCTCATCAACCAAAACGCACATCAATCTCAGCCTCGTTCTCCTACTTCTTCTCCCAGAAGCGAAAAATGGCTTCCTCGAGCCACAGAAACTTCGCCAGCCTCGCTTTACCCGTCCTCGCACTCCTCTGCTGCCTCGGCCCCCGCCCGGCGGCCTCCGCCCTCGTCCAGGAGCAGCCCCTCGTCCTCCAGTACCACAACGGCCGCCTCCTCAAGGGCAACGTCACCCTCAACCTCCTCTGGTACGGCGCCTTCTCCCCCGCCCAGCGCTCCGTCATCCTCGACTTCCTCCACTCCCTCTCCGCCCCGGCCCCCTCCCCGCCTCCCTCCGTCTCCTCTTGGTGGAACACCACCGCCCGCTACAAGGGCGGCCCTTCCAACCTCGCCGTCGGGGCCCAGATCCTCGACGAGAGCTACTCCCTCGGAAAATCGTTGGAGACCGGACAGCTGGCATCTCTGGCTTCTAAGGCCGGCTACCAGAGCATCAAGACCAGGGCGCTCGCGATCAACCTCGTGCTGACCTCCGCCGACGTGGCCGTCGACGGGTTCTGCATGAGCCGGTGCGGTACCCACGGCTCCGGCGCGGCCGGGAAGGCCAAGTTCACGTACGCGTGGGTGGGGAACGGCGTCAGCCAGTGCCCGGGGCAGTGCGCCTGGCCGTTCCACCAGCCGCAGTACGGGCCGCAGACCCCGCCGCTGGTGGCGCCGAACGGCGACGTCGGGGTCGACGGTATGGTGATCAACCTGGCGACGGTGCTGGCGGGCGCCGTGACGAACCCGTTCAACGACGGGTACTACCAGGGGGCGGCGGGGGCCCCGCTGGAGGCGGTGAGCGCGTGCACGGGGATCTTCGGGAAGGGCGCGTACCCGGGTTATCCTGGCCAAGTCCTGGTGGACAAGACGACGGGGGCGAGCTATAATGCGATCGGCGTTAACGGCCGCAAGTTTCTGTTGCCGGCCATGTGGGACCCGAAGACCTCCACGTGCGACACACTCGTGTGAATCCTAATACTGACAGTCTGAAAAGAGTTCGTAGGTATGAGCTTTTGTGGAAATGTTCGGGGAAATGTAGTAAATTTGTTGTTCGAGTTTTTTTTTTTTTTTCCAAGTGTAGATTTAGGGAATACAAATGAGATGGAATGTAAAATTATATACAAATGATATGTGAAAGTACCTCTACATCTTGTACCGCCACTTCCGACAACCATTTGTGTTGGTGGTTAATCATTTGATTTATGGAACAATCAAAGCTTCATTATTAGGTCAACATTTTTTTTTATCTAATTCACGCCTCGAATATGTTTCATTTTGCATGGGCGGTTATAATTCAGATCGAATAACTATCGAGGACCCTAATATTAAAGTTTAAATGGATGATGGCTATAATTACTAAATACCCTCTTTGGCCCTTCCACTCATATCTTTATATGGTATAATAGCTTTCAACACCATCTTTCAATCTCCAAAATTTCACCCAAGATTCCGGCGAGAAGTTCATACTTCTCCGTAAATATGAATACTAACCGTATGTTACCAAACAACGGAGGGAATTGTAACTTAAATTGATAAACACAGCCGGGTGCCATTATACTCGAATTTCATCGTTTGCTTCTTTATTAGAACATTCCATTCATTTTTCACATGCATATATGCGCGTGGCGTGACGGATACTCATGCTAATGGCTATTCACAAGGCAAAAGACACAAATATTTGTATTCTCGGAACCTTAGTATATTCACATAATTATATGCACGATAGTCATTTCCGATTGGTGCGCCTCTATTAAAGTTCATATCGCTTGCTGACCTATATATAAAATGGGATTTCATAATCATCAAAATCCCGTGTATAATTATGCGGAGAAAGATCCCTAAAAAAGTCAATATTTGCTGAGTTGACTCGATGCTTGTAACAGTTTTTAATGACCAACATCTTCGACCCAAAGAACGAAGGACCAACATCTAGGGGGAAGGAATTAAATTAGCAGGCCAAAATGAAAATGGGCCCTCTCGGCCCGCCCTGATCTGAAATACTAATGGGCCTGTTTCACCAACGTCCTTACATTAGACAGTGAAGCTTCCCCAACTTTGGGCTGGGCCAGCTTGGCCCAACCCTCCTATATACGTTTCGAATTATGGACGGCCTTGGGCTACATACTGAGGCCCGACCATCGAGCAGGTCTAGGCCCGAGCAATGGTCACCCACTACCAACAACCAAGGTACGAAAATATGGAGCTCGAATTGAGAATGAGATAGCTCCCAATGCATTCGGAGCTTTTAGCAGTTAAGAGTGCGTTTGTTTGAGTAAAAGTACTTTTTCGGAATTGGTTTTTTGGACTTTCATCCATTTGATTTTCCGAAAATGATTTATTCAACGGAAAATACTTTCCGGTCAATGTAAAATTTATGCATAAAATTTCGAAAATGAATTCTTCAATCTCTAGAAGTGAAAACATTTTCTGGAATTGCTCCTCTAAAAATTTAATATTTTATATTATTATTATTTTTAAAAAAATATTTCAACATTTCTTATTTTCTATTTTATTTTTTTTTTTCCTTTTCTTCTTTAGCCGTGACGATAGGCCACATGGTGAGCTTGAGCTCATTGGCCGCTTGGCAAGCTTGAGCTCTCCCGTGGCCGTCGCCGGCCGGTCACGGTGGGGGATATGGCGACAGAGGAATAAGGAAGAAGGAAGAAGAAAGAAAGAAAAGAAAAATATAACAAATATAAAAATAAAATAAAATTTAGAATTAAATTTTTTTGTGCCTAAAATAGAGTCATGAGATTGAAATCATTTTTCAAATGAGAACCAAATACCATAAAACGTTTTCAGTCACATATCACCGGACAAAGGAAAATAAACCGTTTTCCTGGAAAATGATTTTCGAGAAATCATTTTTCTTTTTATGGAATTTTTCATGAAATAAATGCACCCTTAGTTGCACATCAAATGCGATTAATATTCAAAGAGTTCATCAAAAGTTTACTTCGGATTTACTATCATGATCAGAAGAAATCAAACTAAAGTAGATGGCCCTTCGTGCATTTTAGACGCCAGTGATTCGAAATCGCGTTTTAGAGCTCATATGCTCTTTTCTTTCGTATGTCATTGCACGATACCAATCCTTGTTATACAGTTTCGGGATTGAGCTTTCCTCTAAATGTTTGAATCCTTTGATGTTTCCAGCAGAAATGAAGCAAACGCATAGGTATCGGCCCTACAATGAATCGATTCCTGATGTATTAGTAGTGCTAATCTTAAAAGACATGCATAGCGAGAAGGCGACGATCACGCCTATAGTCTGCAAAGCATGGCGAGCAGCAGTCGACTTTTAGCAAGAGATAGACCTCGAGAATCGGGTGTAAGGGCCGCGGCCGGTGATGGATTATATCCTAAACCAAATTAGAACAATCACATAGAGAATAGAAAAAATGACACACGAGTTTACTTAGGTTCACCTTAGAAATAGGGGTACGTCCCGCAAAGAGATTTCACTATGATATTTAGGTATACAACAACCCTAACCACTTGTTATAATGATTCCCGATACGAGTACAATATATAGGAATTAAAATGGACCCAAAGCCCAAGCCTATCCGAATCCCTTTGATCATACAATAAATGGATCAACTTAAAACATAAACCTAAAACCCGATGTTGTTTAGGGGGCCGGCCATTGCTCATCGGTGAGTGGAATCCCTTTCTTTGTCCGGGCGGCGGGACTCCCGTTATTCCATGCGCAGAGGTCATATGTCGTCGATTTATATTTCAATATCTCTAAGCTCACATGGGCGTGCTCGGTATGAGAAATAAGAGTCCCGGAAATATTCGCTAACTCCAACAAAGGAACACATCGATCACATGCCCCAAATCCTGGTTGGAAGCATTTGGGGCATATTTGGTTCCGCAAGCACCCGAGTGACAGCATTTTCAACTTCTTTGGTGATCGGTAAAGGAAAGGTAAATGAGGGAAAATAGCAGACACAAGTAACAAAAAGATAACTCCTATGTGATAAGATCGCAAGTGTTTGTGATATATAGTCTATTTTTTGGCATCTAAAGTACAACGCAAGTGCCAAAACTTGTGTCTGGCGCTCACTTTAATGCCAAAACTTTCAAAATGATCATTTTAGTGCTAAGTTTTTTGAAAATCGTTCACTTTAGTTCTAAGTCTCGTGGAGTATACGTAGCTTGCCGGAAAGTTTACGTGGCTCTTTTCGTCAAAAATGAGTTTTCACGTGGCTCGTCGGAGGTCAACTCAAAGAACGAAAGATGAAATGACTTCGTTCAAGGTCAATTCGTCCAAACATAAACCCTAAAATCCCCAATTGACCCCCCAAATTAAAAAACCTAACCCGGTGATAGATTGACTTCCTTTTTGGCCCCAAAATTAACAGCCGGTTCGAACACTAGTACTGACTTCATCATCATTGTCAATAGCGAGAACAGCGGGTGTAGCAGGTATACCTTCTTCTTCTCTATTTATTGTTGCAGCTCTTTCTATATGTTCAAATGCTGCAATCTTTTTCCTTGCAAACTCCATGCGATTTTCCCTTGATTGTGCAAGCTCATCATCGTCATCGTTATTCTCGGGAAACTAACATTGGCCACATCTTCTTCATCATCGTCATCGCCATTGCTTTGTGCAACTTCCCAATCTAATCCACTTGATTCTCTCATTACCTACGTGGTTTACCCCTCTCTCCTCTGTCCTTCCTCCCCTCACAATCCTGTCTTTTCTCCCAATCCTCCCTCTCTGCCCACTCCCGATGTCCTTCGACAATACCATCGCCTACTTCTTCGGTTTCAGTTAAGTCATCATGCTTTGGACATCTTCATGATCATCTTCTTTATCATCGCCGTCATACTCCACATAGACCGTCACTTCGTTGCCACGAAGGTAGTGATAAATCGCATCCTTAAACCCATTATCGTCGCATGCTCTCTCAACCCATCCCTCAAGCCTTTCCCAGGAACACAATACAACAATTTATGTACTTTGCATCCTAACATGTGCACTATATCCCTCACGAATGAGACATAAGATGCTATCCTTACATCAAGGAAAATGGTTCCTTTATTTCCACCTTTGTACTCCCACTCCTCGGTGCCAATGATAAAATCCCCCATAGCAGGACAATGACAGCAATAAGATTCTTGTCCATACCTACAGTAGAGGGGAAAAAAATCAATAAATGTCTAAGTTTTTGGGGGCACAAATGCGAAAGAACAACAAATTCACGTGAAGATCCCACAGGCTTGCTTTTGATTAAAAGAACCTTGTCGCGTAGTGTCCGAAAGCATAGTTGTTTGACATTAAAGAATTTGAGGTCCCCACGGCTTAAATAAAAAATATTTTCAATCCGTAAAGTGCATTCACACATGGCCAGTCCTTTGAACCTTTCTTTATCGAGGAACCGAAGCCACGTGTTTTGATTAAACAAGTGGACGTCCAAACCGCATCAAGCACGAGCCTTATTTTTGCCCTAACAACTGTAATTTCGCCCTTCAAATCCTCATTTTGCCATAAGAGCCCTAATTTAGCGTCGGAACCCTAATTCGGTCGGAGCCCTAATTTACACGAACCCTAAATCTATCGGATGCGGCATACGTACGAGATGCATACCTTCTCGGGAAGCGTCGATGACGACCGACCGGCGACTAATGATGGCAAAGGAGCGACAGCAACTAAGCTCGCGAGACCAATCGACCGAGGAGAGCAGGCCGAGCAACCTGTCTTCGCACAAGAGAGACACCTCGACGAACAAAGAAGAAAGTGACCGACCGGTGTCATTTTGGGAACCTACTATTACCCAACGTCATCATTTTTCCCATTCTTTCTATTCACAAGCCATGTTAGATGTCCACCGTGGCATCCGCTCCATAAAATTTTGCCACATCAAATAATAAACTTAATTGTAAAATTCACGTAATTTTTTTGCCGGATTTTGGCCGGATTGGCACTTAAATGAACGATTTTCTTTGAACTTAGCACTAAAGTGAGCCTTTTGAAAGTTTTGACACTAAAGTGAGTGCCGTACACAAGTTTTGGCACTTGCGCTGTACTTTATCCATTTTCCGGCTAGTTGCGTAATCATGGTTGCTTCCGATCGAGCTTTGGTCGATTATATTCCTCGTTTTCTTTTAAGCAGTGTGAATTCTCATAAGACATTGAAGGTGCCGGATACTCAAGAATCGATGCAATAGTTGAACATATCGACGCAAAAATACGAGTTGCGGGATGTGAAACCGGACGAGAAGTCACTCAAAGATCGGTTGCCAAATTGAAGATTGTAGGGCCTTGTGTTGATGAGGGATTACGGGAATGCAAATCTTCTGCTGCCGGACCGATTCGGATCGTGAAGACTTCCCTTGGCGGTCCTGGAGCCGGCGCGAGCCGGGACCATAACATGCGAGTGGAGGGAAAATTACCAAAAAAGTCCTAAACCTTTTGTAGTTGTGCCAATTCGATCCTAAACTTTTTTTATTTGCCAATTCGAGTCCTAAAATTTTTGTAATTGTGCCATTTAAGTCCATCCGGCGAATTTTGACATTGTGGCTGCGCGTGGACACCGGCCGGCCGGCGATCCAATATTTTAATTTTTTTTGAATTTTTTATGATTTCTTTTATAATTTTTAGGATTTTTTTCTTTTTCCTTTTTTTCTTTCCCTCTCCTCTCCTCTCCTCTCCCCTCCCCTCCCTTCCCTCCGCGCGCCATAGTCCGGCGATCGTCCGGGCGGTCGCCATAGTCGGGCCATGGCGGGTCGACCTCGTCGCCCGGGCGGGCGCGGCGGCGAGGTTGAGCCCCGCCATGGTCGGGCCCTCGCAAGCCCGGATCTGGACCTCGCGAGGTTGAGCCTCGCTCGGCCATGGCGGGGCTTGACCTCTCCCGGCCATGGCAGTCGACGGTGAGGTCGAGCCCGCCATGTCCGGGCGGCGAGGTTGAGCCTCGCTCGGCCAAGGGCGGCGGGGTCGAGCCTCGCCCGGCCATGGCGGGGCTCGACCTCTCCCGGCCAAGGCGAGGCGGCGACGGCGAGGTGGATTCTCGAGGAATGGCCGAGAGAGGGTGTCGATGGAGGTGGTGGTTGAAGGAGGGTGTTGTGATGGAGCCTCGGCCGGCCTCGGCGGAGCTCGAAGCTCGCCGATCTCGCAAGCCCGAGCTCGCCGGCCATGGCCGAGCTCGAGCTCGCCTGGATCTAGCTAGCTCGTGGCTTGCCGGCCTCGGGCGAGCCCGAGATCACGGGACCCGGCCGCCTCGAGCTCGCTAGGCCGAGTCATGGCCATCGCCGGGCTGCCGGAGGAAGGAGGACGGAGCGGCGCCGGAGGAAGAAGGAGCAGAGGTTTGGAGCAAGGAGGAAGGAGGAAGGAGGTGGAAGGAAAGAAAAAAAAAACAGAAAAAGAAAAAATCCTAAAAATTATAAAATAAATCATAAAAAATTCAAAAAATATTAAAATATTGGATCGCCGCCGGCCGGTGTCCACGTCGCGCACGGCAGTCAAAATTCACCGGATGGACTTAAATGGCACAATTACAAAAGGTTTAGGACTGAATTGGCAAATAAAAAAGTTTAGGATCGAATTGGCACAATTACAAAAGGTTTAGGACTTTTTTGGTAATTTTTCCTACGAGTGGATGATCTTTGGCTGCCATGTATGACTTCTAGGATCTTGAGTTTAAGGTCATTTGCAGGAGTAGGTGAGTCTTTTATTAGTCTGGTGGATATGCTTAGTAAGTGTATGTAGAAAAGGTACCCTTGCTAGGAAATGGGTTGCTGTTCTATTACAAGAATTTTTCTGGCCTACTCATTAAAATTCCTTTCTGATGTTCTATAAGATGCCAATGTTTAGGGTCTAATGAATGATTGGCTGTGTTATCTGTGGCTTGTGGTACCTCGCAAGTAGAGTACTCCATAGCCAGAATTTATTTGCTAGACTAGGAGCTTATGCTAGGAATTGCAGATCCTTATGGGCGTGCCTTCTTTTGGTGCATGTTCGGATAGATAGATAGAGATGAGGACGAAAGTTACCTAGAGATTTGTCTCTGTTTGGATAGTACTCAATCGAGGGTTAAAATGAGGACAAAGCAAGAAAAATAAAAGTCCCCTTTGTGTGCCCATAATTTAGTTCTAATTCGACGTTCGAACGAGAATATTATCAAGAAAGTCTTAAATCTATGGCACGATGGCTAATCCAATCATAAATCTTTCAATCATATCACTTTAGTAGTGAACTTTTGAATAATTTACCAATTTAATCATAAACTTTTCAATTGTGCAAATTTAGTTCTCGATTTTTTGGCGATTTAATAATTTAGTTATGAATTATTTTACTAGTTGCAATTTTGGAGAGTTTTCTTCTGTTTATAAGTAGGGTATCCGAGATTTTCCGAACACCCGGACTAATTCTCGTCAAGTGTGATAGTTCGCCCGTTCCACGCACATCGCATAACTAGTGGGCATCTTTTTTTTTTTCATTATGGTGACGTCCAAATATTTCATTTGATTATGCAACTTGTTAGCCTTCCACATTTGAATACTTGAAATTCCCGATTTTGCCAACTCTTGGAAAAGGCGTTCTCTTATTCCCTTACAATTTACATCTTATATTCTCTGATCATAATTGAAAGTTACTCTCGATTTTTACAGTTTATAGCTCTTTAAACGGTAAAT
The DNA here is from genome assembly GCA_021437795.1 of Rhodamnia rubescens. Taxonomy (NCBI): domain Eukaryota; kingdom Viridiplantae; phylum Streptophyta; class Magnoliopsida; order Myrtales; family Myrtaceae; genus Rhodamnia; species Rhodamnia rubescens. The sequence goes on from JAILYA010000013.1 coordinate 3,277,374, forward strand.
TGACTCGTATATGTTATTTGTACGGAGAGGGTAGGTGACTATATGACTCGAAAGTCGACCCAAGCGGCCTCCCCCGACATTCAGGATCTCCTCCAAAGTCCTAGAAAGCTGTCGTGGTCGTGACTAATAAGGAATCCTTTGCCCTTTGGAGGAATTATGCTTTTTGCTCATTTGATTAATTAAGTCTTCGCGCTTACCAAGAAGCCTCGAACCTGTTCTGGCCCATGTCAGCAAATCGTGAGCAATTCGACAAGAGAGTCGGCACGTGGCTTGGCTCGTGCCTCGACTCGCGAAAAGCTCGATCGGCTCTCATCTCCACGATCCATCTTCTTCAACGCTCGTCGTTAACTACGTGGATACGCAACGCCTAACCTATTTGGTATTTACCATGGAGCAGTTTTCATTTCAAACTTTTAGAAGAGCAAATAATCTGTTGAAACCCCCCGCCCTTAAAAGACCATTTGAGACATCTCAACGAAGAAACATATCTATCTCTCCTATCCTGGTCCCGTTTGAACAATACACGACACGATTCTTAAATTTTGATCATGTATATAACGTGATTTCTAAATTTTTAATTTGTTCGATATTATTATTGAACTTTAATTCCATGTGTAATATCGTTTCTAAACTTTTAATTTATTTAATATAGTTCCCAAAACTTTTGATATTTGTTTAATTTTATCCTAATGCTATATGAAAATAGTCAATACGGTTCTTCCGCAAATTCAAGTTCATGGCAATATTTGATATTTACGTAAAATTTAGAGACTAAATTGAATATGCACAAAAATTTGAATAAATTAAAATTTCATAGACGACATTACACGTGAAGTTATAATTTAGGAATCACATTAAATAAAAAGAAAAATTAAAAGACGGTATTATATTTTGAGTTAAAATTCGGAAGATCATTTACGTCATTTTCCCGTCAAATTATTTATAAGTTTGAGTCTATGGCAGCTAATTTTTACTTGATGCGAATCTTATAATTCCCGCACTCGGATTTTTCCCGCGTTTGGAATTCGTGAAATTCCCGAGATGAGGCTCGGCGCAGCCGACCACAACAACAGTCCAATGAGGCCGTAATGATGAGCCGATAAGTGGCGTTGAGTAGGTGAAGTTATTTCCTGGAATTTTTAATAAAAAAAAAAAACTGTTCCCCGCCGAATAAAATCTGCCCCTCCGCATTTTACCCCCACCATATCACTCAAATTACCGCTCCATGCCATCGTCTTCAACTACCACCACGTCTCCACCAGACACCACCGTCCCCCACCCCCCACCCCCTTGCCTTCCTGACCTAACCCTTCCACGTTCCACTCCCTCCTTATAAAACGACCGGCCGTTTCCCTTGGTCTCTTCAGGTACCTCTCTCGTGCCTTTCCTTTTGTTCTCTCTCCCCTTCAACTCAATCCACATTGTCTCCAATAAGGGTGGAATTTAAAAAACCCAAAAAAAAAAAAAAAAACCAAGCAGAAACGGCAATGGCGATCACCTACAGCAACTCCATCATACCCACCAAAGCCTTCCACAAGACCCTCCCGGCGGCGCCAGCCCGCCGCCGCATCGCCGCCGTCCACTCCGCCGAGCCCGGGAAGAACCCCATCGTCCCCGACAAGTCGCCGAAGCTCCCGCAGCTGAAGAGCTCCGCCCTCTCGCCTTCGTCGGCGACGGCGGCCCCCTCCGCCCCGGCGAAACCCGTCGAGAGCCCCGGGAAATGGAGCGTCGACAGCTGGAGGTCGAAGAAGGCCCTGCAGCTGCCGGAGTATCCGGATCAGGCGGAGCTCGAGTCAGTGCTGAAGACGCTCGAGGATTTCCCCCGATCGTGTTCGCCGGGGAGGCGAGGAGCCTGGAGGAGCGGCTCGGGGAGGCCGCCATGGGGAACGCCTTCCTCCTGCAGGGCGGCGACTGCGCCGAGAGCTTCAAGGAGTTCAACGCCAACAATATCCGTGATACTTTCAGGATTCTGCTCCAGATGGGAGCTGTTCTGATGTTCGGAGGCCAAATGCCTGTTGTCAAGGTGTGGTACTGCAACGCCGCCAAGACATTCGATTTCAGTTGTTCATTTTGTCCTTACTTTCCAATAGTCGTTATTAGGACATAGAATATATACACTGGGTCGTTGTCTAAGAGTTTGCGTGAAACCATTGCTCTGACGTTCCTTGAATGATTACCGGCGTATAGGTCGGAAGGATGGCCGGTCAATTTGCAAAGCCGAGGTCGGAGCCATTCGAGGAGAAGAATGGGGTGAAGTTGCCGAGTTATAGAGGTGACAATGTGAATGGGGATGCGTTTGATGAGAAATCAAGAATTCCTGACCCTCAGAGAATGATCAGAGCATATTGCCAATCTGCTGCTACGTTGAATCTATTGAGGGCTTTCGCAACTGGAGGTTATGCTGCCATGCAGAGGGTCACCCAGTGGAATTTAGATTTCACCGAGCATAGCGAGCAAGGAGATAGGTGACTTTTCCTAACTTTTCCCCGCTTGGATGGTTGATTTACTTTGATTCGGTTGGATTAGGCATGTTTTTGTGAGCTCTATTAAGCTTCAAGTAGAAGGTTTCCCAAGATGGAGTTTTTGGCCTAATGAATGATGGGGTACTTGAAAAAGTGACCTCTCTTTATGGAGGAAAAAGGAAGCACAACTGGATAGTTCATTTTTGGCACTTGGAAGCATTTGTAGTTGGGACAAAAATAAAAGACCAATAAAATGAACCTCTGTTTCTGGCTGCTTTTTTATTCTCTGTCTCTACATTTTCTGCTCTAGTATGGGGGATCAATGGTAAAAATTGGTATATAATCAATCCCATCGATGACTTTTTTTTTAGCTTCTGTTTAAAGGACTTGAAATGGCATTTTATTTGATGAATTTTTTTGGAAGGTTTTCATATATTTGAATTTGGTTGGTGTCCAATGCAAATCAGTAGTCTGGACCAAATTCACCAGTTCCCTCTCGTCATATATGTTTGTAGCTTTCTGGTGAACCATCTAATCTGGACAGATTCCACTTCAGCCGTACATGTGCATCTGTTTGCTTTGCTTGTTTTACGATAGTTTTTGTGTGCGTTGACATCTGGGAATCATATACAGATAGATGATTGATATACTATATGCATTTTGATGAATTTCCTTTCGTATCCTAGGTACCGGGAGTTGGCTCATCGTGTCGATGAGGCTCTTGGGTTTATGGCCGCAGCTGGGCTTACTGTCGACCATCCTATCATGACTACGACTGAGTTCTGGACATCACACGAGTCCTTGCACTTGCCCTATGAGCAGTCACTTACTAGAATGGACTCAACTTCAGGTCTTTACTATGACTGCTCAGCCCACATGCTTTGGGTTGGCGAACGCACTCGACAGCTGGATGGTGCCCATGTTGAATTTTTAAGAGGGCTTGCGAATCCCTTGGGCATAAAGGTAGCTCATTTTCTTTCTTCTCAGGCCGAACAGCTATTATAATGCTAATGCCAGCCAACATTTGAACAAACTTATGGTCAGGTGAACCTTGTTTTCTGTAGTCTTTAGATGAAGAATTGAAAAGCAAGATAAGAACATGGAGGAGGGCTTTATTTGGAAGTGGTTCTTGTGTAATAAACATTATTTTCTTGAAGTTGTTAGCACCATAGCACAATGAACTTTTCTTTTTTATGCTATCAGTGAGAAATCAATAAGTCATACTGCTTATCTGAATGAAAAAATTGCCACTTGACTTGTCATTCTTGAGTGCCAGAGGCAGTTAGATTTATAGTTGATGTTTTGCTGCAGGTGAGTGACAAGATGGATCCAAATCAGTTGGTTAAACTCATTGAGATTTTGAATCCTCAAAATAAAGCAGGAAGGATAACAATTATTGCAAGAATGGGAGCTGAGAACATGAGAGTGAAGCTCCCACACCTTATCAGGGCTGTCCGCAGGGCAGGGCAAATTGTCACATGGGTCAGTGATCCGATGCACGGGAACACCATCAAGGCTCCTTGTGGTCTTAAGACTCGCCCATTTGATGCCATAAGGGTATGCTACTTCACTCTTCTATTTTCATATATATCTGGTTATCACTTGTTTTGGTAATGCTGTTCATTTTGAATGCCACTTGAAGTTGTGGGGTAATACTTAGGATCTTAAAAGGATCAATTTGAGTGCATAGCATTTTAGAAGGAAAGGATCAGGAAAATTTAGGAATATATGTGTAGTTTAGCAATTATATTGTGAACAAGAAGCTCAAGATTGTACACCTTTCTCACTTAAGATTCTCTTTCCAACAGCAAAACGAAATGGGGATGGAGTAAGCAATTTTTCGTTGTAGACTGCAGTACTGCATGTCTATATGACCTGAACTCCATCAATCATGTGGGCTCGATTTTTTTTTTTCTTCTTTTGGGTCCAATTGGCTGTCACGGTTATCAATTTCTCCTCTTCTCTTGTGCAAAAAAAGTGACCAGATGGTAAGGTTTCCTGTTCAGCAGTAGATAGGTAGCACATGATTTGCTCTGATAGCCAGTTAGCTACTACTGTCCATTGATATATACACTTTATTTGCAATTTATGTTTTCTATACATTAACGTGTCTCGTGGAGATGTTCATTGTCTAAGATGGATCTATACCCTTTGACTGATTGACTATTATCTCATTTACAAGGTAGATGAGCTTTGTTCTGCATATTTAATTTTGTTGAGACACAAGTGGTGGCTAGCTGAATGAGGTGAAGTAGGTGGGAAAATGACATCCATGTTTAGGTGCAACAGTTGCGCAAGATTTCTTCGCCAACTATCATTTGAGTAAGAAATTGTCTTGCCTTGGTAGTTGGGTGCACATCCTTGTCAATAAGTTGGTTGGATCTTCATCAATTTGGGAAAAGGGCCTCCTCCTAGATATTGCTTACATTGTGCTTTATCAGATAGCGCCACATTGACTAAATCAACAACCACCGAACGCATTATTGCCGACTCGAAGTGAGGAAACTTTTGCAAAACAGGGCTTGGGCTGTCGATTGTTTTGCATTTTCTTCTTAATTATATTGTGATTATCAAATGCTGCCATACGTGTTCTAGGATCATGCTATTCTTTTTACCTATTAACAATTGTCATTTGACAGGCGGAGGTGAGAGCATTCTTTGATGTCCATGAACAAGAAGGGAGCCATCCGGGAGGAGTGCACTTGGAGATGACAGGTCAGAACGTGACCGAATGTATTGGTGGGTCACGAACTGTGACGTTTGATGATCTTGGTTCACGCTACCACACCCATTGCGATCCCAGGCTGAACGCTTCCCAGTCTCTGGAGCTTGCTTTCATCATTGCAGAGCGCCTTAGAAAGCGGAGGATCCAGTCACAGATCCCCGCTGCATCCTTTGGGCTGTGAAATTTGGTCCCATGATACCGAAGATACATATTCCTTTTATTAGTGCCGGCATGTACGTGTTGTTGTGTTGTATCAACATTTATGTAATGTTTTAAGTTATGCTCGGATGGATGTATACAGTTGTTGAAGTTTGATTTTTAAATGTTGAAAGGGACATCCAAAGAAAAGTAATAAAGAATGTCTTGCGGAATGGGAAGTTTCGGCCGCCGGCTATGCGGCTAAAATCGTCGGCTCTAGCTGTTTGAGCTCTTGCACAGTCAAGGTAGAGCATAGTTGCGTCCAGCCCCCTGAATTGGAATGTACTACACACTTACACAGGTACTGAGTCGTCAGCAGATGGGTTTGGAAAGTGATTGCATGGTGTTGAGTTGTTTGTGTCGGGAACTAAATATTGGGTTCTCACTTTTGCAAGGATGTAGAAGATCCTAAATTCCTAACGCAGGGTTATTCGAAATATTTGGATTCGTATGTCTTATGGGGGAAACTCATCATACAATATATAATATATATACCTTCTTTCTACCCTGAACACGGACTTAATTTGATGTAAAATGACCAATGTTCAGCGCAAGGGGAATACCAGCCCCGTCCCTCGGCACACAAACACCTGCGATTATTCAAATATATGATTAGGACGCTTGGTTTAGCTTTCTCAATGAATTTTAGGGCCTTTAAAGTCCCTTAAATTCAACCCCCAAAAAAAACAACAAAAAAGCCCCTTAGAATTAAAGCCTTAAAAGTGCATGGTAAGTTCCCCTTCCTTTTTTTTTTTTTTGGGGGGGAGGGGAGAGAGTAAGGACTGAAAAGTCTAAAGCCACTTCGATTAATGTTTTTTTTTCTTCCAACTTTGTCCTCATGCTTATTTTCCAGTTTTAGTTTTACACTCATGAAGCCACTGTTCATCATCTCTCTTTGCATTTGATATTGCGATTTTGCGTGAGGCCAATAGACTATCGCCGACAATCGTTGAGGGTCGTCGAGCCTCGTCAATGGTCGTGGTTTTTTTAGGCGAGATATGGAGGTCATGGCTAAGGTGAGATATCATGAGTCGAGGGTCGCCGTGTCAAGCATTTTCAAGGTCGAGGGTTGCCGTGTCGAGTGTTGTCGAGGGTCACCCTAGCCTTTGTCACTTGAGGTCATGTCATGCGGCCGTTGGAGGAGTGATATTTGGGTTTTGCAACCTTTGATGAGGGCTGCCAAGGTCAAACAACCCTTGGTGCCATCCATGTCCTTCGGCTTCCAACCCCTACGATGAGTCTATTATCTATTATTAAGGTTGCAATTGGTTTAGCTTTCTCAATGGACTTTAAGCCTTTAAAGTCCCTTAAATGAAAGTTGGAGCGTATGGTAATTTTTGTGTGTGGAGAGTACAGAATGAAAGCTAACACCGATAAAGTTGAAAGCCACTTTAAGGATTAATCATTTTTTCGTCCAACTTTGCCCTCGGGAATGTTTTCAAATTCCAATCTTACCCTCATGAAGCAATTGCTTATCATCTCTCTTTTGAAATTGATATTTCGAGGCCAATATATTATCATCGACGGTCATTGAGGGTCGTCGAGCCTCATCAATGGTTGCAATTCGTTAGGCGAGACATGAAGGTCATGGCTAAGGTGAAAATTATCATGAGCTAAGGGTCGTTGTGTCAAGCGTTGTGACGCTAAGGTCGCCTAAGCCTTTGTCGCTTGCGGTCATTTTCATGTGGCCATTAGACAAGAAACATCCGGGTTTCGCAACCTTTGGCGAGGCCGCCGAGGTCATGCAATCATTGGCACCGCCTCCTTGGGGCCGCCCGAGGGCCGGCGAAATATGGATTCATCGGCTCCGATTTGCTTCTAGTTTGCTTCCTTTCGTTGTTCGTCCTTATACTTTCTTTTTCTTTTACATATTAGAAATCCCTTACAAAAACCCAAAGTCAATAACGTTTGCCAAACACTATTCGCATTTTGTGAAATCCCTTGGTCTAGGTCCCTTGCATTGCAATTGGGAAAAGCTCACCCAAACGACCCTAACTGAGAAGTTTAATCCCCGAGGGTAAGCTTGTGAACGAAGATGCAATTGGTGGCTATCGTCGAGGAGGATGATGGTCGATTGGGCCAAGGGAATGGGAAATTGCTCATGGGCCCTTCTTCCCCTACCGGGAGGCATGAGAGCTCTGGCCTCGTTCATATAATTTTTCCACACCTGGCTAGGTGTCGGATATAAGACATCGAGACCTAAATCATGTATTGACAATGGCACATCTCATACGAACTCTCTTTCGTTAGCCAATCATGTCATGCTTAGACCTCATCATCAATATGTGGGCTGCTCGTCCAGGCCCACTCACATAATGGGTGGGCTTGGCTGGAGCATTTAGGCCCGCTGGACAGCCCGAGACAAAAGATCCAGGCCCCATATGGGCAAGGCCCTGAGCCAGACTGGCCCATGCCTGGCATGTGCCTAAGTGCCGAGGTTAGGAAGGCCAGTTGCCTTGCCCTAGCCGGGCTTGGACAAGGCCACAGGAGGTTCCAGCCATAGCCTACGGACGGCACGCATGATTATACTTTTAGGGTAGAATTTCTGCTCCATAAATATTTTTGGAGTGAAGATGCGTTTGGTAACGCAATTTCAAGTAGAAATTAATTTGATTATACGATTTTATTTTTCTATTTCTGAAGTATTTTTTTGGCTTCAAAAGTAATTTTAGAGCCACTTGAAAAAAAAAGTTATTTCTCTTCAAAAGTTAAAAAATAATCAATTTCGATCGAAGCAGAAATAGAAGTAAAAAAATAAACTTACGATCTACCGCATAAGTGTAATAAATGGAGTGATTCTGAAAATCACTAGTTTTGTAAAAGGTGCCCCGCCCCGGTAGCATCTGGCTCCGGGGTCCGAAATCCGAATTCCAAGGTGGAGCATCCGGGAAAGCCCACAAGTGTGGGTGGCGTGAAGCTTCCGCACACGCGGCTTGCGCCAAACCACGCGGTCCGCCCTCGTTCATTCGCTTTTTCGCTTTCCGCGGAGAAATGGTGGATAGCCCAACGTATATATGCAGCAAAAGCCGACGCCGAATCACTCTTCTTCCTTCGCCTTTCTCTCTTTCCCTCGCCTCGTCAATGGAAACTCCTCAAGCGCGACCGCTCGGGTTCAGAGATCGGAGGCCCGACGCTCTCGGTGACCTCCGAGTCCTTCCCGACGAAATCATCTGTTCCATCCTTGAGAATCTCTCACCTCGCGATGTGGCTCGTCTGTCTTGCGTCAGCAGGTCAGCGAATCTCTCTCTTCTCTCTCTCTCTCTCTCTCTCTCTGGTCAGTTTTTCTCCATTTTAGGTGATCGAAGCACGTGTTGCGTCGGTACTGCACAATTAGGTTGCGAATTGTCCTTGTGGTTCGTGATTGGAGGCGTTTCGCGAAAAGCAAATCAGCGGAAGCTCAACTTTTGTACCAATTGATGTTCACATGAACATAGAGTAGTTCTTTTGCATTAGAACAAGCTAAGAGTTTGCTAATGGTGTGTGCTGAGGTCCATTCTGAAGCTTAGATGTTATGGAGAGAAATAAACTTTGGTTCTGCGTGCTGCGTTTAGCATGGCTTTAGACTATCACTGCTTCATATTTCGTGCTTTTGGCGGCTCGTGAAAATGTGACAGGTCAGGGAGTTGAAGCTTTAGATTGTCTTGGCATTTCTATTCCGAACTCCATTTGCTTGGTAGTTTGTGCGTACTGCACGTGCTATAAGCTTGTCCAGATTAAAATTTTATCTTATGGCCTTGGCTTGTCGAAGAAGTAAATTGCTATCATGGGTAGGACTCATGAGTCGATATTTTGGGTTACAGAGTTTAGTTTGCAGCTGCAGATTTTATATGCTTTCCCATTGGTTCGATTTGTGACACTGTAGTGCGATGTACATTCTATGCAATGAGGAACCACTGTGGATGAGTCTTTGTTTGAGTTTGAAGAGGTCAGATAAGCTTCTTCAATACAGAGGATCCTGGAAGGAAACAGCGCTCTGTTTGTATGTCTCGGGACCCATTCTCCAACTACTTCCATAGTTTCTCTATCATTGGTGGTTTATAATCAGTTGACATTTACTAAGGTGTCATCAACTTACTCTTCTATTTTTCACTTACAGCTTATACAGGCTACTTTTTTTTCCTTGCTTTTTCTCTATGCAGAGAGAATCTTCCAACCGAGTACATTGAAACTTGCAGGAAAAGATTGCATTTTGATGGTATTAGCTTTGCAACATACTCACTTTTTTTCATCACTTCATCCTTTAGAGGGGCCAATTTCTTTCAGATCACTTGTGAAGATGATACATGATGTCGCCTTAAAACTTTCTGTTACTACTGTGTACAGGATTCAATTCATTGTTCTTGTATCGAAGATTGTACAGGTGCCACGCCACATTGACCGGGTTTTCTATGGATAGTGGAAACGTGGAGAGAAAGAATGACATTTCTCTGGAGGAATTTCACCATGAGTATGATGGAAAAAAACCGGTAAAGTTTCAAATGATTGATGTTGTGCATGACCATCGTCGCACAAATTTCTTTCTAGATAATTCAGAAAGGCAGGAAAGAGAGAAAGGCACATCTTTAGAAAATGGTTTACGGTGGTAAGTTTCGTGAATGGGATAGATTTACCGTTGAATTTGGTGTATGATAATTACAACTATATGTTTTTACTGAATGACATGATAGATCATCTTCTTTTGCCGGATTATCGTCATTGGTCTTCACCTTTTTGTGCAAATTATTAGATGTGTTATTTCTACGTGGAGACGAACTTCGTAACATGAATATACCTAGTACAAAGTGTATATTGTGCAACTTCCAGATCTAATAATACTTGTATAATGAATCCTTTCACACCCCTCAGAGCAGTGTAGGGTTTGGCTACATTTGATTTGAAACAGAAACTGAACTTTTATATAGGCTTTCTTCAAGATTGAAGATTGCTTTTAAATGCCCACTAATGAGCCAGCGGTTTATCACTTTATCGTTCTCTCCTTTCTCTTTTCTTTTTTGAATTTTTGTTCTCAGTTCATTGGATTTGGTTTGTGGGTTCTAAACCTTCTATCAGGTTCTGCTCTCTGGACTAGTTGATACATGGCCAGCAAAAAATTTATGGACCATTGACCAGCTTTTATGCAACTATGGAGACACAGCATTTAGAATATCTCAACGGAGTTCAAGGAAGATCCTGATGAATCTTAAGGATTATGTTTCATACATGAAAGTCCAGCATGATGAGGATCCCCTATACATATTTGATGATAAGGTGCCTCTTCTCCTCTTCTTCCTCCATGTCCTCTTTTCTGGCAACACATGTGGTCGATTTGCTTTCTCTCCCAGTTTTTCACTGTTAAAGTAAATTTGCTGAAAATTCCTTAGTTTGGAGAAGTTGCTCCTGGCTTACTGAAGGATTACTGTGTGCCTCACCTCTTTCAAGAAGACTTTTTCGCTGTTCTGGATTACGAGCAGCGGCCTCCCTTCCGATGGCTCATTATTGGTCCAGAGAGGTCTGGTGCCTCATGGCATGTTGATCCGGCTCTTACCAGTGCCTGGAACACTCTTCTTTGCGGTAGGAAAAGGTACATTGTGGTTACTCTTATTGCAACAACCCAGTTCATAGAAATTAATCTCTTGTATTTGCGGTTGGAGAATATACATTCCTATAATTATCTTTTAACCTTTATGCAATATCAGCACCTCTTTTGGTAGCTTAGATTATGACGAAGTTGCTCATGAAGTAATATGTGAAGCAGGGATATCTTGAGCGCTTTTATTTGATGGCACCTTTATCACTGTGATGTAGGACGTTTATCTACTAAAATTATCCAGGAGCGTGAGGGCACTTAAATAGTCATGCTCGGAAAGCACAGTGCATGCATATAAAGATGATTGCATGATTATATCGAGTTTTACAACATATTAATCAAATATGCAGTCATATAACACGGGAATAACTGGGCTTCATGTTGACTGGGATCAAGCAAGAGGAATGAGCGTCACTCATATGGTTTTGGCAGTTATTTTGAAACTTTCATTGATAGTTAGACAACATCTGCTTCTTCCCTGATTTATGTGATGAACAAAGATAGTCTTCAATTTTGAGCATTCCACCATTGGATTATTCCTGTTTTTCACTTCAAGTTAAGTGGAACATATATTGAAGAGTTTAAGTTCTGTGTTTGCTTTGTTATTAAGGAACTTAAATAATAAAGTTGCTACTAAATCAGCCTAAAAGACATTGGCCAAAAATAAAAAACCAGCTTACAATGCTAGTGTGGCTATGACTTGCAAGTCATGTTTATGTGTTTAATATGACTTACTTTGTTGGTATTTGCTGCAAAGTGAAAGCATTTTCTTCATTAGGTAATTTATGAAAATGATGTTGAAGCAGGTGGGCATTATATCCTCCAGGAAAAGTGCCTTTGGGTGTTACAGTACATGTGAATGAAGATGATGGTGATGTCAATGTTCAGAGTCCATCATCATTGCAGGTAACTAATACTTAACCTGGTAGTTTTAATCTTCTCTGTTCGTATTCTTCTATATGCACTTTGATGTGTTTCCTTTACTCACATCGTGTCTCTGTGTAGTGGTGGCTGGATTTCTATCCACTTCTTGCTGATGAAGATAAACCAATAGAATGTACCCAGCTTCCTGGAGAGACAATATTTGTTCCTAGTGGGTGGTGGCATTGCGTCCTGAATTTGGAGACAACAGTTGCAGTGACGCAAAATTTTGTCAATTCAAAGAATTTTGAGTTTGTATGCTTGGATATGGCTCCTGGTTATCATCATAAAGGAGTGTCACGGGCTGGGTTGCTAGCTGTGGATGGAGCCATGTCTGGTGAAGAAGAAATGTCTGATCTTCATCAATTTGATACCTTAAGTCACTCAGATTCAATGAGAAAAGAGAAGAGGTTAAGAACCCAACATGGAGACCAGATGACAAATGGCGGAACTGCAAATGGCATATCCATAAGTCATGATATGGGGAAGCAAGAGTTCTCCTATGATATAGATTTCTTGGCTATGTTTTTGGATAAAGATAGAGACCACTACACGTCTCCTTGGAGTTCAGGGAACTGCATAGGACAACGAGAAATGAGAGAATGGTTATTTAAGCTTTGGGTTGGAAAACCGGAGATGAGGGAACTATTATGGAAGGTTAGTCTTTTCAGATCAAACTCATTTGTCTTTGACGTTTGCAGAGGCTAGTGTTTTGTTTCTTTCTTCATTCTCTTTTATGGCGAGGAGACTCACTTAGGTAAGGTATACCTTAGCCTTAAAATACACCACTAACCTCTTGAACTAGGTAAGAGCACGAGCCAAAAGCCAAGTGCAGGTAGGTGGCTCACATATAGTATCATTTTTCTTGTTGGTGTGGGAAATTGGTTATATGCCGTGTGCCTAATGTACACATGCATGTGATTATTAACCACTTGGCCTGTGTTTTCAGTGAAAGATTCAAGAAAATGTGAATTCCAGCTGTCATCATAACAGAAGAATTAAACAAACTTAAGAAACACACATTGTTCACAAGATTTTTCAAGTTCTAAGTGCTTTTCTTTGTTTTCTTGTGCTCTGGTCATTTCATATGATCTAATTCAGTTTTGAACATCGTTTTAGGGGGCATTTCTTGCACTCAATACAGAGAAGTGGTTGAAATGCGTAACAGAAATTTGTGCTTTTTACAAATTGCCTTTTCCAACGGACAGTGAGAGGCTTCCTGTTGGCACGGGTAGCAATCCGGTACGTCTCATTCTACAACAAACATTAGCTTCTTTGCAACCCTGTTGTCTCATGTTTATGTATTTTGTCATGATTTCATGCACGATTAATCTGGGAGGAGTCTTTAGGAACTCGATTATCCATTGACGACAACAAGAAGTACCACAGCAATAATCAAACCTATAACCTCTGAGGCAGGATTGGTAGATGGCTTTCCAAATCCTTATGCATGGATATTAATAGTAGATGTCTTTTTATTTTGCTACTTCAAGCATACAATAAATGTTTCTGGGGAACCATGAGAGTTGGGGTGAAGTTGTTCTGAGTGGGAGTATAGTTGGTCTGAGAAAGATACTGCCAAATTTCAAGCTGGCCAGGTATCTACAGGTAAATGGAAAGGAAATCTGGACTTGAGTTAATTTCTGTAGATAGAATCAGTAGTATCAGGATCATAGGCTGCTCATTTGTTGAGGCAGTCTACTGGAGGATCAATTCCATTCTGCTAAGCTGGCTGTTTGTTGACTGTTCTTAAGGCATATATGCAGAGTTTGGGGCTGGCATTGTTCTTATATGCCAGTGCGCAGCTTCATTTTTGACACTCTTTACTTTCTTCTTACCTGGATGATAGAAACTTGAATTTGGAGTGCACATTAAGACGAACTAAATATCACGTGTTATTATGTTACAGAGGTTTCAGCAAGGGAATGAAAATTTCTCTGTAGTTCTCTGTATTCAATGAATTTCCTGTTCTCTTTTGCAGGTTTACCTCATTGGGGACCATGTAGTTAAGATATTTGTTGAAGAGGGCCTGGAGAATGCAATGTATTGTTTAGGCACAGAGGTATAATCTTATGACTCCATTCGTGTAATGCAGGTTTGCATATTTTGATCTTTATCTTTCATATTTGCAGCTCGAATTCTACAACTTAGTGGATCAAGCTGGCTCTCCACTGAGAAATTACATTCCAGATGTTTTGGCTAGCGGCCTTCTTTATTTTGAAGATGAATCACTTACTGTTCTGCCATGGGATGGCAAAAAAGTGCCTGATATCATCTCAAATTATAATTTGATCCGACCAAAGTGCTCAGAGGATGGTTTTCCTTTTGGTGTTTGGAACAAGAAAAGATACGAATATACAAGAGCTGGAATGCCTATGAAAGAATCAATCTGTTCAGCTAGCTGTTCCGAAATATGGCCATTCATCATAACTAAAAGATGCAAAGGGAAGATATATGCTCACCTGTAAGTGGTCTTGTCTATGAAGTGCAATGGTGACTTGAAGTTCATGTGTGCTAGCATAGATGTATTTGATGTATTGACATAGATTCCTGTACATTTGAATTGCAGAAGAGATGCACTTTCAAGTCAGGACACACTTGATCTAGCAGCCTTTCTAGGAGAACAGCTGCGTAACCTTCATCTTTTGCCCTGTCCACCTTTTGTTTCTCAAAGTTTCTCAGAAATTGGACAGACAGTGGACTTGCAGCTTATAAACCATCAGGTGGAGACTCATCTGTTTAGTTCAAAAGTCACTGCAGAATGGGATGTCTTCCTTGGGACTTTAAGCAGGAAAAAGATGGATTTAGCAAGCCGGTTAACTAGATGGTAAGCCCAACTGATACAAAGGACTTGATGGAATTTCATTTGCTGCAGCAAACAAAAATGCATTACTATAATCTATGAACACGTCCAATTTTCAATAGAATTTTTCATCAATTAGGGAAATGTTGTCCCTTCGATTTTGCAAGACCTTTGTGTATTATTTGAAAATTGACTAGATGTTAGGCAAAATCCTGTGTGTGAAAGCAGATACCCCTGATCTTGAGGGTGTCATTTGACAGGTGCTGAGGGGTGTACATAAATGAGAAGGACAATCGCCATCCGATAGAGAAAGTTGTTTGAGTATTAGTAGTACTCTAGGGTCACATTCGAGTTAATGTCAGACCTTTAACACTTCTTCTATCTTGTAGGGGAGATCCAATTCCTAGCACACTGATAGAGAAAGTTGATGAGTACATCCCAGATGACCTAACGGAGTTGCTTTTCTTGTATAAGGTGACTCAAAGGACCTTCTTCTTATGCAGCTTAATTCCATAATACTTGGTTTCTTTCACTAGATACTACAATTTGATAGCGTGTACCTGTTGTTGTGGCCAGTCATCTTTTGTCTCATCAAATCCCATGAAAATTTTTGAGATGCACCCCAAAGATCAACTTTCTAGGGAACCAGGATCTATTATTATGCTGCTTTAATCTGAATCTGACCTAAAAATTAGAGGAGACAAAGGGTTTATGGACCTAATGTTTCTTTTTGTGAAGTATTGCAGCTGATTGCTCACATCCGACATGAAAAGTGTGATTATTCAATAAGCATCTTGGACAGTTGTTGCATCACATGTCGAGTGTGAGTCGATCTTTTATCCTCTTTATAACCTTTGTTTCTGAACGTGCACTGTGTATCTTTTTCAGGATGATTACACTAAGGAAGGCTGCCAACCTTCCTGGATACACTCTGACATTATGGATGACAATATTCACATGAAACCCCGTTCTATTGATTGTTGCACTGATCAAATTTTGCCTGGAGTTGGATCTGTGGACAATGGACATGATGGCGGTGAGCCAGGACAGTCGTGGCAGCCAAGTCACATTCTAGATTTTAGTGATCTGTCCATAGGTCAGTGCTTTTCATGTTAGAATCTACATTTTTTGCTTGGTTGTTTATTAGCCAGCTAGTCTTCAAATCCCCAGAGCCAAGGTCCATGTGCAGCCATGCCATGTTCATGCACTCATAAATGTCTATAGTGGCTAAGTAAATTGGAATGTACTTGTACAGCCATGTCCATGAACTATGAGGACAGATTTCCAAGGTTTAGGTCATGCAAGTTAGGATGCCTGAAATCCTAAATGCTTCTGAATCTAATAATGGGGAAGAGGAGTTACTAGCAAGTTCATGCTGGTATTGAACGACCTTTTATTTCTTTGCAGGGGACCCTCTTTATGATCTGATTCCAATACATCTGGATGTCTTTCGAGGTGATTCCTATCTCTTAAAACAGCTTTTACAGAATTATAAGATTCCCTTGCCAGGAGGTCAAGTACAGCATCCATCTTTTAGGGAGAGCAAATACCAGCGGCTGTCCTTCCGTGCCATGTGAGTCATAGTTTTCCTTTTGAGTTTGTTTTTCAGTTTGATAATCTCTAGTTGGTTTTATGGAAGTAATTTACTTGAAAAATGCACATGTGCATGCACACTGTGTTTGAGGGACAGTCAATAACAAGTAGACATTCCCTAGAAAGCATCTTTTGTGCAAGGTTGCTGCACCTGAGTCGGGCCTTGGCAAAGTGAAAGATGGCAAGCCAATGGATAAAACTGATGCTCATTGTTGGAAGAGAATTTAGCAGTATGAGATACTTATGGGTAGTAGTAGGTAATTGTTGGATATTTGAACAAGGTAGGTAGATATTTAAGTATTAAGAGTGTCTTTACAAGCTTCGATGTAATTTTTATGCTGTGCACTTTATTTCTATCCGAGGGGAACTAGAGGTAGTACTACTGGCCATGGAACCGTGCCGAACCGGCCCGTTGACCGCCCATGGTTCAGCCGGACGACGGCGGTACTTAAAAGGGTGGCCCGGAAACTCGGGTTGGAATGGTAGTACTACTTCTCCCCGACCTTAGATTCCATGTCTGACATCTTATTAAATGGTGCATATGCAGGTGCTATTGTATTTTTATAAATAATGATTATTAAATGTGCATATGCAGGTGCTATTGTATCTTGCATGACGAGAACGTTCTGGCAGCTATTTTCAGTATCTGGAAAGACCTCAGACGTGCAGAATCTTGGGAAGAAGTTGAACAGACGGTGTGGGGAGAATTGAACAGCTACAAGGGCTTCCCTTGATCTTATCATTTGCAATTGCAACACAACAGCCAGAATTCCCAGTTTAAGAAATTGCTGCCGTACAAAGACGATACCATCAATTAATTATTGATTTGTTTGTAAAGATCCATTGCTAATAAGGCATACTGACATGATTGGCCATGACACTTTGTACCATACGATATACATGGGATGATTTCATACCAAATTGTACCATACGATTGACATGAATGATTTAGCCACTGCTTCGGGTGAATACTCTTGTTTTCCAACACGTTCTAATTCACGTTCATACATTTAAGAACTCCTTTCTGCTGGACAGTTGTATGCATTCTTCCCCATCTTCTTAACAGTAACCAGGTCTACATCAACGAACGTTATCTTAAGACAATTAAAATGAGCATCCGTAAGTCTTTTTCACCCCTAGCTTTCTCACACGATATCAGCGAGCAATTCCAATTAACGAATGTCATAGAGATAAAGAAACAGCAAGCGGTCTCTCCATGATTCGGTGATGAAAGAACATCGCCCGTCCAAATATAAATGTAGATCAGTTAATGAAGAGAAACTCATGACATTCTACCAGACAAAGCAAGGACATGATGAAGAACCTCAAAAGTATCTAAGTTGTAGAACAAGATGACCACACGACCATCAAAATTTAACTTCAAACATGAAAAATCTTAAAGTGACTCCAGTCATAATCAAAACTCCAGACATAACCAATACGGTCTAAGCTGCAACGGATGGCTTAGAGGCAGCAGAAAGCCGGGACCTTTTCTTGGCCAAACTCTCACTGCGACGTTCTCTCTGCTCCTTCAATCTGGTGGCGAGGAGCTTCTGGTACTCTGCAGCTTCAGACTTGGCCTTGGCAATTCTCTTCTTCTTGTCAGCAATTCTCGCACGCTTCCTCTGCAGAGTCAAAGGAGTGACCAGCCTCTGAATCTTGGGAGCTTTGCTCACCTTCTTGCCTGAGATTGCAGCCAAGAAAACATTGACGGTATAGAACAGTCACTAGTTGACGATGACACTTTTATTCCCTTTTGGATAAGCGAGAACGGGATATCATGGAAACATACCAGTTTTTGTAGTAAATGTTCTGCGGTAAGTGTTGACATACTTCCGGACATCATCTTCCTTTGAAAGATTGAAGAGCTTGCGAATCTTGAAGCCCTTTTAGGACCTCGCATCCTTGGTTTCTCAGTGTCGGTGAGACCAGGGAGCTCACTCTCTCCCTTCTTCACAATAACCAAATTCAGAACAGAAAGGTCAGGGCTGACAATGCACCCCCGCACAGACTTCCTCCTCCTCTCTCCATTCCTCCTTCCGTATCCACGGAAGCAAGGGGTCCCTGATCAGATGACAAATAAGCCTTATTCGATAGTTCAAGAAGGCAAATAAAAGTTTGTGCCCTTAAATATGCAGAAATTGATGCTAACAGTGATTCTACAAAGATGCTACCAATATTAACACCTCACTGTGTCCTGTATTAAGCCTATCGTAAGTCAAAAAGATTTCATTCCTCTTTTCAGGCTACAAATCACTCACCCCTATAAAGCAAGAGGCGGACACGGCCAGGAGTCAGGACTCCCTGCTTCATTGGGAACCCTTGCTTGTCACATCCTCCCATGATCTTGAAAACATAACCCTTGAACTCCTGTTACGAAAATGTAAAATCTCAACCAGAACGTAAGGAAAAACATACAAGGACAAGCACATTGTCAATGACAAAAGCTAAAACTCATTGACCATAATATACCTCTCCAAGTGCATCTCCACTGACTTCCTGTGAAATCCTCTTGTCATAAAATGCCCGCCTACAAGATGTGCAAAACCAGCAGTCAGCAGCAAAGCAAATTTGTTGGCATTCAAGGAAAAAGAACATAAATTAGGCAGAACTAGACAACCAGAGAAACTAAAGCAATAGCGCGATCGACATGCGTAACTCTTCACAGCATAAATCATAAACACGATATGGATTTCTGTGTCAAAAGACCATGCAAACACCAGCATCAACTACAAAGTTTAGGCAGACAGCATTTCAACTCCAATTAAAGCCAACAACTCTTTATGAGCACATACATAGATAAGATAAAATGTTTATCAAACAGGAAACAAATGGAAAATCTACTCAAGCTTTAGCAATTAGTCCCGCCCGTCCCCTCCCCCAAATCGAGATTTTCTCTGTCTAGAGATAAACCTGCTTTGTTGAAAAAGGCGAACCGGAAATTGGAAATTATCGTTTAGGCTACTGATAATCACCGCAGGAAGACCATGAGACAGGTTCAAAAAACTCGATAAATCAAACACAATCCCCAACACCCACACGGCAGAGTATCTCAACAAGCAAAATGAGCACAAAAAGTAGCTCAGAAAAGAATTCCCACCACAATAGAACATCCCACCATACACGCCCACCCTCAGCCATACCATCCAAGCGAATTCAACGAAAAGGAAAGTCTTGACCTCATTCTGAGCTCCACACGACATCGGCCGCAAAAACATCAAACGAACTCAAGAACTAACCGACATTTGGACGACTAGGTTAAATCCAATGAGCACAAAGAAAGAGCAAAGAGAGAGAGAAGACAGAGAAAGAGAGAACTAACAGTTTCTGGTCATCGTCGATCTCGAGCTTCTTCTGGCAGCCAGTGGTAGGATTGGCGATGTTGAACTGCAAAAAGCACGCAACCAAGAGAAACCGCAAAACGATTCAGTAAAAACTTACAAGTATTCTTTGATCCAGAGCGTGGCCGGAGAAAAAGAGATTGAACCTTCATTTTTGGATCGGGGAGGCGATGGCGCAGAGGCGGCTAAGAGGTATGCCTTCTGCTGGAGCTTGTATCTGCCTTCTGCAGTTAGGGTTTCCGAAAATCTGTGGCCTGGTATTTATAGGGCTGATGGTGGTCTCTGCCTACTCGGTGTCTCTGTTTGGGCCAATGAATCACCCGGCCCAAATCGATCCGGCCCTAGTAAAGAAATAGACAATTTTGGTCATTCTGCCAAAAAAAAAAAATTTGTCTAAGGTCATTCTGCCAATTAACTCATGCTATTTCTTTTGACAAAAAAAAAATTTTTTCTATGGATCCACATTTTTTTTCTCTTAAAAATAATTATTTGTACCGCTTATAAAACTTAGTCAATGCAAAGTATCTTCATTATTAATGACAATCTAAGCCAAAAACAATTTTGTAAGAATGTTTGCCGTTCATTTACTTTTTACAAGCGATTATCCAAATAACAAAATTTCAAATCGTAGATTTTCACGATATAAATGCACATATATTTATTATTTACTTCTAGAATTACTTTGTCCAACTAAATTCTCAAAACTGAATTAGCGTTAAACACCATTAGGCTTCATTTGTATCTTCCCGGAGACCATATTCCAAATTTTTCGACGTTTGGTTTAGTGGAAAATAAGTTAGTTTGGGAAAATATTTTCCACCTATGGGAAAAACACCCCTTCAAAAGTGGATAAAATATTTTTCACTTTTCTATAAGAGAGAAAAACATTTTTTTCGTCTTGCATTCCTCCTCTCTTTCGCATTTTCTTTCAATGTAATTATTTTGTTTTTTTTTATTTTTTATTTATTATCTAAAATTCAAAAAAATTTATTGCTTTTCTATTTGTTTAGTTTTTCTTTTCTTCTTTTTTTTTTTTTTATTGTCTTTTCTTCTTATTTTCTCCTTCTTCCTCCGTCCTCCGCTCGTAACAAGACTTCAACCTCAAAGTGCCCATACAAGTAATCCCGTCCTACCTTTTAGAAGATTAGAGGGGAGGAGGAGAACGAGTTATTGACCGATGGGGTGAAACAAAGAACTCGATCGAGTGCGAGTTTGCGGGGGAGAACATGTCGGGTGGAAGTTCACACGTATCTCGATTGCGTTCTCTTGCTCAATGGATCTCATCCTTTGGATCACACGGATTCCATGTGGGGTTCGACGATTTCCAGCGGTCGATATTTGTCGGGCTCATAATTATATCTAAAATTTATACTACTTTTATTTGCACGGAAAATCCTCTTAGGTTAAAACATAGAATTCGGATTTTGAAATTGGTCTTATTACTATCATTGTGCTTTCGTATTATGTTGAAAATGGTAAATGCTAGTGAATCGTGCATGCGCAATAATCTTTAATAATACTTTTTAAAAAAGAACTTTTTTCGTCAGCAAAAAAAAAGGAATTATTATAGGACCATATTTTTCAAAGTTTTCTTGACCACCTTTCTAACTAATGGGCTACAACCATAGGCATCACTTATATTTATATTCTATTAATTTTGCATGTGGGCGATGTCCACAACTTATAACTAATTGTGATTTTGGAAGAAAATATAAGACCTAAACTATGTACATTACTATTTGGCGTCAATTTATATTTATTTTTTACGTTGGTTAATATAAATTTACTTTTACATTATACTCAGAGATTAATGTGGTTTTGTCTATACGTTATTCGCTAGAAGATGCCTAACACGGCACATTGGTCCATGGGAAGAGGGGAAATATAGTACTATGCATTGTTATATTTTGTGCGTTTGAGCAAATATTTTAATCAGGCATTATGTTTTTATACAAAGCGTCCATTATTTTAAAAAAAATTGTCCTTTCAAAATCAAATGTTGCATTTATCATAACTACTTACCGTGGAATACTAACCACGTAAGAAATTACATCTTATTCAAATGTTTTTTTTTTCAAGTACTTGAAGAGAGTAAAAAGAAAAAGAAATCATAGAATAAATGTTTACAAACGGACAAACCCATTTTCTAAAAATTCGACTGGGAAATTTGTGATGACTTTAATCTCTGGATGTAATTTTTGTTTTTCCATTTCCTCGTCTTATGTTAAATTGAATTTTATAATTTAAAGCGATGTTTTCTAATTTGAAATGTTGTCGGCACCATCGTTAATGGGAAAAGGAATTCATTGGACAAATCACCAATTACACAAATTATGAAAACTTAGAATATTTGATCAACTTGAATAAAATGTTGGAAGGCCCAATTTGACAATCTACATAAATTAAGAGGACCAAAAATTAGAATTCGCAAAGTTTTCAAATGCCCGGACGACTAAACGTAGATATTCCCGTTGGCCTCCTTCCCCTCCTCTGCAACTTCAAATTTGAAGTCTCCACTCTCTCTCTCTCTC
The DNA here is from genome assembly GCA_021437795.1 of Rhodamnia rubescens. Taxonomy (NCBI): domain Eukaryota; kingdom Viridiplantae; phylum Streptophyta; class Magnoliopsida; order Myrtales; family Myrtaceae; genus Rhodamnia; species Rhodamnia rubescens. The sequence goes on from JAILYA010000013.1 coordinate 3,299,514, forward strand.
TCTCTCTCCCAGAAACCCAGAAAAATCCTAGAAAGCTCGCTCTCAGAAAAGCAAGATTCCCGCAAATCGTTAAACCGGCTCTTCTCTCTCTGAGTGAAAGATATTTGCAAAATCCATCGTCAATGGGTAAGCGCCGGCGAACAGAAATCGCCAAGATCGCCGATCCGGCCGCGCGGCTTGTGACGTACTCGAAGAGGCGTAAGGGCCTCTTCAAGAAGGCCTCCGAGCTCTGCCACCTCTGTGGCGCTCGTGCAGCCGTCATTGTATTCTCCCCGGCCGGCAAGCCCTGTTCTTTCGGCGACCCCTCCGCCGAAGAGGTGATATCGGAGTACATTGGCGGCGATGGCGACGTCGTGCCGACGATGGGTCTGACCGAGTGGGAGGACTGGATTGAGGGTGAATGGAATTCTTGCGGGACGGAGGAGGACTTGGAGTCCCTGATCGTGAAGTACGAGACCGTTCGAGAACTTGCACTAAAAAAGCTGGAAGATCTGGAGAAGAAATCCTGTGTCGTGATCGGTACCGGTGGCGATTCTGGAGCTGGGCTTGGTAGTAATTCTGAAAATTTGAGCCATCAAGAGATAGATTTTGGTTTGGGGAGTTTTATATCTTGTCTCCCGGCTCTCTGTGAGGATTGCCTCTGCGACGGTAATGGCAACGCTTTCTTGACTTCGCCGGAGAAGTCGGCCACCGGCGGTGGAAGTTCGAGAGTGGAGTCCACACCCACGTGCTCTCATCTTGAGGGGTGTGGTTTTGATCCCGACACCTCTCTTCGTCTGTCCAGAGACTGCATCGGTGACGCTGGCCATGAGAGTTTCTCGACTTTGTGGGAGAACTCGGCCATCGGCGGTGGAAGTTCGAGAGTGGATTCCGCCACCACGTGCTCCCATTTCGAGGGGTGTGGTTTTGATCCCGACACCTCTCTTCGTCTGTCCAGGGACTGGCCATGACAGTTTCTCAACTTTGCCGGAGAACTCGGCCGTTGACGGTGGAAGCTCTGCGATCTCGAGGGCAATCGATCAATATAATCCCAACCACACTGTGATGTAAATGCGACTATGCATACGTGATTTTTCTTTTTAAACTTGCATCGTACATGCTTGAGTTTCTCTTTTCCCCGTTCACTGCTTTAATGTCATTGACTCTCTCTCCCTTTCTTTCCTTTTCACTTCCTTGATCAGTGGAATTTAGTCATTTTCTCTCTAAATTATGGAGGGTAGAGTTTAAAAAACTACATGAAGACATGATCTGAATCAAGCCAAAATATGATGTATTGTCATACCAACAACATGACCAGATGAAAAATGAATAATTAAAATTAGTTCCATCAAATCCTTTTCCCCTTTACTAAATCTGGTTGTGGATTTTTAGACTCGAAAGTTATGCTCTGAAGTGAGTCATTATTTAAATCTTGCATACAAGTTAATCGGCGGAAATTCATTCTACCTGTTCAATGAAATGCGTAAATGACATAAGAATGGCATTCATAGGAAAAACGAGTTCAATAGCCATTTCATTCATTGTTTAACCTTACACTATTGGATTATTGTTAGTTAGGTGTTCGTGTTTCTTTTCATGCTCGATCCGAGAGTGATGATATGATAATCCAATTCGAACTTGTCTCGTTGAAGCCTTATTATAGTCTGTCATTGCTAGAATCAATACAAAATCGTGTCACATGGCTTTGCAGATTTTCCTGAACAGAATTGGGTGTTCAAATTGTTGTTTGTATATTCGGTTTTGCTCTGATTTCTCTCTGTTTTGATTCCTTTCCGCTTTCGTATTGTGAATACTCATAATGGCTCTGGTCATGTATATGTGATGGCTGGCAATTGATGATGGAAATTTTGTGGTGGCCGGAGACCTGAAGTAAAACATGTGTATGATGTTCTCAGTATGGAGGGCGTGTATATGATTCCGATGCACGTGAGCTCCGTTGTTCAAGTCATGTAAACACGTACCCACGGCATTTGATTGGTACAAGAATATGTAGTGATATATATATTGCGTTCACGAGTGATGAGTTTTGGTTTGGAGTGTTTATGTGTACAGGGAAAACAATGGATTGAGTGAAGGAAAAAAGAAGAAGAAAGTTTTCCTTTACCAAACAACAGAAAAAAATTTCTAGTTCTATTTCAGGTTTCAGCCAAACACCGAAAACTATCATCACTTTCCTGTAAAATGAATTTTTGGAAAACATTTTCTAGAAATGTCATGTTTTTCACGAAACAAATGGAGCCTAAGTCGTCTTATTCTTTCCTCTTTTTTTTTTTTGCTGCGTTTTCTTTTGTTTTTCACCTTTCAGCCCCTGCGTTAACGCTTAGCAGCTTCGATATGGCGGTGAAATTTCTGGATTGGTACGTGAAGATCACAGTCTTCTCAGCTCTCATCGGAGGCTCCATGGAGTTGTTCATGATCAAGACCGGCTTCTGTGTGAGAGCTCCCCATTTCCTTTTGTTCCTTCTTGCCTGCTCATGCAATTTTTCGTTTCAACTTTTTCCACTTCTTTGTTGGGTAGCTCATAGCCAAAAATTGGTGTGAAATAACTCTGAAGCAGCTAGTTTTAGGCACTTTTAAGCAGTTGAATTGAATGCAATAGATTATCTGATAAATCTTGCTTTAAAGCTCATGAATTTTGTTAGTCCGGAGGCTTTTGTGTTTAGTCGAACGGTATCAGATTTTGTGGTGATAGGTGTTCAAATTCGTCTCCTTTCGGATGAGCAAAGCATCTTCTAGTCTGTTGCTTTGTGGGTGAAGTTGGGGATATTCATGGTTTCAGTGGTATGTCTCTATTGCTAGCTTGTGACAGGAAAGGGCTTTGATTTAGGCTTTCGTATTATGGCGATCGACTGAATGTTATTGCTGTTCTACATGAAAAGCAGAATGCCAAAAGAGAAAAATGTTGTGACGTGTGATGAATGGCAACGCCAATTAATTCAAGCGTTCCCCGTCTGTTGAGTATTATTGCTCATGAGAATGGAGTTTATGCATCTAATTATCTGTTCATTGATGACATCTGTGGGAGAAACTTTTGGAAAATAAATTTGGATGTGGTGATTTTAAAATTGAACTAACAACACTGATGCACGTCTTGAGGTAACATTGAGCAGATTGTTCAGCAGCTATTTTATGTCTTTCTAGGAATATGAAAGAGGTGAAATTTTTGAGGGAACACAATTAAATGCAGTGAGTTGTAGCCCTGTTATACCTGCAATTCCCTTGTGATCTTATTGAAGACTGATGAGCTTTCCTCACTTGCATCTTTCTGAATGGACTCTTTGGTATAGACAAAAGATCGGGAGAATGTTGTTTGGTTGCCTTGCCTATATAATCAGTTATACTTTCAGAAGCATCTTCACGATGAAGATTATCAGATTCTTTCCCATGCCGTTGGTTGATTATTTAGCTACCAAAGGGTTTGTCTTTAAAGGGATGAACCAAGTTCCATCATTGAAAGTACTATATTAAAAGCAAGATTACGGTGCTTGTATGTTGTAGATGATAAAGTGACTGTATTGGAGTCAGAGAAAGCGGGCTCTGGAAAATTCGCCGGAAGCTCTGGCTATGATAGAAGCTCTTAATCCTTGGAGAAATCATGATGCAGAAGCAAAAAAGAATTCATAGTGCTGCCATTTTTGAGTTATTCCTGGTATGATTTGTTCTCGAATGCTCTCATTGCCCAACAATTGAACTTTCCAATTGAACTTTCTGTAAACCGTGCTCTTGATGAAGAAGTCTGATAAATTTTAAAACAAATAGGTCTAAGTGGTCGAGCAATTTTGTTTAACTCCTGTGTGTAAACCATGTTTTCTACGAAACATTTTTGGGCAATATGTCTTGAGTGATTTTGGCTATTAGACTTTTGTGCATCATCATCATCAATTAGCCTTTCTGGCTTGCAAGCTTATTTTGACCCTTACAGTTGCCCATTTTGTGGCTTACCTGTAACTGGCCGAGGGATGATCACGCACCAGTTTATCTGATCATGTTCGTTTCTTTCGCCTTTATAAGTTGGCAAAGACTTTTTAAACTTGGATGGCTATGCATAATGATGCTGGAAGCTGCTCGAGTGAGATGACGATGTGAACTTCTAAACAACAGAGATCGTGTTCTTGATGCTTGAACTTTGTCTGCAGGGAAATGAACCAAAACTACGCCAGAAGCACATCTGCACATCGGTTGTCTCGCTGTCCTGGAGTGAAATGTCTCGAGGCGATTTTGTCCTTGGCTGCTTGGAAATTAGTTTCCCGTTCAGCGAGTGAGATTTTCCTGTGTGCGAGTTCTGGAATTCATTTCTCTTGGCTTTTTTCTTTATGTACTTCCCTCATCATCATCCAATGGACTTCACATTCTTTTTTGGCTTAGTGGTGTTGGATTGGGAATATTACATTAGTTTTTCGAACTCACCGAAAATATTAGTCAACCGAAAACACTTTCCGAAATAGCTCCTCTCGTATTTCTTAATATTTAATATTTTACATTTTGTTTTACTTGTTTTGATTTTTTTTTTCTTTTTCCTTTCCCTCCGCCGGTCGCCCTGGCCTCGGCGAGAGCTGGTGGCCCATCAAAGGCGGGAGTTTCTCCGGATCCCGGCGAGCTCGCCGGTTATGATGAGGTTGAGCTCACTCGAGGCCGGGAGGTCGGCCCTCACTTCTAGCCCACCGTCGAGCGGCCGCCGGAGGATAGATAAAGTGATAAGAGTGAAATAATTTTTTAATGAGATACAAACACTAGAAAATGTATTCGGTCATGGATCACAAAATAAAGAAAAACTAACCATTTCCTTAAAAGATAATTTTCTGAAAATTATTTTTTTTTCGTCACGAGGTTTTCTCCTAAACACACGCATCCTAATATTGTGTTAGGATTGCCTAAGTATGGTCAAGTGATTTCGCGGGCCATTATTGCCATTTAAAAACAGAGAGTTCAGTGGCAATCAATCTTTATTAGCCATTCAACAACTTTGAGTTCTGGGATACGTCCCCATCCTCAATCTTTGTGAGCCATTCAAGGAATAAATTCACAAGGACACTTTTCTATATGTAACTTTCAGCAAATGCATGAATAGCTTGATTTTAGCAGTCAAAGACGCAACGGGTGATGTCTTGACCATCACCATCCGAGTGCGATGTCTTGACCTGCGTCGGAAGAACCAGTTCTAGTGTCAAAACCAAACAAACAGAAAGAAAGAGAAGGTTGAGATGAACTCCTGGTGCTCGGAGATCCCTCAAACATGGCCTTTCCTTTTCTTCGGGTTGGCCTGATGGGAAGGCTGTGTCGTGATCCCGTTCAGGTGGGTGTTTCATCAATCATAACGATGTTTTGAGATTAGCTCTGCTTAGGGACATGAAGCGGATTCGATTCACGTGCACAGCGTGTACAAATAACTCTTTATTCGGGCTACTCACTGTAGTCCTAAATGTTTTGCATCTGCGTGAGAAAAAAGAGATGAATTTCAGCAGCTTCGAAGTGACGGTCCGAAATTGCCCATGGCGAACGAAATTAGAAAGCTTGTTTGTTTTCTCTTTGAGCAAAATCAAACCGCCAATAGACCAACGTCCGACCAATCTAACCATATATCACATATTAAAAGACTTGCCTAAATCCTATGATGGATTTTAATGAAGCGCACTTTACAAGGGCTTGGTACGTCCATAATCTTGCCCAAAAGGTCTTTTTTTTATCCCTAGGAATTCTTGTTAGTCTGATACCTAGCCTTACCCCATCCCTTGGACTTATAATTCTCACCATGTCCAATGGAGCTCCCCTCCCATTTGATGAACAACCCTCGTAAGCAACTTGGCGTCGCGAGATTACTTGCTGAATTGCTTTAAGTCTGCTGGATTACTTGCCCTACCCGTCGTACTTAAGAATTCCTAATATTTTAGGCCTTTTTTAAGTCCGATACCTTTTGACAACAAAAAAAAAAAAAGGTTCGACACGGAGCCTACCAATTGGGCGTATAATTCTGATAATGAATAATTAGGAGTGAGCCCTGAGCACAGTGCGGTTTGGATGTCAAACCATATTGAACTGGCAAAAATTATAAAAAAAAAAATCTTAAATCTATTGTAATTATGTCAATTCAGTCCTAGTTTTTTTTTATTAATTGAGTTCTAATATTTTGCTTTGTGCAAATTTCAGTCCATCCGGTCAACTTCGGTGATCGGTGTTGATGTAGCAATTTTTAATAATATCGTTTCCCAATTTTTTTTTGCCTTCTTCTTCTTCTTGTAGCCGATCTCTCGGGAGGTGAGGGGTCGGCGCCGGGCGAGGTTGAGCCTCACCCAGCGACGGTGAGGGTGAGGTCTCACCCTCCCCTGCGGCCGTTCCAGGGATAGGCGATCGATTGGAAGAAGAAAAAGAAATTAAAAATAATAATTCAAAAAGATATTAAAGTATTATTAAAAATTATTTACGTCAATGCCATTGGCTAAAGTTGGTGGGATAAACCGAATTAGTACAAATACAAACAGTTTGGGACTCAATTGAAAAAATAAAAATAAAAAAAATTAGAATTGAATTGTCACAATCATCGAATAGGTTTAAAATGTTTTTTTTTATATATAATTTTCTCTACCAAGCCGCATAAATACGGTTTGAAGAAAAGTGAAACCAAACTAAACTTTACGATAGTCAAGAAGCAATCCAAACCAACTTCAGACTGTTTTTTCATCTTCCACCTTTTGTAAGTTGTTGAGCTTATTAAACTCCCATAACTAGCTTAGAATGAGCATTGATTTCGTGAAAGAACCGACGTCTAAACTTACTTACTGCAATTCATAATTTCAATCAAACCTACTACAATTTAAGAAGAAATCGCGACTTCGTGTGTAAAAACAATTGTAATTAAATTAACAGGCAATACGATAAGTTTAGAGGTTCGATTTGATTTTTCAAAGAGTCGAAACCCAACCAACGGTAGGAAAAAAGTACTCTTGAACCCGAACCAAACTATCAAAACGGTTTGGTTTGCTTTGATTTAACGGTTTGAATCGTTCCTTGCTCACTTCTTATGTACCGTTAGAGATATACGCGTAATATCGAGACATATGGAGGATCAAAGCAGAAAAAAAATCCTAAATATTTATAATATGTACAATGGAGCTCCGCCTATTAATAAATAGCCCAAGAAAGAACACTCTCAGGGTTGGGTAGTTGGCCAGGCAAAAAAAAAAAAAAAACTAGCAGTATATTATAAGTTCTCATCTCCTATGGATTTACATGTCTACATGGAAAGGCACACTGTATTGGCATTGAGACGGTGTGTGTACACATGTAGTGAAAAAGTCAACAAAGATCGTCCTCCACCGTGACGACGGGCGGTCCGAGGTATGGCGCTCCGGCGACCTCTAAATCTTCCGGCAAGTCTCTTTCCTGGAGCACCACATACCCTGCCAACTCGAAACACATTCACAAGCCTTGTTAATCGCTTGCCACCTTTTACGATCACAACGAAGCGGGAACACACACACTCTCTCTCTCACTAAGTAGATGGGAATGGAAGGCACGAGGGAGCGGTCTTTTCTACCAGGAAGAGAAGGGATAGGGAACTCGAGGAAGTACGTGGAAGGCCTCCCGAGCTCTTCGGAGTAAGGTGGGGACAGCACGTCCAACATCGCACAGGGCGTCGACGCGGCGAAGCAATGGATGTTGCCGCCGCTTCTCGGGAAGAGAACCGACGTCTCGCACGGCGACTGCATCACTCCGTCTATCACCCTCCCCGCCAATCCGACTGCACTCACCAACACAGTAAAAAAAAACCTTTCAAATTGCTTCATATCCTTCTCCGACCGGGTACCTTAAGAGTAACCATGATGCTAAATAAGCTTCTAATTTACTCCCGAAAACTAGTATGCACGTTCCTTCGATTCCATTTTTAGTATCTCATACATTAGTCGGGAAAAGTACCAAAAAAGTCATAAATCTATAATATTTATATCAATTCGATCATAAACCTTACAATTAGATCGGTTTAGTAAAAAATATTTTCACATTGGTAGTCGGTTAATCTTAGCCGAAAATCGCTAACGTGCACACCGATCGTCCTACGTGGCCTATTTGGGCCCAGGCGTTGACATTTTTAAATATTTTTTTAAAATAAGTTTTTGTTTCTTTAATAAAAAAAAATCCGCGCCAACCCTTGCCAGCGGCGATTGCCGGCCGGAATGAAAGGACTAAAAAGAATGAAAAAAAAACTAAACAATACTTTTGTAAATAAAAATAAAAATAAACAATATCCAAATATTAAATAATGTCTACGTCATTGTCGGTCGGGCCATATAAGATGACCGGTGCCCACGTCAGGGATTTCCGGCCAAAATTAAATTTGGACGGATAGAATTGGTATCAATGCAAAAATGTATAGGACTAAATTAGTTTAATTCAAAAGTTTAGGGCCGAATTAGTACAAATGCAATTGGTTTAGTTTTTGGTACTTTTCCAACATTAATCAGGCTGAGTCAAGGGATCTCCAGGATTTCTAATGCAAATCAAGTCAACCACTTGGGACTCCAAGATGCTGCTTGGTGAGGCATCTCCAGGATTTCTAATGCAAATAAAAAGCAGTACACACACAAATAGAAGGATCCATACTCGTTCTTGCGTTTGATTCCTCTACTTTAACCCAATCGTAAGCCTTCACATACATTGATCCGTAGAGTAGTTTGCTCAGAACCGTCATCCCCGGGTGGTCGTGCAGCGGGAATGTCGCGCCGGCCGGAAAGCAAAACACGCCGATCTACAAAATAAAACGGACACCCAATTAGATCCGTTCCGTTTATGTTCCTTGTACTCGTAAACAAATCCAGAATCAATGTCGTTCTCCTCGTTTGTAATGATACCGACACAAAAACATTCGGACTCACGGAGAAATCATCGCACTCATGCACGTGTATGTACGTAATTTTCGACACCTCCTTCGAACTCATTAGTCCCTTCGACCAATAGGGGCTCGACAACGGAGATCCCAGGTCGAACTCGTCGATCCCGACATCCACGGCTTTCATCGCGTCTGCGGGCACAGAGAAAACACTGACCTCCGTCCAGAACGACCGGAAAAAAGAAGAAGAAGACCGAACAGCCTAGCAAAAACAAAACGTACCCATGAGAGTTTTGAGCCAGTGAATCTGTTGGAAGGTGGGAAGCCGCTCCTTATGAGACGAGAACACTTCGTCACAAGCATCGTAAAGCATCTGAACTTTGGTCCTGCTTCTGTCCTCCATCGCCATTGATGGGTCGATCTCGGTTTTTCTCCCTCTGAACTAATGCTGTCGTCGCCACCATTTCGGCAGCGGCTTGCGACCGCTTTAGTAGACAGAGACTTTGAGGAGCGGTAAGGCACAAAACTACGTCGTAAGTCCACCAAACCTGGGGCTCCCCCGGACTTTCTTCTTCTTTGGTCTTTACGGTGGGCTCCCCCAATCAACCCCTACGTTTTAAAGTTTTACAGATTGGCTAAAGCTGAGGCTGAGCGTTGACGGATGAATTTGAATGTGTGAATCGTGAAGTGGATGTTATATGCCTCCGTTCGACATGGATTGTACGTATAAATGATAAGATAAGATTGGAAAAATTGAGGTATTGGCCTGATTTGGCAAGTGGGTTGCTTGATTCATCCTTCTTGGCTGTGGCCCGAAGAGGTTCCTTTGACCAAAACGGGGAATCGCTGCCGGTAATTGTGACTCGTTTTGGAATTTTGGTGAAGATGCTTCCACTTCCAAACAGGAGCACTCACGCCCACGAGATGGCAACACTGCTCCTAAGTCATGAGGGAAAATTGTCAAAAAAGTCCTAAACCTATTACATTTTTTCCGGTTATCCTAAACCTTTTAATTTTACCATTCGGTCCTAAACCTTTTGCATTTGTGCCAATTCGTCCTAAACCCTTTTTTGTGTCGATTTAGTCCTAAACCTTTTGCATTTATCCCAATTTAGTCCATCCCGCCAATTTTGTTCATGGCCGACGTGGACCCGACCGAGCGATGGGGTAATTTTTAATAATATTTTAATTTTTTAAAAAATTTTATCTTTTTTTTTTTTTTTTTATTTTCTTTGTTCATCTTCTTCGTGCTTTCCTTTACTTTTTTTTTTTTTACTATTCATCTTGAATGCCTTCTTCAACGGCCATTATTGGACCTCGCCGGCCACCGGCGCTACTTGTTGGACAACGCCCGCCGCGCCATGGCCGAGCCACCCCATGGCTTGGGGAAGCTTAGCCGAGCCGGATCCGGGCGAGACCCGGAAGAAACCCAAGCCCTCCCGTCACCCGGACTCGTTGTCGCCCGGCTTCTCGCCTCTCACCCATCTCGTCGCCGACCTTGGTGGTGACAAGGAAGACGTAGCCAAGCCGCCGACGTAAAAATGTACACCGCCCAACATTGCCCGGCCTTTGTTGAACTCGGATCTAGCGCTCTTTCGATTACTTGCGATGTTGAAACCCGCATCGGTAAATGTTCAATTTTTATTCAACTTTCTCAAACTTTTTACCATTTGTTTTTGGAGGAGTTGATGTTTCTCCGTTGTCAACCCAAAGAGTTGATGTTTCCGGACTTGCGGTTCTCAATTATTCCCAAAGAGTTCTTGTGACATTGAAATCTACCATTTCGGTCCGAGTTTTTTTTTTGGTCAAAATTCCGAGAGTTGGTGTTTCTCTATTTTGTGATGATTTCTCAATTAAAATATTATTAAAAATTACCACGTCGACGATCGGATCCACGTCGGCGTCGACCGGGCAAAATTAGGTGGATGGACTGAATTAGTATAAATACAAAAGGTTTAGGACTGAATTGGCACAAAAGCAAAAGATTTAGGCCGAATTAGCACAAAAAAGGTTTAGAACCGAATTGACACAAATACAAAATGTTTAGGACTGAATTGACAAAATTAAAAAGTTTAGGACTGAATTGGCAAAAAGAGTAATAGGTTTAGGACTTTTTTGACAATTTTCCCTAAGTCATGATATTACTATTAGTCCCGTTAGAAGACTCCATTTGTATTGCGAAAAATGAATGATTTAAATAACATTTTCTTAAAAATGATCATTTATATAGTTCGAAATGATTAGCCAATGAAACATATTTTCGTTATCAACAATAATTTATGTTTAAATATTTTCATGAACGATAAAAATATTTTCTGTTCATTTAAGTTTGTAAGCGAGAAGACTATCTTTTTAGGAAAATATTTTTCGAATCCTTTATTTTTTTAAGAAAATATTTTTTAAATCGTGTATTAAAGTTCGATAACGAGGACATGTTTCATTGGCTAATCATTTCAAACCATATAAACGATCATTTTTAAGAAAATATTTTTCGAATAATTCATTTTTCGCGAAACAAACGGATCTAAAATATGAGAGATTTGACGTTTCCTTTAACTAATTCCACTCTAATGAAGGAACTAGCAAGTTTTCTATGGTCGGTCATGTGTTATCCCTCTAATAATAGACCATTATCCTTCTATTTATTTATTTATACTAACGTAGTAGAAAGTGAAAATTATCCAAAAAAAGTAAACGTATTGTACGGCAAGTCAATCTAGTCATAAACTTTTCGAAACTGTCAATTTACTCTTAAGTAATTAGATGATTTGCCAATCAAATTCTTTAGGCCAATTTTCGCTATAAATCGACGTGGAAGCCGACCGTCCTACATGGCATGATTATCACATCCACGATTTGTGACCAAAATTAGCTAGAAAGATTACATTGGTAAATCGTTAAAAACTTTTAGGAGTAAATCGGTAAATCGTTGAAAGGTTTACGATAAAATTGACAAATTGGTAGCTCAACTTACATACGGCGCATGCCCACGAGAAATAGGAAACAGCGTTGGTTTCCTGCTCAAACACAGGGGAGTGTCCTCCTTTTGCCGCTAACGTTGAAACACGAGACATATAAGACCAAACAACTACGCTCACCACCTCAGGCTAGTAGTATTTAGTCGACTGTCTTTGCAGCAGTGTCAATCCAAGTTATTTGGGATTCTAAGTAGTTAAGCTACCAATTTGTCAATTTTATTATAAATTTTTTAACGATTTGTTAATTTAATTCTGAACTTTTTTATGATTCGTAGGAATTCCTTTTTCTAGTGTTACTTTTCACTGAAAAAAAGTAACTAACTTATAGGGTTGCAGGGCATTCCGCAGCCCTTCAAATAATCAGAGTCTTTATGCTCATGCGGCCATGTCCCTGGATTGAAAAAAAAACGATAGACAATTTTAAGACTTGTTATCTACACGTTGGGCCCGTTGTCCAGCGACAATATAACATCGAGACTAGGTCGGCCTCGGCAGTGGTCCAGGAGCAAGGGACTATGCTAGGCACGACCCCTTTTTGATATTAGGCCTGGCCATCGAAGGCCACCGACACGGCCCGTTGGCCATCTCTCACGACGCTCCGTTTCATCTTCAAAAGTTTCCGTCGGAACCCTTCCTTACGTGGGGAGAGAGAAGGGGGATTGTGAGCGTCCAATTTTAGAAGCTGAAGAGGTTCCAATGACATCTCTGTGATGTAAATTGAGATATATATATATATATATATATATATATATATATATTATTCTTGTAGAATCGATGTGGAACTCGAAAAATCACTTTCTTCATTCACGAATATTTTATTAATTGAACTTTGACGACCCCTTTTTCCGATGATTACTCATGGGGCGTGTAGCTTGGCTTTTGGTACTTAACATTTTACAAAAGACACGAAATAATAATGAAGAAGCATACTAATTTGTCAATAACACAGCGTCACTTTAAGACTTGTGATGCTGCCGCAGCCTACACAAAACCATTTTTGTTCTTTATTCTTACGGGCCGAGCGAGACCTAGCCCGATCCACTATCCGGCCCGTGACAGTCCAACCTGGGCCGTAACGGAGCCCGTTACTAAAAGTACAGGCTGTCAATTTTTGTTCCCCGTACTTTTGCCAGCCAAACAGAGCCAGATTACCATCTCTCTCTAAACCAACGGCTCAGATCAGTCCTCTGAATCTCGACAACGCAATTATCGCCCCCACCAGACCACTCTTCCAAAATTAACCCCCCGACCCTCACAAAAAACTCTCTTCTCCTCACAAAATCCATCTCCCTCTCTCCGTCAGACGCTCTCAAAAGAATCGAAGAATCAAAAATCAGAAATCAAAACCGAAAGAGGAAGACCAATCCCAGTCCAGATCTAACCTCTGCAACAATGGCGACCGCACCATCGGCACGCGAGGAGAACGTGTACATGGCGAAGCTGGCCGAGCAGGCCGAGCGCTACGAGGAGATGGTGGAGTTCATGGAGAAGGTCTCCGCCGCCGCCGAGTCAGAGGAGCTCACCGTCGAGGAGCGCAACCTCCTCTCAGTCGCCTACAAGAACGTGATCGGCGCCCGCCGCGCCTCCTGGCGAATCATCTCCTCCATCGAGCAGAAGGAGGAGAGCCGCGGCAACGAGGACCACGTCGCCTCCATCCGCGACTACCGCACCAAGATCGAGTCCGAGCTCTCCGGCATCTGCGCCGGCATCCTCAAGCTCCTCGACTCCCGCCTCATCCCCTCCGCCGTCTCCGGCGACTCCAAGGTCTTCTACTTGAAGATGAAGGGAGATTACCACCGGTACTTGGCCGAGTTCAAGACCGGCGCCGAGCGAAAGGAAGCCGCCGAGAGCACTCTCACCGCCTACAAGGCCGCTCAGGTTTGTCCGTTCGGGCCTCGGTTGTGTAATTTGGTTAAATGATGTCTGCTAGATTACGTTCGCTGGAGTTGTTGTGACCGTAAAATGTGGATCCAGCAGTACTTACTAATTAGATCTCGTGCATATATTTTGATTGATCAGATATCGCGTGATTCTTAGATATCGCATTGAATTCATGGGACATGGATCTGGCAGCATATATCCTTAGATCTCGGTTGCGTACTTGACTGATCAGATTTTGCACAATTCGTGTTTGCCAAGAGGAGCTAATGATATGTCTACTTGCATGAGATAGCGTCTCTCGTTGTACTTCTTCTGGATATATGCGTAGATACAGTAGTTAATTCTCTAATATGCACAATCTATGTGCTCTCGTTATGATTGTTATGCTAATCATAAGGCAAGCTGGGTATAATGTCAGTTTAAGGTGAATGTGATTAATTTCCTTTGTGGCCCTTGTACTTTTGCATGACGAAGCAGATTGATTGTGTATGCAATTTGTTATCATTTGCAGGACATTGCCAACACGGAGCTGGCTCCAACTCATCCAATCCGGCTTGGACTGGCCCTCAACTTTTCTGTTTTCTACTATGAGATTCTGAATTCTCCTGACCGTGCTTGCAGTTTGGCCAAGCAGGTAAGAGGCTTTTGATTGAATCAATGCCTGTCTTAGCTTATGAGTATGTAATGTTCTGTAGTCCTGGTTTTCAGAACACTCTTTTTTGGCCACAAAAGGAAAAATTGGTATCTTTTGAAAGCTTTAAAAATCATGAAAAAGTTTGAATGCAAGTGAAATGGCACAATTTTATTAGCATCTCTTTGCTTGATGAAATTATAAATGCTTGGCGTGCTCGTGACTTGTTCTATTGGCCTTCACTGGGACAGGCTTTTGATGAAGCAATTGCTGAGTTGGATACACTAGGAGAGGAGTCTTACAAAGACAGCACTTTGATCATGCAACTTCTTCGCGACAACCTCACCTTGTGGACCTCCGACATGCAGGTCCTGCCTTGTTTCTCTTTGGACTAGTCTCCTATCATTTTTTTTAAATGCATGTTGTCTCTAGTTCCTTTCATATCATGCACTATAGAAACGCCAATTTGTTTCTTATCATGTTCTGCTTTTGCACAGGAAGACGGTGCTGACGAGATTAAAGAAGCACCAAAGCCTGATGAACAGCAGTGAGGGCTTGACTGTTACTCACTGTTGAATTTCTCCATTCAATGCTTTTACTCGGAGAAGGTGCTTGTTGCTGATTTCTCTTTTATTCCGAAGTTGGAGGCATCATCGTCTCTTTTAATTTGTTTCTGGCTTTAGTTTGTCCCATCAATCTCCTCATGTGCTATTAATTGTGCTATACTTTTCTTGGAGGCATGGGGCTTCAATTCTGCATTAAGTGTAGCAGATCTCTTCTATTAGATTATTCATAAGACTATGTGACTGATGATATCTTCTTTCTTTGTCAATGAGATATTTGATTCAATGTGCTATCAATCTTTGGTAAGTGAAATTTTTTGGCGGAATCTCAATGTCCACGAATGTCGCTCAACTTTTAGACGTGTCTGCCGACAAAAGTTTCCTTAAATAAATTTAGCTTTAAGGATCTGGTGTTTGACATGCGACCTCAGTGGGTGGACCTTTCATACTTCATATCCCAATAGTATTTGGTTCGTGCATTTACCTCGTATGAAAAGTATGAATGCTTTTACGTACTTTGGAACTTCGCTTGCCTAAAATACTTGGTTACCGGTCGAATTTCTTCACATTATTATCCTGAAATATATGGATTTTTTTTACTAAAAGAGTTGGAATAGTTATGGCTCTCGGCAGTAGTTACAGTTCTGTTACGCTTTAGATGTTCTCATCATCTTTTGAAGCTAAGCCGAGTCTTTAAACATGTGGTGATTAACTCTTTTGCGGCCACATTTCCTAAGGGGCTTGATTCTAACCGAGAGTCTCCTTGACTCACAAGGCAACGAGTTGTTCGCTCTGATAGGACTCCTCTTGGACGGATGGATAGCCTTTGTTCAAATTCGCTCTCTACAAAATTGGCAAATCAACAGATTTCGCTTGGGATCAATTCACATTTTTCGAACTTTGTTGCTCACTGATCCCTATGTTGAATGGTAAGGGTTTATGAATTCTATATTGCTTTCCTGCGGCGGCTGCTGTGGATCGATTGAACTTACGCTAGTATAGAATGGGCATAAACACATAAAGATAGACAGGTGTAAATGGATTGCTGCTACTTGAATAATAGACTAGTAATTTAGATACCGACATGATAATGTAAATAGTTTTTCATGTATCCATGTAGTTGCTCGTGATTTGTAAAAAGGCATTCCTTATACCTGTCTACAAAATAGAATTTAAATTAGTTTATGCTTGGACTCTGATTGGCGAGTACTCTCGGTAATTTATACCCACGTCATTTTACCAACCAACGTCAAAGTCCATAATACACAAATGAAGGAAATGAATAGCAACGCATTCTCTTGTTTTCTAAGGATATTCTCATTATTCTAGAACATGCAAAATGTTGCAAATGGTATTGACCCTACTACATTGATCCGAACTGCGATCACAAAGGTATGATCTTCTCGAGGATTGACATGCAACTCGATTATTCACTCTCCCGCGAAAACGCCCGGCCAGAGGTCTTCCCTCACCTGCAAAGGCCAATAGACACCGGCCAGTCTACTAAACAATAAAGGTGGTAGTCATCTCAACTTTGATTGCTCGGAAAGACCCAAAGCAAGATCGCGCCTTTTGACTTTAGTCTTCATAAAGAACAACAAAGTAAGGACATGCCCATTTGCCCAAATGAAATATGGTCCTTTCAACACATAAAGCAGCCACTCCACACCAGACAATAATTCACTTCTTTGGTTGCGGTGTCTGCACAAAGCAAGAGAGAATCCCACATTATTGAGAAAGGCTCACCTTTCGAAGGCACTGACGGCAAAATTGTGTTGGAGGGCCGTAGTCGCACCGGACTTCACATCCGACGAAAGGGATGTGGTTCCTGTGCGCATCTATGTGTCTCGTCTTGTTTAAGGGGTGTAACAGAGAGTCAGAGACCACTGAAAGGAGGCAAATGCCTAATGGTAAGTTCAGAGGATAATCACTTTCGAATTAACAAAAAAACCAAGAAACACTTCTTGCTTCAGTTTACATACTGTATTGATGTCCGCTTCACACGCACTCTTTCACTAGCATCAGCCAAATTCGCACCAAAATCAACAAAGCGTATATGAAATAACCCTCCCTATCCTCCGGACAATGTACACCTCCCCCTACTTAAAAAACAGGAACTTTGGTAATGTTCTTCCCTGTGACAGCTTGACCTCTAACCTCTAACCTCAAACCACGCCCGTAACTAACGTCCTCTGTCTCTGGGGCTCGACACGGGCACCGTAGGAGACACGGGGAGCTGCGGAAACCCCAGCTGACCCGACGTCGGCGAGAACAAGAACCCCGGCGAGAGTAGAGGGTAGGCCGACCGCGGCGAATTCAAGCACCCGAATGGCATCGGCGAGGACGGCGGAAGCTGCGACTGTGCAGCTGGTTCAGGCGGAGGAGGGATCGAATCCTGGCCAGGAGCCGCCACCTCCTGCTGCTGCTGCGGCGGCGGCGGAGGAGGAGGAGCCAAATTGCTCCACCGGGGCGAGGCCAGGGGAGCCAGCGGACCGAATCCGGTGAACTGATCGGGCCTGGGATCCACGGCGGCCATCGAGCTTTGGAGGCGCCGCATGTAGGCTGACACGGGCGATTCCGCCGCCGCATGCACGGTCGGGAGCGGCGGCAGTGGCGATAGGGGGGCTACTGGTCTTCCGATAGGGTTGAAGCCGGAGCTAATGACGTGGTTAGGGTTAATAGTCGCGTTCAAGGAGTTCATGGGGTGAAAGATGTTAGGATTTAGCATGGACGACTGCTGCTGCTGCTGCGTCACGAGGCCGTTGGGGCGGTTGATGAGCTGCGCGAGGGGCGGAGGTCGGATCCGATGCAGGCGAGAGCTCGGCGGCTTCGGAGCTTGAACCGGTGGTTGCTGCTGCTGCGGCGGCGGCGGAGTGGGGGGCTCGGTCGTGGGCGGTCGAGCCGGTGAGCTTCTGGACGACGTCGCGGAAGTCGTTCTTGTTGATGTTGTACACCGGCGGCTGCTGCGGCGGCTGAGGCTGGGGCGGAGGCGGCGGCGCTTGAAGTTGCACCGGCTGGTTCTGGTTGACCACGGCTGGACCCTGAGCCAGGGGCTGATCGGGTTGATCGGGGAGCGAGTCCAGAGGGTGTTTCTTGAGGGGGGCTTGGAGATCTTGTGGGAGAGCTTGTTGAGGTGCTTGAGGTAGTGGTCGGAGTTGGAGTTAGTGGCGCTGGATTCTGCAGAGGAATGATGGGTTTTCTCCATTTTCCGTTCTTAGGTCTGGCTCGGGGGATCGGTTTCTCTGCAGATCTGGGGGTAGCGACTAGCAACGAATAAAGAGAGAAAAAGGAAGAGACTTTGAGGTTTTCTAGCTGCTTCTCGAAGAAGAGATTGGGGCATAAGTAAGCAATTGGAGAAAGGGGGTTCAGTGACTCTTTGCTGGTTCTCACTTTCTCGAGAGAGATGAAGAGGAAGGAGGAGGAAGGAAGGAAGGAAGGGCGGGTCTAGTTTGGTTTTCGAACGGGAGCTAAAAAGAAGAGAAAGAACATGACCCGCAAAAGAAGGCACACCTCTCTCTCTCTCTCTCTCTATCTCTCTGTGCGTGCGAAGAAGAAGATGCTGGGAAAAAAGAACGAGAAAAAAAATGGGAAGTGGTGCGGGAACGTGAGTCGTCATTTTGTATTGCGACGGCGAGGACTTGAGGAGGAGGGGAGAGAGAGAGAGAGAGTTGCATTGCGTCGATGACGATGTGTTTGTCCCCGTGTACGGCGGTTCACGGGCCGGGCTATCCAAATATCTCCTCCGCATCAAAAAGGTTCTCTCTTTGACCAGTCAAAGCTCGAGTTTTGTCCTTTTCTGGGATCCCAGCGACCAAGGGTCCCACCCCCGATTGCGCTGCGGCGGGCCCCCACATGCAATCAATTGGGAGGGGAAAAAAAACAAAAACAAAAACAAAAACATAGCATTGGATCAACGAGTTGTGTCTGGACTGGAGCCTTCGTTAGAGGGATCGAATCTCTCAAATAAGCAAATGTCTGCCCCATATTCTGATATTTTCCGAGATAACTTCTCTTATATTGTGCATAATTAGAAAATGTCGGGTAGATATGAAATTATGAATGGCCCCTTTTTTTTCCATTTTCTTGTATTATTGTATTTTTCGATCGCTCTAGAATCTTCTGTGTTAACTGAGAGAAATGAAAGGAAGTATTAAAGTAGTAATCATAGGACAAGCGAGACGCCGAGGCAATAATAATAATGATGATTACAGTAATGACAGTCTTATTATAAGTGTAGTAATGCAGTTTTCATTTGGGGGTTAGCTCTCTACGGTGCGACGGCCACATGACATGGGGGTCTGCCGTGAACTTGTAATCGTATGGGAAGGAAGTCAAACGAACCACGAAACGTCGTCTCCTGAATTTAACAGGACGGTGCACCACCGTATAGCCGCCAAAGCTGCGGAAAGGTCAATCTCTCGTCTGGGCCACATCGATCTTTCACAGCTCGCGCATCGCCATGAAAAACCGACGAATCGCAAGATGAAAAGAAATTTATAAAAATTAATTCCCTTTCAAAATAAGGTTAATGTCACATAAAATTTCAAACTGATATATCTATGCTAAATTTATCTCAATTTATTTTTTTTAATCACAAAAAATCTTAAATTAATATACTTACGATAATTTTATTCCAAATTAACACATATGGGACAAATTTACCTTCAATTATTTTTTGTTAAATCTAACTGTTAAAGTCTTAAGTTGTATGACACGTGATAATTGTCGAGTGTCTTAGAACTTGAGATTTCTATTTTCTATTTTTCACATGTGTATTAGTTTGAAATTTTTCGTAGTATTTTTTAACTTTTTAACGGATGGTAAATTTGTCACGGATATATCCATTTGAGATTTTTCATTGTCAAAAAAATTAATTTAGGGTAAATTTATCACTTGTGTACAAGTTTAGGGTTGTTTATGGTAAAAAAAATAATTTGAGGTAAATTTATCACAATTGTATCAGGTTTTGGGTTTTTCGTGATAAAAAAAAATAATTTCAGATAAATTTATCATAGATAAACCAGTTTATAATTTTTCATAATGCAAAACCATCAAAATAATTGAAATGATTAAAGTCTTTGTATTGCGTGACTCCGTCCTTGAGGCCGATGTGATTTTCGTAATTGAATTGGCAAGCGAAACAACAATAAAGCAATCACAATTAGGTGTCTTTCCAAATGAGGAATGTCGTGAAACAGAGGTGAAGGCTCGCTTTAACTCTTGATTAATTTGGAAACAATAGTTAGTGTTTTTCTCAATAATAATAATAATAATAAATGGAGCATCCTTTTACTCATCCTCTTATACATGATTGCTATATCAGGGTATTCATGCACTAATTACCTAAGGAATATTTAGATTCGTATGCGTATAAATCTGTATGCGATGTAGAGCTAATATACCGAAATCTGTTTATTGGCTGTTAGATTTATTGTTATATGATCAAAATCTTGGATTATACTGTTTATATAAATTACGCTCGACGTGTCAAAAAATATAAGTATAGATTCATGCACACCTCGAGAGTGATGTACTTGTCATAGGTCCAAGTAAGACCATGCGAAACTTGTTGTGCCATTAAAGTTTATAGGTCTAATGGTTTTCGTACCTGTGTGTATTTTCTGGGATTATCGAGATAGATCACAAAAATCGATGTATTTTTTTTATTGTTGTAAAGTATTTCATATGAGTTGATCCGACGGTTATTTTACATAATATGATCTTTGGAAATCAATAACCTTACATTTGTTCCCATCAATTAATGGTGCGTACGTGGACCGATCCCTCTCCGAGTATAAGTAAGGAGGAAAAAAAAACACGAGCAATAGTGTGGAATTGTTATTATTATCATTATTGGTCATAAGCGAGAGAATATGTTGTCATTTCCATTTGAATAAAGCATATGAAAAGAGAACAGTTCAACATGGCCGAGGGAAAAGGAAGAAACGAACCGTTTAAGCCTTTCAGACCGGAAAATCCGAACCGGCCCGTCCAATCGCGGCATCGCCTGCCTACTGTGAGTCTGTGCTGTCTCCGCCAGAAGCCGAAGATAAACTCTCACCCCCTCTCTCTCTCTTTCTCTCGCTCGCTCGCCGCAGTCTCGGACCAAACCATCTGTTTGGGCGGACAGAGGGTGACGAAGATGAGACGCGGGTGTTGCTTCGGCGGCACCACCCTACACACCTTGAAGCTCGCCACCCTTCCTTCTTTATCTCCTTCGTCGCGCTTCGTCCTCACTCCCATAACTCCACTCTTCCGTTCTCCACGCTCGCCCCTTCGCTTCTCGCCCATCGCCAGAGCCCTCTCTTCCGCTCCGGCGGTCCAACCCGCCGCGCCTTCCTCGTCGAAGGTCGCGACCAAGACGAATTCAGATGATCAGGGTAGGTTTCAATAGTAATTTTCTTTGGTTTCTCTCGCCCAAAGATTCGATCTTGCTGCTCGTAGAGAAGTAGCTTTTTGGTGATTGATTCGTTGCTTTCCTCAGTTGCGAAGCCGCAGTGGAATGCGTCGATCGACTTCAAATGGATCAGGGACAACAAGGACGCCGTTGCCATTAACATTAAGAACAGGAATTCAAATGCCGAATTGGAGCTTGTGCTTGAGCTCTATACCAAGATGCTGGAGATTCAGAAGGTCAGGTTTCGATTTGAAACTTTTGTGCCTTTTCACTTTCAGTTGCTGGTCAGGCTTTTGATGGGCGATGCGCTGTTAAAGTGGTAGGCTTTAGTTTGTTAGTCTGAAGTTGGAAATTACGGGAAATTTGTGTTTCTGTATCCATTTTAATTGGGCAACACGATGTAAGGAGATGAAAAGTTTTGTATTGCTTTATCTTATCTCGTGAAACATAGTGTGTTGGTTATGGGTTTAATGTAGGAACTGGTTTTCATCTCAATTTGAGCTAATTTTGACCCACAGATAGCAGGAAGTGGAGCGTCTTCGCGGGGAGAGGAATGTGGTCGCAAACAAGATGAAAGGAAAGCTGCAGCCTTCAGAGAGACAGAAACTTATAGAGGAAGGTAGGTTTTTAGTTTTTCCTGGCCAAGACATTAGGTAAATCCAAGTTTTGTGTTTAAGTAGTTCTTGCAAAGTTCTCCTTTTAGTTATTGTCTCTTTTGATTGCATTTCAGGGAAGAATCTGAAGGAAGGGCTGCTTACTTTGGAAGAAGACCTGCTTAAGCTCATGGATGAGCTTCAGCAGGAAGCACAATGTATTCCTAATATGACTCATCCGGACGTTCCTATAGGAGATGAGGATAGCTCAACTATCAGAAAAAAGGTATCCATCTTGATTTGTATCCTGGATTTTTGTAAGAAACGCTGTTGGCGATCCAAATGATCTGCATGAACAAGTGTATTCTTGAATGGTTAAGGTGGTTATTCAATAGATACACGTATCGTCCATCTGACATTACTTGTGGAAATGGTCAACATTTACCGTCAATGTGCACCGCATAGTAATTATACCTGCATCTTTATATTCATATCACTCGTCTCAATCCTAGAACGGAGTGCGCATTGTGCTTGGAAAGATCTGTGTAGCTTTTCTAACCTGTCTTTCTCATGTAAGTTATGTTGGAGCAGGTTGGAAGTCCCCATGAGTTCAGTTTTCCTATCAAGGACCATTTACAACTCGGCAAGGAACTCGACCTTTTCGATTTTGATGCTGCAGCAAAGGTATATTGCCTATTCACTCTAGGTGTTGATGCATCTCTCTCTTTTATCCGGGAAAGTGTTTTTTGTGGAAATAATCTTCCGCGGCTCTGATACATTTGCATATACTGTGATTTGGTTACTTTATGAGTTGATTCTGTTTGGGCTTTTTCTGTTTATTATCAATCGATATATTGAGGAAGAAATATTTCTTGTTTGTTTTATATATTATAGACCTGGTTATCGGGTGGCATTTGACTAGACTGCCAGTGGTGCTTGTAATGTTACAGGCTCCTGTTGCCCATGGACAGTTTATTACTTTCCCATCAGTAGTCTGTCGACCTTGCCCCCACCTATTTTACCCCTCTTTCGGTTATTCTTAATCCTTCACTTAAGTTCTGATGACAAGGTTTTACTGTTCTTCCTTCTATTTGTTGACCTAGAATGGAGTCTAATTTTTTTGATATGTTACCCCATTGTATCCTTGTTTATAGGTCAGTGGATCGAAGTTCTACTACCTCAAGAATGAAGCAGTTATGCTAGAAATGGCTTTAACTAATTGGACAGTCTTTGAGGTTATTAAAAGGGGCTTCACACCTTTAACAACCCCAGAAATTGTGAGATCATCTGTTGTTGAAAAGTGTGGCTTCCAACCTCGTGGAGAAAACACACAGGTTTTCCCTCTTTCTGTTTAAATTTTAATGAAATCTGTCAGCACGCTACATCTTTTGGTTATTATGGGCTGGGAAACTATCTCTGGAGCACTGAAATACACTAGCATGTTATGTACCACATATGTTTCGTGACTTCATATTGGGATACCTGTACTCAAGCTGATTTTTTTTTTCCCTTCTTTTGGGAGAAACCTTCTGATTTAGGTCCTGCAACAAGTTTAAGATGATGGAATTGGTTCCCAATTTATCAATATCACTGCAGTAGTTGATAATGATTTGGTAGTGTTTGATGACATTATGTTCACATTTGACAGGTTTATTCGATTGAGGGCAGTGATCAGTGTCTTATTGGCACTGCTGAGATCCCTGTTGGTGGAATTCATATGGACTCCATTCTTGCTGACTCGCAACTACCTTTGAAGTATGTGGCGTCTTCCCATTGTTTTCGTACGGAGGCGGGTGCTGCTGGAACTGCAACTAGGTAAGTCAATCACGGCCTATTCATGTAATCTCGAAACTCTAGCTGCCTATCTCCATCTCTGTTACACTAGATGAAAATTATAAATGTTTATGTATCCTTATTCTCTCTGGCAGATGATTTTACTTTGTCATTAGGACTATTTAGAGTGCCCAATGCAAGTACCTGTCCCTTGAAATGTGGCATGGAAACATCACTTTTATTGCGTAACTCTTGTTCAGACGTTCTCACAGTTAAATCTGCATGTCCACTTATAGTTTTGTACTGAGGCACTCGTATAATGCTGCCGAATAAGTTTCTGTAGATTGTAAATGAGGTTGAAAGTACATTATTTGTAGTACTTTAATTGGGTGGCAGGATCAAATTGATGGTCCTAGGATCATAATATAAAAGCTAAAGGCGTCTAGTGTTACCGTGTTTTTGAAGGGGATCCCGGGCTCTTTAAGTATAGGAGAGGCAAAGACGAGGATGGTCTTCATGTATTTAACCTTCTGTGGAAATCTGTCTCAAGTGATGTTGTTATCATGCCTTTCCTTCGTGACCTATTGGTACCATACATCCAATATGATTTGGTCCACACCATTTTCACACCCAAAGGGGCTTGAGACTGGGCCTGATTATTGCAGACTTAAATGACGAAGATACCCTCATTTTTCACCATGCACTGTAACTTATCTTCCTCTCTCGTATTAACTAACAATTCTGATGAGAAATTCTAGAAAATCGCAAGAAACTCTAACGATTTCATATATTTGTTTTCACCCTTCTCTATTTCCTTAATGGAGAAGTCCTACTTGTGTATCTTTTGTGTTCGAGGAGTGAAAATCGGAATCCTTTCTTGTTGCCAGTCCATGAGTAAGATGGGATCTTGTCGAGCAGTGCTCTCGACCAGTGGAATAATTATGTACATACACACATACATATGTATCTACTTTTCCTATTCGTGCTTGAGGGAAACAGGCATAGACAGAGTGTTGCTCTGTTTTTTTTTGGATTGGAGCATCGCTGATCTTTTTCTCTTCCCACTTTATGGAAAAGTTGCTTCTTTTTCAGCTCAACCTTAGGCTGTCACTTTTGGGGGCATTTTCGTCCTTTTCCTTGGGTAGATAGTACTCTCTGGCTGTGGAAGTAGCAACAGCCTATGATTTACTTGAATGTAAGGAGACCTGGTTGAGTAATGGAAAGTGAAACTTTTGTTTTTGGCCAGAAATTGAGAGTGAAACTTTTAGTTGGCATTTCTATCAGTTTTGCACTTCAAATAAAAATCCCAAAGTCTGATATCTTTCATTTACCATTGCCATCTTGATATTTGATAGCCATGTTCAGCTGTTACTGCGTAATGTCTGTCCATTCCATGGTATCTTGCTGTAGCTTCTCTTCTCTATGATAATGTCATGGAGTTTTCTGCTTTATGAAAATTTCCACAACTATTTAATGCAGGGGTCTCTATCGTGTGCACCAATTTAGCAAGGTTGAGATGTTTGTTTTATGTCGACCAGAGGAAAGTGATTCGTATCATGAAGAGCTCATCAGAATCGAAGAAGAACTCTTTACATCACTCGGATTACATTTTAAGTAAGGTTCTCTTTCACTGTCACAACACTTGTCTAAACAATTTACTTCAGGCCATATGAATTTCGAGCTTCTTTGCAGGATTTTGGATATGGCGACGGCAGATTTAGGTGCACCTGCTTATCGTAAGTTTGATGTGGAGGCATGGATGCCCGGTTTAGGACGATATGGAGAGGTTAGCTTCTCATAAGTTTTATTTGGCATTACTTCCTCCTTACTGCGCTCTCAACTTATCGGAGGTGTTTCAATCGTTGATGATCATGTATGACTCACCTCCTCGTTATTTGATGAATCGAATTAGATATCGAGTGCTTCAAATTGTACGGACTATCAAAGTCGTCGATTGGGAATTCGGTATCGGCCATCAGAACCACCGTCATCAACTCCTAAGAAGGGTAAAGGCAATGTTCCTACACAGTTTGTTCACACTTTAAATGCGACCGCCTGTGCAATACCTCGGATGATTGTGTGCATACTCGAAAATTGTCAGCAAGAGGATGGCTCCATTGTGATTCCCGAGCCACTTCGACCATTTATGGGCGGGCTTGAGCGAATTACTCCAAAATCCCAATAGAACAATCTCATGGCTCAATCTGTATTTTAATGTTGACTTTTACAGGGGAAAACTGTCTGCAATTTTGTTTTTCTGTCTTTAAAATATCGAGGTAGGGGAGGCAACTGAAATTTCCTCACTGAAGGATCACGTTGGCAATATTTTGTGCCGCATTTCCATTGTTAAGTAGTCTCCTATTGACAGACGTATTCTACTCGAGTTAATCTTATGGAGATAGAAAAGTTGGGACTGATCCCGCTTTGGCTTATTAGTTCAAAATTCGCGGGTTAACCAAACTGCCTTCTCTTTCCCTAGCAGTGGTCTTTAGGTGCTCGCCTCGAAATCATTCTCGGCGCATATTGGTCCTTTTGTCTGATCTTAAGAAGGAATGACATTCTTCCATTGGCCGATTGTCACCCCTTTCTAATGGCGCAATTATTCAAAGATCACGTATTTTGGAGTGACTGCGGTTCATTTGGTTTACGAACCTTACACCATAAGGTGGCCTTGTTTTAATAGAAGGCGATATTCTTTTTGGAAGGCACTGAGAAAACAAGAGATCAAACACAATTTAACAAGTAATACATGAAATAGTAAACATGATATCTCATACGTTACCCTTGTCAGTGTTTATTTGGAATACAGATGAATGATAGAATGGCCTCGTGAATCTCTGTGTGCTATGGGGAGTACGGCTTTTGATGAGAGATGAGAAAACTGGGCCACAATTTGTTTATGCCCTCGCTCGGTTGCACTTCCGGAGATCGAATAGATGCGACATCTTCTTTCTATCACAATTTGAGCTTGCTGAAATCAACCTTCTGAACCGGGTAGGAGTACGCTTCGTAATTGATTTGTTGCCCCAAGATGCTTAATTTTGTCAGAGTGGTTATCAAATCGACCTGTAAAAAGACCGGGTTAAGATCAATGTCCGAATGGAGCGAATGCGACGATTTTAAGATGCTTACATTAACTTTTCTTTTTGGCCAACAAATCGATCACGTACGGAGATTTCGTTTGTTCTTGAGGCACAGAAGGCCATAGTATTGTTTTTCTTCAGCTAAAGATTATTCTTCACCACCACGGTGGCAAACATCAAGTAAGGCTTTCCCAGAATGAAAAGAGGCACTTAAATAAATAACCAACCTCATAATCTGTCTGCGATACTGTCTCTCGGCTTCTTTGGTATTTTTTGAACCCACGGAGACACATCTGGATCGGTGGCTAATAATGTCTCTGTCGCTATCTGATCAGGACCCAGGAACAAAGACATCACTGCTAGCTGTTCAGTCGAGAAGATAAAAGCAGAGTTAAATGAGCAAACATGCACGGTGTCCTCCTGAGGATAGGAGATGAAAATTAGTAGTCGGTAATGCAATGAAGATTGATTTACGAAATGATTTGAATTACCACCATACATAAGAGTTTAGCCCGTTAAACATTGGGATAATGCTAGATATGTTAAGATTGATTTACGAAATAATGTGGCAAGCTTCATGCTGCCATTTAAGAAAGTGGGTCATATTCAAAACCCAATAGTGATGCCTCATCATTTGAGAAACCAATATTGCAAAACCAATCTGCGCATTATCCTATTTCTAGACATCAACTTCTGAGCAAGTCATCTGAAAAAGCCAACACCGCTTCTTTGTTTAAATAGGTCAACCCGCCTTAGTTTCCATGCAATCCATCATTAACTACCAGTATCAAGATCGACGGGAACCGACGCTGAAAATGTTCAAATCTCATTGCAAGACCAATCTGCAAATAGAGATCATTTCAGAGAACCATCTTCAATACTCCATTTTTGAGTTTTGACAAAATTTCCAAAAATCTATAGATGCAGAAAACAATATATGGTACAGATCTAGCTAATTCAGAGAATTAGATAAACAGAATAGATAAATGAATCATCAATATATCTGAATGCAATGCGCATCTTGAAACTACTTCAGCCGCATGTCCATTGGTTTTTGGAAATGGTAAAAACTGCCTTGTTTTCCTGTCGCAGTTTTGTAGATGAAAATCTTGGTGCATAGAGAGGACAACATGTATGGAAGTTTCCAAAATTCCTGCATAAATAGTAGATGTTTTACTGAATATACCTGCCGAGGACCAAGCCCAATGGCTGAGAATTTATCTTTCATTTCCTTCACACTGGCCTTCTCCCACTGGGGGACCCTACCTTCTGGATCTGGTTCTGTGGTGTCCGACCTCCCAAGTTGTCTGTCAAACAAGCCCCACTGCATAATGGGGCGATATATAATGGGGAAATCAGAACTAAATATATGGGAGTTATTTAATAAACAATTTGTCAAGGCAGCTATGTTTCTCATAGGTGCATTTCCAACATATTCCAAAGGAAGAATTGGCAGACCATAGGGTCTTTTTTTTCCTGAACAGGTATTCAGGAATCGAGCTATTGAATGAACATAGCAATGGTGAGCTACAACAAATGGTCAATAAACACAGTATTTTATGGCAATCGCCAGATGAAGCAGTACATAACCGAAACGAAGCCTTCATCTGTTGTTGGCATGAAACCGTTTTTCGAAAATTCCCTGAGAAGCTACTGGCGGAAGACTTACGTATATCTCATCCTAGTCTAGATCATCTCACAAGATACACTGACTATAATAAGTCCTAACAGTACCACATTGTGAATACTAAATTACTAGTTGCAGGAAATATTATTCCTTATTTGGTTGGTGTTATACACTATAAAATCCAGTGGCAAACACATAAATGCTTCCACGTGCACAATGAATTAGGATTTACCTGTCCATTGGAACCATAGGCAGTGTAGAGCAAGTTCCCTTTCTCTTCATTCCCACCACATTTGCGAATGGCTGAAGCCAGAAAGGTAGCCTTGACTGCACTCTCCGCTGTTTAGAGGGAGAACTTTAATTAGAATTCCCTCCCTTCGATAAGCTCACAGAATTGAGACACAATCCACTTTAATGCAAGACGTGAGACATTCAATGCCAGATCTCCAAGCCTGATGGCTCTAGTGAATACTTCTTCTCTAGGGTCCATTCCAGAAGGTGCTAAGGAAAGTTCGAACTGAGCGCAGCATTTTATGCTAGCGACATGCAACTAGCGATGTAACATATACAAACCTGCATACTGTATAAGATCTGCATAGGATATGGGTCCGCCCTTGGAAAATGAATCTATTTCCTTCTTAGCTTCCTCCAATAAGTTCATAGCAGCTGAAAGCCCTTTATTCTCGGGTCTGCTAATCTCTGAGCTTCAAGAAACAACAGTTCATGACATTGAATATCATGGTGAGTCTCACCTAGGAGATAAAAGATATGTAGCAAAAGCATGAAATTTTAAACTGGAAGACACACATGGGAACCATCCTGCAGGGAAATCAAGTTTTCTCCTTCTATTTTCCTCAATCAACTCTAGGTGCTCACCTTCTAGATTCTCTAAATGGAGATTTCTGGATAAGATTGAATAAAAAATATAGAACTGCATATAAAAGCATTACGAAAGTACACTTGGATCTCGACATTCAAACGAAGACCTCACTAGCATTCTGAGAGCAAGCCAGTTGTTTGAAGTGTTTCAACACTCAGAAAGTGGAAATTAGGGACCTCACTAAACCCAACAAATAGAATATTCCGCTTGCCTCTATGATCATCAACTCACATCAGCATTCACACGTTTTAATGTGACAAGTACCTGAACCTTATGGATCCATTTGGGCCTCCAGATTTTGAGGCCTGCAAACTTAAGAGAAAATAAATCAGCATCCAATCTTTACCTCGTCATGCTTAGTGAGCTCAGGTAAAATATAATGCCAATTAAGTTTCAGTAAAATTCATCAGTCTGACCTTGTCATAAGTCATAGCATCATTTAATGCCAATGTCAGTAAAGACGGGATAATATCTGGATTTCCCTGAAACGAATCCAAGAGAAAAAAAATAAAGTTACAAATTATATCAGGGTAGCATTTTAGAATATGTAAAATGAAATCATGAGAGCCAAAATCATATGCCTAAATGCCAATTGCAAAACAAAAATTCACCTTTATAGCTCTGTAAAGGGTGTCCTTGACACTTGCTGAGGAAAATGAATAAGTCAATTTGATTCTGGAGATTCAGATTCAAAGCACTAGCATAGAAAAGGAAGCAACTCTTCAATGGGCTTACAAAGAAACTCGGACCGCTGTCTGCGTTGAATCAAATCAGCAGCATGAGCTAATTCAACAAATGATCCAGAGCTTGCTATCAGTTCCTGAGAGATCACAACTGGCAGAAACTCATCAACGTCCAAACTAAAAGAATGGACCGTCATTCACACAAACCAAAAGTCAAATGGCAAACTAGAACGAAATCTTAATTGTGAACGAACAAACAGATAAACAGCCGTCTCATGGTCCAATCAAACGAGCTGCTAACAAGAACCGTATGGCCACTCGAGACCTAACTCATTTCACACACAGAAGATCACATTCACGGAGCTCAATGTACCCGACATATGGTTAAGACAGAACTGCACTTACAATGCCGATACTAGCGCCGACGCATTTAAGAACGTCTCGTCGGCTCAACTCCTTGCCATCGGCGAAGCCATTCTCCATCTTGCAGCGAACGACAACCTGAACTCCAATGACCGGATAAGGCAATAAGCATATAACTGATCAGAACAGAACAACGCTCATCTACGCAGCATTGTGCGCGGACACCGATGAGAGCAATTCACAATGCAGATTTCGAAACGAAAGCAGGGCGGGCAAGCGCGGAAGGAGAGAAACAGAGAAGCACGAGCGAGGAGGGAAACTAACGGAACGAGCGGGGAGTCCGACGGCGGCAGCGAAAGACGAGGAGGAAGGAGGAGAAGAAGAAGAAGCTACTCGAGCTTGAAGTGGGAGCAGAGAAGGCACGGTCGAGACGAAGGACACGCCCATCATCTTCCTCCTCCTCCTTCGTCTTCTTCTTCTTTGCTTCAGCGATGGAGAGAGTGATCGAGAGAGGAGCGAGGGAATGCTCCAGAAGCTAATGGCGATGTGTGGAGGAGCGCCGGGCGAAGTTGGGCTGATGAGTTGGGGAACGTGTCGTGTTATCCAAATCCGATTCTGCCTGCGCCAAATCCAAACGCAGGGTCGAGAAAGGTCGGTTGATATTTCACAACTAATTGGATATTATTTATTTTTCATTTTCATTTACCTATCACATAATTATTCAATTCTTTTCATTTTGTTAATTCATCGTCTCTAAATGAAGAATAATGTTTGGTCACCCTCAATAATAAAATATCCCCTTCACATCATTTACATTAAACAACGTTGGCCATGTCTAATCATTAGTTATACTTTATTCTTAATTTTATTGTTCCGCACTACTTTTCATTCACGCAGTGTATAGTTAAATAAGTATCGACTAACTAAACAAAATAAACGACACACATTTTGATACTCATATTATAATACGAAAGAATACATACTGCATCACTTATCATGTATATCTTAAAGGATAAGATAGAAGTGATAAAATAAGAATTTAAAGTGCCTTTATTTATTTGGAATTAGGGTTCCAAACCGATACTTATCCCTTCAAGCCTTGGGTGCATAGTGAACAATGTCAAGCAACACCAGATCACGCCTTTCAATTCATAATCCTTGTCACTAAATTTTGATTTGTACCCTATGTCCCCAAATTCTCTTGAATTTTGTACCAAATCGGACGGCTTTGTTGGTCGTGATCAACGAGGTTCAATAACGCAAGTCAACACAGTAAGCTAGGTAGGATGATGCATGACGGTTCAATGGCAAGAAAGGTCGGAGTTTATAATGGGAATCATTTTTGTTGTACAGGCGAAATGTTCTTTTTTTTTTCCCCGGTTGTTTGGGTTTGAAAAAATGTCATTTTTGAGTCAGGTGTAAAAGATTAGCTTCCATCGACACGTCTGAAAGGTTATGTCATTTTTTCCCCTAGATTTGCCCCAAAACCCAAGTAAGTTTTTTCATTAAAAATATCTTGAAACTTTATAATTGTGCATACCTTTTAGGCATGAGCATGACATGGGAACAAATTCCAGATGAGGGTCTCATTTATTTTGTAGTGCATAGATGCAGAGCCTCTTTTTCGAAGTAATGGATCCGCAAGATAGCCTAACATCCGAGCAATCATCATCGCACACGCGTTCTGGCATGATTTCCTTCGACCTTTGATGACTCGCATAGAGAAGTAGAACAGCGGAGTAACCGCACATGCGAAATGTGGATTCCGGAAAGGCAGCAATAAAAGAATTATTGCATCCTAAATGAATTTCATCCCACCAATCTCCCTATGCCAGCCATCTACTCAAAAGATTTTGCCTTGATGATAAAACGCAAGGCCCCATCTTCAGTGACCAAACTACCCCTGCTTGCTTATTGCAAGCGCATTTCGCTTTCTGTGCACGCCCCCCCCCCCTTTTCCTACCTAATTCTAGAACTCACTATTTACAAGTTCCGTATCGCTATCTAGTCTCTGCAGTCCCAAAAGCTTGAAGTGCCGGAAGCCGCAACAAATGTCGTATCTTCTGGGAGCAGTTTCCGCTCCGCATGATCTACCTGATGCTAACTGATGCAATCACTTGAGGCAATTCACTCCGACATAAACAGTCTGGCAAAGGATTCTCGTAGAAGGCCTCCTCCGAACGAAATCTATCCATGTCCTTTGTTCCTGAGATGGGGCCTTTCCTCTTCCGTGGGGACCCTTGCCTGAAAAAACGAAGATGCCATTCCAAAATTAATATGAGATCTGAAACTTTTGCCAGCCGACGACTTTAGAAGTTACACTTATGTTAGAACCATAGTTTCTAATAGCAACACGAGTTTAGTGCACAGGTTCAGACCCCAATATACCATTTGCTTACATAGGATGGAGAATAATGTTGTTGCGCTGTGAAGAGGATAGACAAGCTACATCTAGATTATTTGATGCAATGAAAAAGGAAAGCAAGAATTTGAAGTAAAAGGGTGACCAGACACGGTGTAGTGTAGCGAAACATATTTCTTGGGTGGAAAAAGTCGATAATGATATTCCATCTCCATTACTCAGCTTTTAGAATCTATAAGAGCAATCAAAGCACTGCGTGGTGTACCGTCTTTTGTGGAGTTCAGCAATGCGATCTGATAACCTACTTCCTTCTTTCAGAGTCCCCTGCTCAATTTTGTCAAATAGATGAACAAGATCTTTCCTGGTTTACAAAAGGAAAAACGTGTAAGTTTATGACCGTGGACTGATAATTAAGTGCAACAAAAAGAGAAGAAACTTAGTTGCCTGTCAGGTGATATCGTCTTTCTATGCCCCAAAAAGCGACGGTGACCTCCGACTGCCCTTGCCATATTTCCTGAGTAGGATGGAATGAAAACATCACTCTCCACAGATACAATGTAATCCAGTGCTGCCATTTGAGATGCATGATTCTTAAAAGGTTCCAGCTCCTCAACTGATGCTAATTTTTCCTGCAATGACATGCAAGAGTATCAAGTGCTAGTTTTCTACACATGCCTCCAAGTATATCATACTATTACAACTACAGCACAATCATCCTTAGCAACCAGCACCAATGATACATTGGCACTAAAAATGGCGTCGCTGTTTATGCTGTCAACGTTTTACTCGTGCTTCTTCTACATTTGAAGTCAGATATCCCCATAATGTTTTGAAAATTACAATAATGGGGGCAACTCAAAATAGGTGCTGTTCTTAGTTGCACAAACAGGCTCATGAATAGGAGAATAAAATGATATATCAAAGAGAAAATATGTTGTCTAGTTTTCTTCCCCACAACCGAGATACTACAAACATCAATAACTTCAACGAAATGATCATGATATCAAATGCCAATTGCGATAGAGATGCCCACAAATTCTAGAGATCTGGAACATCAGAATAGGGTTCAATACTCTCCAACCTAACTATGAGACCAATCAATGATCAACTTTGATCATTTTCAAATGCATTGCCATGATTCATACCGAAAGTGCACTCATAAGCATAAATTTAGCTGAACTAGTGAGGATTGTCACTGAAGCATGCCATGTCAAAAAAAAAAAAATCCATCAGTAAAAATTTTCATATATGTAACCATTAGATACAAGGACCTTCCATTCTGAATTTTGGAGAAGACCATGGTAGGTTGCGTTAATGTTGTTACGGGGTTTAAAAATAGCAAAGCAGGTAAGCTAATGGTCTTTATATCACACTAAACTGATGGCAGATATTGTACTCAGGGTACACTTTGATCAAGAATTGCAGAACTGCCTTAACACATTATTCTAACTGAAAAGTCAGAGACAAATGAACATTGTTTGGCAAGAGCTTACAGTCTACATTAAGATTGCTTTTTCACCAATTTGGGAAATCTTTAACAGAAATGCCTCCAAATCAGACAGTAAACTTCAGTGAAATAATTGGTATTAGTAGAAGACATGACACAAGGGAAAATAAGCATAATAAACAAACAAAAATGATAGGAAGGTTGAGACCTTGCTCATCAACATCGGATAAGCGGGACTGTAGTTCAGTCATATGAGAGTCACCTCCATATATTTCTCCAGCAGCGACGTATATGGGTGTATGGGATCGATAACCCGAGGGCTGTGAGAAAAATTGCAACCTCTTTTGGAGTTAGAGGGCAGTATCCTTTAGATCTCTGCTCAGTAGAATTGATATTCTTTATTTTCCAATGCAGAGTGTTCTCCCTACAAGTTCCGGGCCCATTATTAATCTTATAAGCAAAGAAATGGTAATGACGATACTACGTATATGGTGCGCATCTCACATGCGCTCATACCTAATTATCCGCAGTTCTTTAGCTTCAGCTGCTGATAAACCATGGGTACACCCACTAAAGGCAAGCATGTCCTTCTCATACCGCAAATGAAGAGCTATATAAGGACCATAAGATCTCATCCGCTCAACCAGCAACTGCAGTGTTTATGGAAAGATTAGCATGTAAAAGTTACAGGACACGAGACAAAAGCCACTCATAGATCAAGTAAGTTTGAAAGTTACTTTCCTACCTTTCCCATTGCTTCAATATGGGGTGCAAAACGAAGGGTTTCATAACAAGCGCGACACCGTAGCTTTTGAATGGCTGATGGGAGATTATTATTTGCAAGACGAGAATCTGACTTTGACGCTCGTATTACCTAGTTGAATCGAGTGTATCCGATTATTGCACCGTTAGATAGCAGAATCATGGTAAAGGTTTCTGTTGAATGTACCTCATAGTATTCCCACATGCCAGCTATCTCGTTGTGATAGTAATCCATGCCAGACCAACTTTTAAATTCCTTCACTAACTTTGTGGTTTTAGCCCATTCCTTGGGAAGCTTCTTTACAACTTTAACATCGTTAGCTAAAGTGCTTATAAAATGCTCTTCATCAAAGATATCTGAAAAGTTGCTGCAAATGAAGCACTGAGATCAGTTTCTAACATATTCTGTCGAATCTGATCCATAACAGTATCTTAACAACAAACAGATTAAGAGGATGAATATCATGTTACCTAGAATCTCGCCAAAAAGAACCTTTATCTAGTTCGGGAATCACCAAAGTAGCATTTATTATACGAGCTACGGCAACCATGTCACATATCTGCATAGAAATCAGATTGCTTTACAGATCCATTCAACAGAAAAGCAAGGTTAATCGTCTTTAGGTTGATCATAAAGATAATCGGGGCAATTCCATATGATGTGTATAATGTAGACCATAGACCTTCTCAACCAAGTGACACTAGAGGTTTTAATGCTAGCAGCAAGCTGTCAATTAGGAAGATTAGAGTGCAAAAGGAGACAAGTTTTATTTCACAGTGTTCTGATCTGTTCAACCCAGAAACTGGTGCTAGTAATTTTTTGAAACTTTCATCAGATACCTTATGACAAACGAAGTAGCCAGGTGATTGCTTATTTTTTCTGGTGGGATTGGGGAATGGTAAACAGCCTCTCTACTTCCTCTTACATTTCTTCATGACACATGGAGAAAAAATGGAATAAGCATCGGAATGCTCATAATGTATTCAGAAGGGGGAGAGCTAGATATGAAGTTTCAAAATGTTGTCATCAGAATCACTCAATGACGAACATGTTAATGGAGATTCCTTACTCCATATTTACATTGTAATGATAACAAGATGCAATTACTTTGAATTAGTATAGGTCTTATCAGTACAAGGAGCATGCACACACCCCAGCTCGCATCTGATTAAGTCCTCCATTGGTATGAACTAGAAGGTAACCTTGCGATGCTGCAGGAACTGACAAAGGAAAAACTTTTAAAACATCATTAGAAAGAAATCTGTACAACGAAAACATGAAGACAACAAGCATCTCACCTGTATAATTTGTGCTAGGATCTATACATGGCGTGAAATCACGGTTTGACGGAGGCTTCCAGAGCTTGTCAAAATCCAAACTCCAGGAAGCAGTGTTCATCTGTCCAGTCAAAAAAAGTAACATGTAACGAATGCATGATACACAAGATCACTCATCCCTGTCCAACTAAATTTGCCAAATTCAAATCCTAGCATTTCCACATAGCCCTTGAAGCACGAATTAGTTGATTCTGGTCACAATTTAGGAAGAGCGTTTCACTTAAAAATATTACTTAAATTACCAACTCTTTACTTTTACATATATCTATGATCCAGTATCTTTTCTTTTTTCCTTCTTTACAACTGAAAACAGCTATAAGAACATGGTAAACGTTATAGCGTGAGATATGCAAGACCTTGCGAGAAGAGCCGGGATTTTTGGAAAATTGAGGTGGAACGAGTTCCTTTGTCCAGCTCTGCTCACTCCCCTGTCTCTGATATTGCTGCACAATACAAGATAATAACAAGATCATTAATCAATCCCAGTCAGCGATTGAGAACTATTCAACTACGCCAATTCATTAGGCAAGTCAATCAACAGATTCAACGCGCTATGCCCAAACGCAAAAAAACAGAGTCCAATGCCGAGTCCATGAAGCACCAAACGACCAAACGAACCGAAAGCACATTCAAATGGCCAATATTTGCTCTCCAGACTGCACGCGAACGGCGAAGAACAACGAAAAGCAACGCCGAGATCGCACCGATTTTCGGATATGCACGCCACACTAACATTGACGAGTACACCAACCACAGAGAGAATAGAAAGACACATGATCGCAACCGAACTAAAACCCTAACCAATGGCTAGAACCTCCAAAACCGCACGAAACGAGAGCAATGCCAGAAGAGCTGAAGAGAGCGAGTCGCCACCTTCAAGAACTGCGGAGCGCCGG
This sequence comes from Rhodamnia rubescens, assembly GCA_021437795.1. Classification (NCBI taxonomy): domain Eukaryota; kingdom Viridiplantae; phylum Streptophyta; class Magnoliopsida; order Myrtales; family Myrtaceae; genus Rhodamnia; species Rhodamnia rubescens. Next base: position 3,336,592 of record JAILYA010000013.1, read on the forward strand.
AGACTCCGGGCGAAGGAAGCACGCGCACGTGCCCGGACAACAGAGCGACCGTAGCGACGGCGCATATGGCGCACGTCAGCAGCCTCCGGAGCAGCAGCGACAGAGCTCGTCGCCTCCGCTTGGCCATCATCTTCGTCATCGCCTCCCTCCCGGAGCCGGTCTCGGAATCTAAAGAGAGACGGAGGAGCAGGCGGCGCCGGCCATCGACGCAGTCGAGGAGAACAACGCGTGAGAGGAAGGACCAGGAGGCTCTTGGGGAGAGACGAGAGGGAGGAGAAACTGTGGAAACGCGTCGGGCTTCTTTGCTTCTCTGCGTGCTCTCTTCAGTTTGCTTCTCGTTCGGTTTCGCTGAGTTGGTTTTTAAGAACGTCTCAAGCCTTTTCCCATTTTTTAAGAATCTCTTTATTATTATTATTATTATTATTATTATTTAGTTTTGGCTGTAATCTAATTCTCCAGCATCGTGAATACCGGGCAAATAGGAAACGGAAACGTGGTGCAACGACGGGGATGTGACCAATGTGCGAGCAGGAAGCGACAAATAGAAAATAAACATTCACCATCTGTTTTTCTTTTCTTCAAGTGTTATCTGTAATAAATGTGGAAATTGTGTGAAAAATTGGAAGGAGTCGCGACCAAAAACTCGTATTTCAATATACCGTCGAGGCGTGATTGACTCGATCGAACATGATAAGATACAAAATGCTTTCTTCGTATGATTATCGAAAAAGTACAATAAAATGAGATAAAATTGAGGGCACAATGATGAGTTCATTTAACATTAACGGCCTACGTCATTTGTAAAAATAATTTGTCTATCCATAAAAACATCGAAAGAAGAGGAGAAAAAAAAAAGCTCTTTTTACCTTAAATTTTATACCACTTTTCAATGCATAATCCAATTTTTTTTTTTTCAATTTGACGGAAGATCGCATTAATAAATTAGATACGACAATGATTTAGAAACATAATCAGCTATGAATTGTCATAGTGATTTGTCTGGATTTTATAATTTTGTTTGTGGAAATCACAGGCACCACATTAGTAAACAAAGATTAATATTTAAGTTTAGTGGGGATCTTTCTTCTTAGAAAGAAGAGCCAATTATCAGTACGGATAAAGAGATACAGGTAATCTTCTTTTCAGTTCTTTACTTGAGGCCTGTCGTTTACCAATTAGATAAAGTGAGAGTTATATTTATTTGTTAATTTATTCAAAGTAAAACTTTTACGAGGTGCATACAAAGTAGTAATTTTCTAAACCATCTAACATGAGAACAAGATTTGATTTCTACGTAGGACCAAGGAATTTGACTTTATCCAATAGCTTTCTTGGAAACAATAGGCGTTTCAATTTTAATAAAGCGGAAGTGAACTTTCTATCATGTGTTAGAATGGCAATTTTTGAACAAGAAATCACAAGGAAATGAGATTCGATCTTAATGCACGAGGCAAGCGAACTTCCAATCCATGCTTAAGGCAAGACCGGAGAATTTCTAGGAACTAAACATTTTAAGAGGCGTTTATTGCCGGTACGTTGTGACATGAAAAGAAATGTCAAGTCAAATGTACGCGTCGAAATTTAATTTTTTTCTCGTAGTGTGTCTTGTTGGAACCGGCAACAAAATTTCGATCCGGACATTGATTAGAATATATTAGTTCGGGTTAATCACGTGATCGTGACCAGCTTGACACGCTGAATGATAATTCGACATTTGAGCTATGATCTTGTGATGCTAGATCGATTTATGTAATTCCAAACTTACGTTACTCTGTGATGTTATCGTAGTTGCACAATATGCGGATCGATTTTTTCGCTGAAGACACTCCGACTTCTGCCTTTTCCCCCTTTCCTTTTAGGCTGGTGAAGACATTCTAATTGAGCAAGTACTTATTTATCTTTTGATAAGTGAGAAATGCATTGATTTGATCCATGAACAATACCCTACGAAGCCCTAATGCCTATAAGAGATATATTGCTCTTTAATCGGAGCTCTTATTAGTATTTAAGAGGTAGAAAGCTGCCTTACGTCTGCTCTTGCATTGACCACCAATCGCCAATCAATGCTCGCTTAGCTGAAGAAATGGGAGGACACCACAGTGTGGATCTCAAGATAATGCATGGCCACATTGAATTGCATTAACTAATGATGGCAAGGCTATGCGCTTGCCTGTGCCACTTATCAAGATAATGTCCAAAAAGTCCTAAATTTATTATACGGCGATCAATTTAGTCCTAAATCTTTTGAAAATTTGCCACTTCAATCTTCAACCTATTATTTAGGTGATTGGCCCATTGGAATACATTGGTAAATGATTAAAAGGTTTAAAACTAGATTGACACAATTGAAAAGTTTAAAACTAAATTGATCAATCGTAAAAAAGTTTAGAACTAAATTAGCATAATTGAAAATATTTATGATTAAATTGACAAAACGTCAAAAAAATTTTAAGACTAGTTTGGCACGATTGAAAGTTTATGGCCGAACCGATCACGACACAATATGTTTATGACTTTTTGGACAATTTTCCCTCCAATTATCTGTTTAGGGACAAGCTATTTGCATTTCCTCTTCTTTTTCATTAGGTTTTTATTAACAAGTATCTTAGGGCACTTGTTGAATACCTACATAGATAGTTTTGTTATATCCAAAACATCATTTTTCTTATGTTGTGCATCACGACATACTTGGGACGAAATGTCTCTCTTGATCAATTATCATTGACAAATGCCCTTATGACAGTCGTTAAAGCGGTAAATTGATAAAAGCGTTATTATGTTATTATAAGCCATAGGAAAACATGACAATCGAAACAATTTTATGGCACTTATCGATCGAAAAATTTCTTCTATATATATAAATAAAGGAAACGGATTGGTTTAGATGTGTAAGCCAAAATAAAAGAATCCGCGGCGTGTTCGTGAACGGCACTATAGTTCAACGTGCAAAAATGTTCAACAAATCCGTGGATGTAGATATATGCCCGATTGGCCTCGCAAGTATAGCGTGCACAGCACTAAGGGAGGGATTAGTGCAAAAATAATGCCAAAGCCTTCAGGTCAAATCACATGATTACGTGCGAAGATGCTCGCCATGGCATGGTTGGGTTCCCTTGGCAGGTGGCATTCCAATGACGTGTTTCTCAGGAAAGGCATTGGCATTCGGCAGTAGCCACGTGGCCTTCACTTGTGCGTGGGGGCTAGGCGCAATGAAAATTCATGATTGGAGGAGGTCAAGGGCACGGGTATAGATTAGATTAGCACTAAGTTAGAGCTCGAGATCAGGGGGGAAACATTGCGGGAAAAGTACTAAAAAAAAATCTAAACAGAAAATTACTGGCATGGACACTAGCTATCCGGTGTGCCACGGTTTAGCCTTAACATGAATATTTTAAATAATATTATATATTTTATATTTATTTTATTAAAAAATTTTTTTTTTTTTTTTTTTTTTTGTTCTTTATTTTTTTTTTTATGAGGCCGGCGAGGGCTGCCGGCCACATATGAGGGCCGAGACACCCTCGCCAACAACGAGCAAGGGTCGCAAAGCCCTCGGCCCCAATTTGGGCATTGCAACCTCGCCGGTCCACATAAAAAGATAAAGAAGTATAGCAGAATAGAAAAAAGAAAGAAAAAAGAACAAAAAAGCTATAAAAAAATTAATGCATTATTAAAAATGTCAGCATCGGCGTAGGTCGTTTTACGTAGGGCACCGACGTCAACGTCGGCGATTTTCGGCCAAAAGCTCAAATGGACTTCAATTGATATAAATTGCAAAAAGTTTAAAATTTTTTTAGAACAAAATAATATGTTTAGGGCTTTTTTTTTTTTTGTAATTTTTCTTGAAATTATTGTGTTCATCGGCTGGAAATGAAGGATGAAAATGACTCCACCCAAATTATTTTTCTTTAGGGTATTGATGGGCGTGTATTGGGGTTTAGAAAAGACGCTACAAGATGGCGAAATTATTGGTAATTAGTATGAAAGCTACATGCACTCTCCATCTTCTTCAAGAAACGAACTTTGGCACATGATCCGTGAGCCCCCTTGCCAGCTTCATTGGAGTTGACGGGCAAATAGGTTTATCGGTGCTTCTTAACGAAGTTTCGAAATGGTTAACTTGTCTCGGAAAATTCGATACATCCCTCTTGTTACTTTCAAGAAATGTTCCACATGCACGGGCGGGGAAGAAGCTCATTAGCAAACCAGCAAAACCCTTTTTGGTTTTCCTTTTGTTTCTGGCCGCTTATGATAGATGTTCATGATCCGTTCGTTTGAAAAGAAAAGAAAAAAGTATTTGAAAAAAAATCATCTTTTTACTTTTCGGTTGTTCGGATGATTAGGAAATTAATCGATTCACGAAAAAGGTTCCGTAAAGAGAGACGGCAAACTTGTTGATAATTAGTATGGAAATTAGATTAGACGTAATTAAGTTTAGGGATGTGACTGAACACACGCCTCGTACGACACCTCTTCTCTTTCTTCAAGAAACGAACTTAGGCACACGACTGATGAGTCCCTTGTCATCTTCATTGGAGTTGGTTGGTCGGTATAGGATCATCGATGCTCCTTGATGAAGTTTCGAAAACAATCAGTTGTCTTGAGGATTCGATAGACTCCTCCTGTCATTTTGAGTTGGGTATCCGTGCAAATTTTAAGGAAAGTGTTCCACAAAACAAGGAGTTTCTCACTAAGCTATGGCAAACCCATTTTTTCTCCTCCTGGGTTTTTTGGCCGCATTTTGTAGATAATAAAGGTCTTTAGGATTAAGATTATGATTCCTCGTTCTTGCTACTACAAAACTATCAAAAACTCAATTCCGTCGCCGTCACCTCAATCGTTGGTAGGGGTCGTCGGCCGTCGTTCGCCAACACCAGAGAGAAGTATTCTTTTCTATAAGGCCAATTCTCTCTTTTTTTTCTTATTTTTTGGCACTCCATATTAATAATAATACTTGGAATGAAAACCCACCTGAAGATTCAGGGTCATGGAATAAAACGAGACCATAGAGTGATCAATATTTTCTTGTTTTAAAAACGTGAGATCTTCATGCAATTCAAATTTACATAAGTATATTTTAGATCGCTTAAGAGAGGAGAGTGGGGATATATATCGAATATCAGTTAGTGTGATTCATAACGGCCCGTCTATTCAAACTATGGGCAACATTTAATTTGCTTCCATTCGGTCTGCATAAAATGGCGAGACTTAGTCTCGAGCGCATTGAGGGAATAGCTATTGTTAAGTATGTCATTTCGATGGCTTATCTTATATATCACTTGACAATCACTCCGTCATCGTATGTGGAACATAAATTATCGAAATGTTCAAGTATTTTAAGATGATCAACGAGAATTTTAGTCTGGCAGAGGACTTATCTCGAGCTTTTAATAACGTCATATGCTTACAGAGTTACGCGTCGAAATTCTCGAAAAATGGCCCCGCTCGTCTAAAAGTGACGCACGGTCCAACGCATCGTTCGATACATAGCAACTTTGTAAACCCAGTCTACCTACCCTGTAAACCGGTGTTGCTGTATATTTGTCAAAGAAGGCAATGGAATTGAAAGGCTGGAAAAACCAAAGCTGTTCAAACCCCCACCATCTCGTGGCGTGACTGGCTCACCATGTGTATGTCTCTTTCCTTTGACGCCACCGGCTCTTTGTCTTTTTGGTCTTTGTCAACGCTTTCATTAATCTTTCTCCGGGGTTCACTGAGGATGACTTGGACCGGCAATTTTAGCAGGCCGTTTAGGTCCAGTCCAACTCCTAAATCAGCACCAAATGGAAACGCAGAAGCCACCCAAGTAGTCATCATCGCTGGGTGCGCACTGAAGTTGACGTAGGGTCTAATGGGTCAATGTCCACTAGGAAAGTTTTTTCAAGGAAGGATGTACACAGGCTTGGAGGTCCACAAGTTCTCAAGATTATGAATTGAAGGTACTTGGTTAAAGTCATTTGAATGTTAAAAAAAGAAAAGAAAAGAAAAAAGATATAGGTTACATCGTATCGTGTAGTTGGAACTTAAGAGTATCCTTTCGTTCTTTCGCTTTTCGCGAAACCGGCACGGTTGAGCAATGGCTAATCGGATCTAATATAGGGTAAGCAAAGTCGGTGGAGAGAGAATGGTAAGAGTTGCCATGGGAAAGCCTAAAAGTTTCCTGAAATGTAATGTGACCAACGTAGTCCATATTGTTTTACCACCTTCTCAGAGCATCATTGTGAAGTCAGTCGTTGGTAAATTTCGGTAATTAACAAGCTTTTTCCATTAATTTGATAGTTGCTTTGATAAATTTATGGTGTAGTTCATTCAATTTTGTAAAATTGCTCCATCTTTCGAGTGTGTCCTCAATCGGTTAAGGACTTCTCAACCATTGTCTATCGGTCATACATCTCCAACTTTAGAAACCGAATTTTTGGCATGTATTAGTCGAGTCGGTAAAGTGCTCTATGATCCATCGAAAATGTTTCATCGAACAAATTGTAAATTACGTTTTCAGATAGACATATGTATCAATACCTCCTCACTAATCTATCGTCGTATGTTTGATTTATTATAATTTGATTCGAGAAGATTAAGAAGATATCAAGAAATAGGTGGTCCACATCTATGTGATCAAAACGCGGCAACGATCTAGCATAGGCGAGAATTCGGGTGCATAAGCACCATCCACATGTACATTATTCACCCATCTATGATTACATTGCTAGCACACTTCACATTTGAATTGACATGTACCATCTATTCTAAGAAGGTGTGGCCGTTCAAAGTCCACTAAATTTTGAGAGATGGAGATACTAATCCTTAGTGGCATCAGATCATTAACCGGTAATTTATATGGTTTTTTAACAAAAATAATAATAATAAGCAAAAACAAAAAAAAGGAGGTTGGTGGAAGAAGTGGGAAAGTAGGTTTTGAAGTGGGATTTCATTAACTCGTTTACTAATTCAGTTCACATCACTATCATGATCAACATCACTAAGCGAGAAGGTATTTGTCAAGGGTCTTTAGGAATAATGATCTTGGCTTACCTAACCCTAATTAAGACATGTTTGATAAAAATAATGATCGCACAAAGAAAACCGATGGAGTGGAGACTAAGAAAAGTAATTCCGCGAAACATCTTTACTGCCGAGGGTCAGAAATTACACAGACACGTTATATTTGATCAAAGTCAATCACTTCGGAAAAAATAATAATAATAATCTCGTTAAGAAGTGTTCTCGAAGCATTTCTCAACTGTACTGAATGGAAATATTTCGATCTTCAAACAGTAGTAACACGTATCCCCGACAAAATTAGAGTAGCAAACGTTGCAAGAATTCATTATTTTGTTATGAAGCCCACTTTGGGTCTCACGACTAGACAATGTTTAAATCATGTTTTCTTTATCACCAATGGTTTTCTCTCTCAGATAATCTATCGGGCAATGTCTATCCAATTATTGTGGGCTTATGAACTCTGTCGTCGATAGTATCGACAAAAGCAGTACGACAAATCAGCCAAAACTAGCTTATTACCTGTCCTTTTGTTTTTATTTTTAATTTGGTCGAATGTTACCTGTCCTTTGGATCAGGCAATTTTGATTGGGGATTCAAATAACGGTTCATAGACCAGAATGTTGGGACAAGCCAATCTGGTTGATGGCCATCGTTTTGGGCTGGACAGTTTGATCGAGGTTGTATTGAAGTAGACTTGTCACATTCCGTTCACACGACGACACTTGAAAGGCCACGCTCAGAACAAAAATAGGTTTCCATACTCAGCCCACGAGTTTAAATTCCAAAGGGCAACTCTTCCTACGATCTTGCAGACGTGCTTTTACCTCTTACATGAAAAGCAGCTCAAGTTCGAAAAACATAGATACTTGCATATGCCTAGCAAGAGCATTTCGATGGGATGTTCTAACTGCATCCTTGGCAGCATAGTCATCTTTTCCAGCGGCGGACACGCATAGCACCACAAGACATATTGGTATCATGATCTAGCGACACCGCATTTCTCTACCGAAACAACACAATGCACTCTGAAAAAGAAACAGTGACCATAATTTCATGGTGACACTCGTCATCAACACGTGTGCTGATAGTATTTTGGTCATGACTTCAAGGATTGCAGCAATCGTACAATGGTCCAATCTCCCTGATAGAATTGACGCCCCTGGAAACTACCGAAATTAGTAACGATGGGGTTGATAGATTGATACTATGCCATTACAGTTCAAAAAGATTTTATTTCAAAAGGTCCAAAAGGACATTGGTTCAATAATCATAACCATATCGACATGTATAAAGGCTGCCCTATCACACGGTTTCATCGATGTTATTCTTCATAATTCCTAATAAGATTCGAGCAAGAAAAGTCATTAAACTTAGTGGCCACAAAAATGTCAATAAAATTTGTTTGAGACATCATTCTGCAAGCCAAAAAAGAAAGACAGAAAAGAGCATAACTTCCAAGGTTCTCTAGAAACTCTTCTGCAGTATGCCTTGAATACCATCATGCATCATTCTCCCTTTGGAAGAACAATCCAAAAGAGGTTTCAGTGAAACATTTTAATTTAAGGTTAACCAACATAAGATCACCAAAACAAGTTCTGAGATCAATATAATACGTGAAACTATGCTATAACTTAGCAGGTGAAGTAACACTTGTGTTCAATTATCAATCACAACCCAATCAAACACAAACTACTTTAGGACAGTCCCACACCATTCGAGCCCATTTAATAGGGTGATTCATCTTTCCTTTATGGAACTATCTACGGTATTCACTGTAAAGAAATCATCCCCTTTCATACAGGTTCAGCATCTAATAAAAGCAACCATTTGTTTCAACTATTTTTTCTCAATTTTTGCTTTCTTAACTTCTACGATGAAATTGGCAATGTCATCCTGCTGTCTTATATTCTTTCTATTAAGGTCAAATCCCAAGAATCTTTAATGAGTCGTCACCAGCCATTTCTTCAACGATACAAAAGCCTTCCCTTCATCTTCACTTATCTAAAACTTGGGTTTGAAGAAATGGAACAGGAATGAGAAATCCAATAGCTGAATTCCATCCTCTTCCCCATGTAAAGGAAAAGGTGCAACCTCATTATTTAAAGTTTTTCCCAGTATGAAACATATTTCAAACATGCTATGCTAGCTAGGATATTGGTACGGTGATAGGGCACTGTAATCACATTTTCGGTTATTCAAAAGTTCAATTGGCACCCAAAGACTTACTAGAAGAAACCACTTTCAAGGTGACCAAGAATGAGAAAATAATCTTAATCTGATGAAGTATCGATCGACAATGCTAAGGTAGATTTCTGGCTTTGAAATAGAATCCATCACAATGACTTTCAAAGTCAAAACAGAAACAAAGAAAAAAGGGCAAAGATGAAAAAGGAAAAGACGGAATGCAAAAGGTCAGCAGAAAATGTACCATTTACGGCTCTTAGTCTATTTAGCTGCATCAGTGCCTTCGGTAGTTTTGACTTCTCCAGGGCATTGAGACACATACGGTTTCAGCTGCAAGAAACAAGTGTGGCAAATTTGTTTAGAGACACTCATAATAGAAATGCACGTCACTCGCTTTGTTTGTTAACTCCGGGATGTTGGGATGTTCGGGGGAGGGTATGGGGAGTATAGGGACTAATGAGCTTTAGGGGTACCTTGAAGTCAGTCAAATCAGGAACTACATAGTTTGGTAGTTTCTCCTGCATCACAACATATCCACCTGCAATAAAATGACATTTGGAATGGTTCAACTTTCAACCCAAAAAACAAGGAATGGTTTAACTTGTGCGGAAGATACCAACTGTATATTAAGTACACTATTCATGCCGAAAGAAACAGTTAGCAGGCAGACAAGGGCCAATCGACGAAGGATACTCATTTATTTTTTCCTCTTTGTAGGAAGGATGTGCACTGTGATAAGAAGAAGGCCTTTCGCCTGAAATAAGCGCGACCACACTGTGCTCATACTTCCAGTATGTAAATCAGGAACCATGAACCTATATCTTCTACACTCTTCAACTTCATGTCATCCATAACACGACATAACGATACATACTAAGAATGGTAATCCATAATCTACATGTTATCTTAAGGACAGCAATATAGATTCAAAGGAGGAGCAAAATTTCCATTATATACTTCAGCATTCTGGGGCCCTACAACATAGAGCAAAAGAAAAGAAAAGTATACAAACCTTTGCGTGTGTGAAACCCAGTTGGTATGCAATTCTTTCCCTTGTAGTAATTTCTTGGAGCACGTTTTGAAGAAAGAATATCGAGCGATGATGTACGCTTCCTCCTAAATGCCCTTCCCAACCCTAGTATCAATCCCAATGGCATTTTTTCCCTCTTTGCAGTGAAGGGGAACCTGGAATTCAATATGAGCCTAGAGCGTGAAATCAACTCTTATGACCTCAGCTATCTACTCAAACAGTGTTTAGCTGTAAGTCGTAATAACAACATATGGTCTTACAAAGAAAAAACTTAAGCAACACATAGCTGAGTGTTAAATGGCTAAAATATTGAACATTCAAAGAACAAGCTAAGAAAATTCCTTAGGTTGTGATCTCATGGAGATGGATTTTAGTGGGTCTCCTGTCGGGAAAATTCAGCATTACGGAGGTCCAATTTTCAATCTTATGCTGAAGCCCGAGGAGACTCCATCATCAAGCAACTTTAGAGGCCAACTGCAGTCCATGGGCCGGATCGGGGGGTCTCTATGATACCTAACCCGACCCGAAACTAAACAGCTCGACCTTGGCCTGACCCGAACCGGCCCGATACCCGAATTACATACTTCCCAGGTCTTCGGGTCAATTCGGGTCGTGTCGGGTCTCTCTTTCTCTTTTGAAAAAAAATCTCACAGTTTGAAAAGAATTGGGAATCAAGCTCTATAATCAAAGTGCTCGATTCCATGAAGAAGAAAATCAAAGTTACTTGAGACTTGAGTTCGAAAAAACTTTAGATGTATTCGCTTTTTCAACAGTAATTGAAACTTAGTTCGGCACTGATTTTCTTGTCTGAATTTTCGACTCAAACACCTTGGCTTCGATCCTCGACTCCGTCGTCCTCATTTGCTCCTCGATCGCCATCTCAATCTCCCTCTTTGTCACTGTCAAGTAAAGGCCCTTGCCCTCAATTAGGTTTTCTATCTTAACTCAAACTACATAGCGAAATTAAATTGGATTTCAAGACATCATCACATGAGAAAGACAACAGGGAAGACAAAATACCACGAAACATCGTTGTGTCTATACTCCTATTTCTTGTGAAAACTCAAGTTCACAAATTCCCTAGAAATGGCACTCACAAGAGTGCAATTAGTTCCTGAACATGGGTGAAAAGAGAGAGACAAATGACAAGAGTACCGAGTCAAGAGCAAACAACGTACCTACCGAAAAGAATGTTTATTCTCACTAGCAACAAAAATCTTAACTCAGAGACTACACTTCCATAAATGCTAAGGCAGAGAGAATCTCATAATGGTCAATGTTCTCACATTCATTGAGCAGAAACTGACATCCTAACTTGGATTTACTGCAGAAGACCAAAGTAATACAAACTCGTAAGCACGTTAAATCGCAAATCCCGGCACCGCCATCCCACTTGTATGTCCTGGGATCATGCTACAGTTTTATGGATATGGCAGGTTGCGACTGAAAGGCTCATGAGCCATCAAGAAGCAAAAGAAACCATTCTTGACATAGCCAGAAACCAATGAGCTGCATGCATATGTGTCTCTGTAAGCTATTTCGCTATTCTTCATGCTCAAAAACATTAAAGGCCAACAATTAAATGCTATCGAAACTTTCTCAGTTTCTCCACATTTGCAATACATATATATATGAGAGAAGTCCTCATAAATTCATTACTGTTGATTCCAAATCTAATAGCTATCCCATGAACTTGCCTTCCAACCTCCAAACGAGGCAAAAAAAGCAGCCAAAACCAGAGCAACGGAAAAGGTCACCTCATTAAACACTGATCCTTTTTCCCTTCATCTCATAAAGCAGCTCCAGTGCCTTTCTTTCTAATCCATTTTGCATAAGCCCATCTATAATTGTATTCCAACTAGCAACATCTTTGTATGGCATCCCCGCATTTCGCATAAACATCAAGAACAGAGTTTGCCAACACGGAATCAACATGAATTTGGTTTCCAATGATCCACCCATGAACACCTTTTCCCAGTTATGAAAATTATGCTAACACAGTGAGATCAACAAATACAAGGTATTTGATTGATCCAATTAAGAAGCAGAGGACATGAAGAACACTAGTCAACCATTCATAAGACTTGATCTAATTAAGAAGCAGCAGAATCACCCAATGCCCACAATGAACCAATGATCCAACTGCAAATGCAAGCTCAATTACCTCCCAAACAACAAATTCAACTGTAAATTTTTCAATGCGGTATAAATGTGCTCTTGAATCACTCCTTAATAACAAATTGATTCTCTGAAAGAACAAAGACCAAGATGCTAGCCATTAGTCAAACTCAAGGAATGGGTCCTGTGCAGATGGGGTAGAAATCGTGATTCGTGAACAATTAGGTGATGGAAACAGAGAACTTCACAGACGGCTTCGATCTCGAAACCATAGCGAATCCTACAGACGGCATCCGCACGAACTCGCAAACAGAATCGGTCACTCGTGTACCAAGCCTCCACATGAATCATTGGATACCAAGCATAACTGAAGCTACCAAACCAACCCTTCAAATCCATCCCCGCAAATTGTTTGGAAAGTAACTGCATACCTCGCGATTTGAAGACTTGCTGCTCGAGATCTTCACCGGCGACAAGAGGGTCGAGTCGTCCCGGCCATACGAGGCGTCTCGTCGGGACGAGGAGGACAGTCGGGGGGCAATTGGAGTTGGCTGGTGGTCGTACTCTAGGGTTTGGTGGAACGATGGAGGAGAACGTCGCGGTGTGAGGCTTGAGAACCGAGCACGAGCACTGAGCACGAACGATGGAGATGGCGTCGTGGGGGCTTGGGCTTTTAATTTTCGGGTCTGGATTAGGGCCAGAAAATTTTTTATGACACCGGCCCTTACCCGAAGAAAACCCAGGCCCGATCCCAAAATACCCTAAATTTTAAGGTCGGGCCGGATCGGGTCTTTTGGACACCCCAACGGAGGGTCCAGCATCTTGACACGGAAGTACCACAGATCTTCCAAACGATGATTTCTTTTTTTTTTTGGTCGATTTTTTTGTTTTTTTGGGTCGAATTTTGGTCGAACTTTTAAACGGTGAGTTCATGCACTAAAACATCAGTAGTTCAAGATTTATAATGCTGATAGCCGCAAAAAACAAGAACTTGGCTCAGCCTATCCACAACCAGTCATCGATATCAATTATCGACCACAGTCACAAATTCAGGTCCATCCACCGTTCTTTTAGTTCATCACACGAAGGATACACTAAAATTTGGCAAAAGTAATCCTATCGCGACTCCCCGTTCGCTGTTTTGGTTGACCGACGGTCACGGCGATTCAATCTATTCAACATCAATGAACACCACAAATATATCGTGGAAATTACATTTAATAAGTGAAAAATCGAAATCTCGAATAAAATTAAGAAAACCGTAACATCACTCGAAGCCCAATCTGAGAGAGAGCGAGCCACGCACCGTCGAAGCTTGTGGAGGAGGGGACAGACGACAGACACGAGAGAGACAGAGAGAAAGAGATGCTGTTGCTGCTCGTCGCTGCGTCCAAGCTCGTGGAAAGGGCATGGTGGTGGGCGGGACCGCCGTCGTCGAAGCTCGTTTTCTGGTAACGGTGTTGCTGGTGACACGAGCAGCGGCAGGTGGCCTCATTCAGGATGAAACAGGAACCTGGACCGGCGGAATTCTAACTTAGCCTAGCTTCTCCTTGCGATGGGCCTTGAATTGGGCTTCAAGGCGGCCATAACTCGACCAATCTATCCAGAAGCAAGCCTATCGAGAAGCAAACAGATGGGCCGATCGGCTTGCAAACTGCTCACCGGGCCTTGAATTGGGCTTCAAGACGGCCATACCTTGGCCAATCTATCCAGAAGCAAGCCTATCGAGAAGCAAACAGTTGGGCCGATCGGCTTGCAAACTGTGCTCGTTCTTTGACCCCCACAAAAAAAAAAAAAATGTGCACGTTCGTCGTCCCGCTTGATCCTCCTTTAGGTTCACCACTTACCTCCAGTTTTAGTTCCTCTGTTATCAAGTGATCGCCTGGGGATCTCATTCGCAGCACGTTGCTGCCGTGTGATTTCGCAGTTTTCTGTGAGTTGCCGGCCGGTGAATGTCTCCTCTTGTGGTACGTGATCGATATGCTGTATATCATTAACCGTGGGTTGTTGGATAACACTGATCAATAAAAAAAGGTCGATCGATTGACAAATCTCATTCGCCGGATGACTATAATTTATGGTACATCGTTACGATTCAGAATTTTCCAAGTGTGATGAGAGGAAGAAGACCAGTCTCGTTATTGTATTACCAATTGATGTCGAGATTCCTACCATCACGAAAAAGGGTCTATTGGGATTTCTTGCTTCACCCAATGACATTACTTACGTTGGATAGTTTATCGAATTCTATTCTCAAGACGACTTTCAACTTTTTAAATGAAAAAAATTATTTAAAAAATTTTAAATTTATTACAATTATGCTAATTTAGCCCTAAATAATTTTTTTTTTTTTTTAATTGAGTCCTCAACCTTTTACAATTGTACCGACCCTAACAAAAAAAAAAAAAAAAAAAGTAACTAAAAATAAATAAATAATTTGAAAACCATAAAAAAAAATATTAAACATTGTCAACCGACGAACCGAATCGATAATTGATTTTTTTGACAAATATTTTTTAACATAATTGCAATAAATAAGGGGTACGATCTTTGAGCAAGGGTTAAGGAATCCTCTCTTGCTTAGGCCGAGGGTTTAGCCCCATCACACCCCATCTCCCTACCCGAACTGGAACAGCTCATCAGATCAACATAACATCAATCGACGAACAGGTCAAGAGGTCCCGATACAAACTTCAAATCACCAACACCAACAGGTTCCACATCCCCACACACAGGACACACCCAAAGCACAACCCCTCTCCTATTTGTTCGACAGATGCAGACGCCCGACACTCGAGAGTTGCCACGCCCCAGGCGAGCCCTACCTTTTGGCCAGAAAAATCAAAAGGGGAACGAGAAACTTCTCGCCATCGCTGCGCAAAGAGACACGGCCCAAGCCAGAGAGCCTACTGCTACGCCTTGTCCGAAAGAAAGATTCTCTCCACGGGACATAAAAACAGTCAAACGTGGCTAGCAAAGACGAGCCCCACCCCAACCCCTCTGACACCGATCGAGACGTCTGCCCATGGGGAGGGTCTCCTCGCTGAACTGAACTAGCCCAGAAAAACAGACAAAACAAAAAAAGGAAAGGGCGCTGGGGTTAGGGGGCTAGTGGCCGGACCAGCTTTATGGTCCGTCTCTTTCCGTGTTTAAAGTGGAAAAGCGGAAAGCGACGTGGGTTATCTCCACGTCCATGAGTTCGCAACTCCGACGCCATCGACGACCGCTGAAATAGCAGCAGCCATGCCGATCACAATCGGCCGGGGCCAGTCGCTGAAAGCCCGCATCCGAAGCGACCCTTCTTCGCTGCTGGCATCAACTGGCCAGACCTCAATCCGACAAAAGCTCTAGAGATAGAGACGTATGTGCGAGTCTGTACGCGCCTTTACTGTGCTTTCGGTCGGCTCGACGAGCTGATCGGGGATCGCCGCTTGTTTCGGGGAAAAAAATGCGTGCGGGACGGATCGCGGAAGAAACAAACACGGGCCTTGTTGCCCGGCGGCATACACGTGTTGAAATAGCAGCGTAAAATTACCAAAATACGGTAAAACGGTAATTAACATAGGCAAGAACCGGAGATCAGAGCTCGTAAGTTTGTGTTTTTTTACCACGTGATAAACATGGACAACACATGTAAGTGTGAACGCGAGAAGTTCACCCCAATTACAGCTACATGAAAAGGGACCCGCTTTTTGTTTCTTTCTAAGATAATCCCACGTGATAAAAGGCTCGAGAAGGATGTACTTCTGTGATCCTGTGTGATTTCGGTGGTATTTACCGTGCACTTTCAAGCCCGCGAATTTTCGTGAAGGTAGACCGGGGAGAGTCGTAGCCCCCTTTTCGTTTGCTTCCCTACTTTGGCGTATTCCCTCATCAAACACACGCCACACTTGATCAAATTTCATTTGAAATTTACGGAAGTTCTTTTGTCTCGTGCCTATGAGCTAGATTGTTGCGTCCCACCACGTGGTACCTTAACGTTGTACAATAATACAAGGAATTTGTAGAATTAATTCCCCACAGCACAGGCAGGACCTAGACAAAAGCCAACCTACAAGGTCTAGTACTATATGGGAGGTTAGCCCCCCCCAGCATCCTATGGTCCGAGGGAAATTAGCCTTGGGACATTAAAAAGGTTCGATATGGGTCGGCATCTGCTTTTCAATAACTTGTTGGGGATGATTTGCTTTTGCTGATTGCTGCTTTCTAGGAATTCTCCACGATTGGGAGAAGAAGACGACAAAATAGCTAATTGGCATGGGCGGGGGAGTACTTGCCATATGTAATTTTCAAGGTTACCTGCATCCCAAAGTCCACGAAGAAAGCTTTGCATAGATACCTTTTAAAATGAAAAACAATAATATATTCATACCTAAAACCACGTTTAATCATTAGGATATAAAACAGAATATGATATATTTTATTCTATCCTATAAATTTTATAGCTGCTAAAGATAACATATATGGAATATAGACAATATAAAAAAATCTCACGAGAGGGGACGTAATAGATTATGATAAAATTTCTCATGAGAATCAAGTTGTCTCTCCGCCTCGTTAGAGCCGCCTTCCGCCTCGTGCGAGGAGGGCCTTCCTACTGCGAGCAAAGGGGGGGTTTCCAGTGGCGGCGACTATCAAGTGTGATCGCCTCTCCAAGCAACGCAAAGCTTGGGTTCTTCGGCCACAAAGCTGAATATTTCTACGATCTTATTCTTTAATCGATTGGTTAGCATGATATGAGATCATGCCTATCGTTCTTTAAATGTTTGAATCTTTCCAACATTCAAAAGAGGTCTCGACGTATTATGAAGAATTCGAAGTTGATTATTAACTTTCAAAATGGGTCTCGACATTCAAAAGGGCTCTCTTAGACAACTTGCATGAGTGCATCTTTAACTTACAAAAAGAGATCGAATAATTAGATTGTTTTACACTTATTTATTCACTCGACAAAACAAAGAGTAAGGCTGGCGGATCATTCTCAAAGAATTCAACTTCAAATCAAGACCCTCAATTCTACGGGGTCTGTTATGTTGATGTTGTGTCGAAATTTAGATGGCACAACTCTTTGCTCTATAATAGCTCACTCATTAATACTCATTATTGAATAATTTCTAAAGCATCCCGATATTTCAAGTAAAATAAAGTCGATCCGCCACGTCTCGCCTCTACTTATCCGACTTCAAATTCGTAGTTTAGATATGACATGACAAAACCTTTGGATTTCTTTATCCTATCATGACTAGAAATCCTCACGACGAAACGTAACCTAGGGTATACAATTTTAGTCCATGTATCATATTTGGAAAAATTTCGGAATACATACCCGACTTTTCATCCAAAAACTTACCCATGTCTAGCCATCGCCCGCCTCTGCTATTGGCGCATTACGGAGTTCCTCCAACGAAACTTGGGTTGGATTATTTACTTTGTGGCAGAAGAAATTCCTATGCTTAATTGCAGTGATCCCTCCAATTAGGGGTGGCAAGATTTGGAGGAATTTGAGATTTATTAATGGTTTGAACTGTTTATTTGAATTTCTGCCCATTTGTCTTTCTTATCTCCCCCTTCCTTGCTTCTCGTCCGAACGGCCAAGAGAGTCCCCTCCATCGTCTTCTCTTCGTTCCATCTTCTTTGACGATTCCTTTTAGCCCCTTCTCTCTCTTCTGCATACATGTCTCTCCGAGAGAGAGAGAGAGAGAGAGAGAGAGAGAGAGAGATGAGTCTCTGCGAAGTGCGAACGAGCATGGTAGTCGCACTCATGATCTGCCTCTCGCAACCCTGTGTCCCCGTGAAAGCCTTCAGCTTTATCTGATTCGATACTCATGGGGCGAGACAGAGGACAATGTACAACGTCCGGGGCTCAGAAGAACCCATGCCACCCACAGTTCCAATTCTTAAATAACTTTATTTACTACTCTTCATTAGTTAACAAAACGCAGCGAGAGAGAGAGAGAGAGAGAGAGAGAGAGAGAGAGAGAGAGACTCTGTTCTTGTCAGAGATTATGCTGAGAGATCCAGTCTAATTCCACTTCCCCATCTTTGAGGGAAGAAGAAGGAGACTCCAGTAATTACCAACTCCAGCTTGACCACGGCATGGCATTCCAATTTCCAAGCAAGGAATGGTCCCCCGGAGAAAAGGAGAAGAAGCCAGGATTATTTCGACTTAGGCTGGTTTCAATGGTGTCATCTTCAGGGGAAGTACCAATGCAGAGTAGGAGGTTGGTCGACCGACAAGAAGTTGCAAGACTCCTCCGAAATGAACCCGCTCTGATGATGCTCTTCCATCCTCACCTGATGATTATACCCCTTTCCCGCCGTCGTTTCTCTTGACGAAGATGATGGCCGCGGCGACGGAGAGCTGTTGCTGTGTCGGAAATGGAGAGGAGCCGCCGAGGTGGGCGGTTCCAGGTTCGGGTTCGGGTTCGGGTCTTCATTGAGGGATTCGCTACACGACCCAGGCTTGCCGTCTTCGGAGGATTCGGAGACGGGGGATTCTTGTTTGACTTCGCAGTGATTGCTGCTCTCTGATGTTTCTCGACGGAGCTTCACCTTCAGCTCTGTTAGCTGCAATGTTCATCACGCAACAACAAGAACGTAGAATTCTCGTTCATTATAAGCTCAAATTGCGAAATATTTTGCAAATGTTGTTGGGTACTTCGCTTCTCACGGCTAGTTCACATAAGGATGAAAATGCCACTACAAAGACATATGCTTAACGGACAGAAAAGATGTTCTTTCGGTACCTCTGCGGCTAGAGACTCCTTTTCTTGCTCGAGGCTATCAAAATCGAGCTTCAGAGAGTCGTAACTGGCCTTGAGAAGGCTGTAGTCCCTCTCCAACTGCTTGGTCTTCCACCGGGCTCGCCGGTTCTGGAACCAAATCGCGACTTGCCGCGGTTGGAGCCCCAATTCTTCGGCCAATCTCGCCTTCCTCTCTGGCTCCAACTTGTTCTCTATCTCAAAGTTCTTCTCCAGGGCCTTCACCTGGTTCGCATTGAGCCGCCGCTTCTTCTCGGCGATCAGGCCGGTCTCTTCACCGGATTGATCTTCCTGGTCTAGACTATCGAGCATTGCCTGGAACTCTATGCTGTAGACTTGGCTCTTCTTTAGGACTTTTTCCCCTGCAGCGGCAACAAGAAAGTGGGCTTTGTCTCTTGTTTCTTTCTACCACGACGCAGGGAAGCTAAATGGGATTCGGCATAGTCGGGCAGACTCTCAAGTCAAGATATTACGAAAGACTAAAAATTCCAATCTTCTTCAGGAATTGGAAACTGGGTATTGCAAAAGTCAGAATTTTTTTTGGCATGAATCTGTCGGCAGCGAAGTGGGTTAACTTACCTTTTCCTGAGCACATGGAGATCCAAACATCCGAAGACTCCGAGCTACTGATCCGCTTCATTCCTAATCAATACGGCTGATTGAAGCTGCTGAAGAAAGAAGAAAAGCAAGCGTTTTTCAGCTGTCACAACTCGTTCTTCTCCTCAGTAACTCCGCTGCTGCAACAGGGGAAAGCACAACACGCTCATTGTTAAGGGAGATAACATGATTCAAGGCAAGCGAAGAGGTCGTGATATGGGGGGTCAAGACAGAGGAAGCTGAAACAAGATGGAAAATTCTCAAGGCCAATCAAGAGATGTCTCATATATATACACACACATGTAACTTGTATGTGACATGTAATGAACATTATAGTGACTCTTTGTATGAACAAGCGAAAGGCACTGGGGCACTGTCTTTTAGCAGCATCTGCTTTTTCTTTGGGTTTGAAATTTTGCTCAAAAAGTTTGGCCACGTGAGGAGGCCCACCATCTCCAGGACTTTTCACATCCATTGAAGGCCACATGCGTGGAAACAAATGGTTTCCTACAGTCGAGTTCCAAAAAACAAGCAGAGCTCGACAGATCCTGGGCGTAGTGTGGCCAGTGAGTTCTAAAGACCAGAGACTCAGGAGTTGGAACTTCATTTTACACAGTACCTGTCTGATCTTGAACTTGGAAAAAAATTCATAAGGAGGAAAGAGAAGAAGGAGAAGATTTAGAAAGCCTAGGTGTAATTTTGTATGACTAAAACAAAAACTTGCTTTTGCTGTAGTGTGTGGATTGGCGTTACTAATTTTGGGGATTTTTCTATCTTGAGTTCTACAATTTTTTTTTTTCTGGTAAGAGTGGTTGGGCCACTGAGTTTGCTTTGTTGGCTAATCTACATATGATAAACAAATATCAACTTTTTTTTTTTTTTTGGAGGGAAGGAAAATGGCGGCATGCAACGAGGGATAAAACTTGTTTATGATAGAATAATGAGATTTAGGAGATACGAATTAAACTTTTCTTTTTCGGAATGGATATAACTGCAATTGACGAGCGGTCACAGGATCGAAACTACTCCACAAGGATCGTGCGGTATTTCATTTTCTGCAAGTAGGTTTTTGATTTAGGGGTGGGTTGTTTCAGGGGGACTAAGGTTATGGTATTTTGAATTGGCTTTTTTTTTTTTTCCGGTGGGGAAAGATATCAATTCTGAAACGTAATTAGAGTATTAATCGATTTCACTTGCCACGTCTAACACGATATGTAGTGCCTCTACTCATATGGGCTCTAAATTCTTTTTCAATAAATGATATCCGAATCTTCTATCAAATTTAGTGTTTTATTTAAAAATTCACAAGAAATTCATGAAAGATTTTGAGATCAACTTTTAAATGCCAGTATTAATATGTTTTTAGACACGTCGGATGTTTCGAGTTAAAATTTTTTTTACGAAATTAATGAAAAATCACAAAGTTGAAAATTCAAAGGTGAAAAACTAAAATCGATCACCCATTTTGTTTCTTATCTTGCCGGATCTGGATTGCTGCATACCAACTTCTTATGCACGTTGGTGGTGCTTGAATGAATGGAGACAATGACTCCTCTTAAAATCCGTGCAAAAGATGCACCAATCATGATTGATTCTCCCAAAATTCATGGCAGGCATCGGTTTTGGCTTTTTCATAGATGCATCGACCGTCGAGTCTTACTTACATGGCACCGTCCATTTGTCACCATCTGGGTGTAGATGTGAAAAATAAATAGAGATGAACTAATTCATTGGTTTGTAATTTGTATGGAGTACAGAGATCTGACCATGGATCGGGCAACCCGACTATTGATCCCCATTTCTAGTGTTGTCTTACCCGAATTCGTGAATTGATTCGATCCGGTTAGAACGTACCTCGATAAAATCCGAGAAAACTTTTGGTGCCCTCTTATGATCCCAAGAAGATTACGATATGTTTTCTTCCGTCCTTGATTGAAAGGGTTCCAATTATGTGGCTAACAATATGCCATGTAACATCACACGTATAGAAATTTAATTGACGATATATGCGCGTGATGATAATTTTACATTTGGAACAATGTGCCATATTACATATCACAAGTCAGAATCCTTCAATCGAGACGGAGAAAAACATGGCCCGAGGAGATACGGAAAATGACATAGCTTAATTTATTATAAGTATATTGCCCTTTTTGGATGATCCCAATTGATAAAGAAGGGAATAAAAGACTCAAGAGGACCAAAATGAAAGAGACTTTCAAATCCATGGCCAAACATGCCAAATCCAAGCATCGCAACACGCTTAGGGCATTATCTTCAATCGCAAGTCCCTGTCTGCTTGCAAGATTTTTTTTTTCTGTATGCCTGAAAATAACTGATGGAGAAAGGTGCACACCTGTCAACGCGGGATTGCGTCGGCAGCCAAACCAGACAGCTTTTCACATAAATATCGAAACCCAATTGCTAATCAAATCACGTCCTTCTCTCATAAGGGAAAAAAAGAACAGCACGAGCACAAGGAGTCTTTCCAAACCGACATGCAAATCAAATTGTAAGTAGCTAAGCAACAATTGGAGGGAGATGGCACTTGTTTTTTTCACCTTTCTAATCAGTTTGACAAAGGAGGCAAAAGACATGTCTTTGTCTAATCATCGTACAGTCTTAATATCAATAATGCAAAGGAAGATGTGGGCATGGCTATTAGTGAAGATTTTTAAGATGCTCGTAATGAAAATCTTCGTGCTTGTATGGAAACTGAAAATGAGCTGCATAGTGACTTCTCACAGAAAACTTTTTGAGTTTTGCGGTCATCCCCGCATGTTGAAGAAGATAAAACATACAGACATACAAACAGAAACAGACACTGCATGGTGCTCTCAGAGGACAAAAGTTATCAGTTCACGCTTCTTTCATCGATGTGAGCACGGCGAATAATTAACACGGATCTGAATTCGAACGAGGTTTTAGTTTCTTTTCGACATTATAGTCAAACAGGCTCGCATGTAATGTAAGATACAGTTGATGATGAAAAGAAACACAAGGTAACCAAAAAGGATTTAAACGCAATTGCTGTGGATTTCGCTCCAGTTATGTGGCTTTAAAAGGTACAGAAGAATCAGGGATTAAGAGGAAAAAAGAAAAAAAATGTACCAATGGAGCAGCATATGGGACTTCAAAACTTATGCCGCAGTGTAATGACCTTTGTACAGTCTTACGCCTTTTCTTTTAAGACCGTTGGCATACTACTTCAAGAATCTGTTGGTATCTCTGAATTTCTATATTCTGGCGAAGATGAAAATGGGAAACAGCAAGATGATATGTCAATTCCGGCGACTTCCATGGCATTGCAGACCCATTCAGGAACATCGCCTTCTGGAAACTGCAACATGAAGGGTATGGACTGGATTTAATAGTGCAGGATTCTAACATTTACCAAATAACAGCATGTGCATCAATCAATTCAGTCAATATTTTAGAGAAGTCGTCCGATTGACTTATGATTTCACGAGTGCGCATTCTGCGAGCGTAGGCATGTGGGTGAGCTCAAGTGGGAAACATTTGGATTTATCTAAGAACACATCATTGTAAATGCGTGCAACTGACAAATTGAGCCAACATGTGCACATCGTAAAGCAAGATCATAAACAGAAACAATATCCATAGAAGTACCATTTTCTGCAGAAAATTGCAAACGAACCTGCGAGCAGAATTAAGAACAGTTGTCAGAAGTCCACTAAAAATGAGCATAGAGGAGAAAAGAAAAGCTGGAGGAGGGGAGCTGATCTCAATTATGTCAAAGCGTGCCTACTCTGGAAATATTCCCCGGACAATTGATTCGTGTAAATCACTGCTGAGCTGCATTGCAAAACAAGAAATATCCAATTTCAAAACTTCATCGAGGACCAGAAACAAGAAGTGGCCTTTTCTCCTTTTTTGCTAGTTGTTTACGGCATAGACAACATAATCACAATTAGCAGTACACCAACTTTCTACTCAATCTGCCATCTCGTCAACCATTGATAATTTTTTTCGTACTTCCCTACCTTCATCATGAAAAATAAATTGTGGTATGATAGAAGCTGGGATCCCATGGCATCTTTTGTAACCAGGCAATGAATATAGGCCCTAGAATATTTCTTGCAGACCTGCAGGGAAGAAAGAAAAAGGCTGAGATATTTGAAGAGAAGCATCTTCATTAACATTTTAGATTATCCAGTCCCATCGAGAACATACCATGCAATTGCATGAAGGATCGATCGGACGGGTATCACAGGCCATTGCTTGATGTTTCAACTTCAGAACACCCTAATTGCAATGACACATTAATGTGAAGGAAAGACAAAAACACACTATGAAACTGGTACCCAACAACTCACTTAAATTGTCCTTTACATGTTAATAGAAGAGGGTTTTGGTAAATTTTACATTGATATCTATGATCAATAAGGGCAGGAATCCATTTATGTCCTCAGACAAGGAAGGACCTTTTCAGATCTTTCAGAAGACAGGTTTCTTACCTCAGGTACAAGAGCTGTGCCAAAGCGAGCAGTTCGAGTTGGATAGACACAATCATACATGTCGGCACCTAAAGCACTGCAGACCACAATATCTAGTGGATAACCAACACCCTGAGAAATGGAACATGCATGTATTAGAGGATACCACTAAAGAGGAAATGAAGTAGAGAGTCTATACAAACAATGGCATAAGTCTTAAGGATATCAGTAACAGTTACAAGTATATTTATACCATTACATATCGTGGTTTATCCTCAGGCAGCAATGCAGTACACTGAGCGACAACACGCCAAAATGAATCTTTATCCTCACCGCCTGAAAGACCACCAATGGCATAGCTGTTACAGAAGTAAACTCAGTCAATTTCATTCCTCCATTAATTGAAGACATTAGAAAGAGAAGCTTGGCAAATTCGACAGACTATTTGCATGGACCACATCTACACATGCGAAAGGAAATGAAACTAGTCTGCTAAAGCATCCCAAAGTCCGACCCACTTGTCGGAGGAGGTAAGAGCAAACCTATACCTCATGCACCTCTTGCAAAAGAGCCAAATGAAGTTTCTAGTCCCTTTATATTCAGTCTTTTTTATTTGTTGATAAAGCCACTAATCTCTAATTTCACTCCATTTGTAATATCTGAATTTCAGAATCAAAAGAGATTTAATTAGACATAAAGAGCACATCTTTGTGATTTAACACATGCATGGTCTTTTTATTCAGTCCAAGATATCACGTATTTGTGGGCCTTCTATAAAGAAATGGACCCACAAATTGAGTACACAAAGAAAGTAAGGGAAAATAACTAAAATTCATCCTGCCCCAGAATATCGTGGATTACATTGTCAAATTAAGATATTCATATTCCTCTATTTGCAATCTTCATACGTTTGAAATGTACAAGTATGTGCCAACAAAGAATAGCAGAGTTGATCAGAGATCCATCGACAATAAAAAAATTTGCAGGTATAGCCATTGGGAGTCTTTACTGCACTCCACTCCAATGCAACCAAATACTCACAGTGCATCACACAACTGACGCATCTGAGTACTAAGAAATTTCTGGACAAATAGAAATAAATGCATCTATTGTAAATTACTAAGCCTTCATAGACCATGTCTTCTTCTAAGTGAATCCACAAAAAAGGACTCACAATCAATTTCCATAGTCAAACTAGAAACTTAAGGCAATTAACCCTAAATCAAGCGGACTCCATCCCGGCAAAGTCATTTGAAGCATCATCAGTGACTACGCAAACCATAATTCACTCGATTGGTCATTATGCACATACCCAGGGAGATTCCGCTCCACCAAGCCTCTGACACATATGTCTCTGCTTAAAGCAAATAACATAAATGTTGAGAGGCATTAGTACCAGATTATAAGAAGAGACAACAAGGGGAATAGAACGGCAAAATAAATAATGAGTCGAAACTTGAAGTAATACTAACCTAAGCACAGGATCTAGACCACCTTGAACGATACCAAATAAATTTTGCTCATTTGGTCTTTTATGAGCTGTCAACAGACATCATTAGAAACAATCTTAAAAAAACAAGTAGAAGAAAAAAAAGGACCTCTATGGGAGATGTTAACAGTCAACATAAAATTTCTGCATAGGACTCAGAAATCAATATATCTGAGACCTATACATGAATCGGATAAGTCTAGCCTGTTATGAAAAATTCATCCAAAAATTAAAGTAACTTAACACTTTCGGTCCACCAAGCCTGGGCAGTTAAGGGGGACCTAGAACCGCTTCCATTAATTAGAAATTGGATGTTATTGTGGATTGAAGATCTGACAAAAAGCTACCTGGGTTATATAAAAAAACATGACTGAAATCAAGATGACAAAGCTTTACCTGCTATACATCTGTCAATCCAACGGAGAGTGCGATACATGGCCTCCTCAATCCGAGGACCAGTAATGGTGGTCCTGACCACATCATCAAGAGCCATTATTATATCTGCTCCAATTCTGTTCTGTAATTCATCATACGCCAAGGGTGATCAGATATTCATGGACTCATTTGACAAAGAACAGGAGAAAGAAGGCAAGCTTTCCTCACAGCCAAGCTATTACAGTTGTACGCCCAACCATTTCAAACTACTGGAGATTAGTTAGCTTCATGTAGCTACCGTGTCAATTTTCTTCAGTACCTTTTTTAGTATTTTATTACTTCTAATTATTGATTGATTAATTATTTTGGGCACAGGTTCGCACAGAAGTGTGAACATACTTTAGTGAACGTGCCTCAGATAAAGATTGCTACCTTTGATAAACACATCTTCTAAAGACATTCTCTCCAGTTTTTTTTTAAATATAAATTATATTACCAGGTAACTTTGTAGGTGAGGATGGTTTCATTCTCTGAAATTCAAAGCTAAATTTTAAGTTAAGATAGTCAGAGAATGTCCTTAAGAAGATGTGCACATTGAGGATAGCGAATTAAACAGTACATTAAATTACATGAAAGCAGATATAACTAGAAATGGTGGGAATGAAATCAATCCTTGAATAATCATGAGCTAAAAATATGACAGTAAACATGCCGTGATAAACTCAAAAGTTAATAAGATTTCAAGAATAGTGGATCAAAGGATTAAAGGGGCATTCTCCGGAGAAATAAATTGGTTCGAGTTTCAAACTACAGAATACTGATTCCATTACTAAGTTTGATCTGATCATAGAAGTGAGTCCCCTCAAAACCAAAAGTACCGGTCAAATAAGTCCAAGGTCCATAGTGAAGTGCAGCATGCCCCAACATACTACAGTCAGACGACAGCTCATCAGCTTCATGAAAGTTGAGCCATGGATTTTGCAGCAAATTCAGTTTTTTTATTGGTCAGTTGATGATGTTATCATCTGCAGAAAGTGAATATAATAGATGGCAGCAAGAAGTAGAGAGCAATTGCTAATACTTATTCATTCCCCAATTAAGTCTATCCAACAAATAGATATTTAAGCTCATGAAAGAAGAGTTTCAAAACACCTGGGGGAAATCTCTCAGGCATTAATCAAGTCCATAAGAATTGCTGGAGAAGCTCTGCTTACCTGTAGTTGTATTGATTCTTCAGGTGTTAGAAGCATTGGCTTTCCATCAACCGGTGACTGAATAAAAACAGAAGGAAACAAGTTTCAACAATAAGACAAGAATCAACAAGAACATGATAGGAAAGAGTCAATGAAAACAGCCAGTGGATAAATAGGAGTAGTACAATTAAGCAAGCTATGTTGACGAACTGTATTGGAGAGACTCAAATACAAAGATACAGCCTGTCGCTTCAGATAAAACATCTATTACAGCAAGGACAAAAGAACAGAAAACGTTTAATATGACTATACTAGCTGCTAAAGTAAACCCATCAAAGACAGATCATCAACCATTCAGTACATTTCATTTCCTTACACCAGTCATGCTCAATGTTAATGATCTGATCATCGCGCCAGAGAGGAAGAGGAAGAAAGAACCAGCCGAATTGACGCGGACATTCAATGAACGACTCATCCAAGAAAACCCATGAAATAACAATCACCTGAAAAGTTACACCTTTTTCAGTGATATCAGCCAAATGCAGCAAGGATACCTGAAAATATAAATATTCATTGTATCAATTTCAGACATATAGAAACCATACAGTTTACAGTAGGTAAAACATTCAAAACAGAGCTTCAGTAGGATAATGACTTCTAATTTAACAACATGAAATTATGGGTCATGTTTCAAAGAGACAGCATTAAGATCTCTATTTTTCATCTTAATGGAATTATCTACTAGTACAACAATAACAAATGTGATGAGAATACATGCAATGCCACTTATACTTGTCTCTATTCTCATCACATTTGTTATTCTTATATTGATCGTCATTCTGTTGCTTCAAGTAGTGTTCCTTCTTCTGAAAATAAATGAACATAAGAAGAAGTCAGAAGAAGGAACACTACTTGAAGCAACAGAATGACGATCAATTTTGGCAAAGTATCAACCGGGAGACTCGATCATATTATAGACAAGACAGGCACACTGTCATGCTACTAGAGATCAGAATATGCACATATCTATTACGTTACTGAAAATATTCAAAGGATAAACAAAAACTATCAATTAAATCCAGTAGCACAGGGACAACATAGTCAGAGAAAGTCACAGAAAAACTGCATGTCTGCGCATCCTAGACAACCATTTGGAAGCCACCGGAGTCAGTAAGTAGCGCTCTAGGCCAGTTCATGAACTTGTGAAGACCACCCAACTCGTCAATTAGCTCAGAAGTAGGACGAAGTGCCAAATGATAGGTATTCCCCAGTATTATCTGGCAACCAATTTCCTCAAGCTGGTCATTTGTCAGTCCTTTTATTGTCCCTGTTATTAAAAGAAAAATTGTCCTCGTTAATTTTGCAACTGCCGTCACCTCTTTCTATAAGCGCAGGAATGCTTGAACAAGGAGAAAAAAAAAAGGCAGAGAAAAAGCAGGATACTGAATATGGAGGGGCTGGGCATAGAGCAAACTGACCAATTGAAGAGTTGCACACTATAAAAGAGAACCTGCACTCCTATTTCATTGTCACTTATGTATTGCTCGGTGAACAAATATGTCTGACATATAAACCTTAAAAACAATGAACAGAGAATGCTCCTACACAGGTCACACAAAAGAAATATAGGCCAAGTTATTGAACAATTCCAAAATGTCTGTTGTATTGCTGTCAAAGTATAATTAGAAAGAGAAAAAAATATACAAATTGCAGTCAGCAATATTTACTAACCAAGTCTCCTTTACCCCACTAGATAGACTTAGCGACATGATGAAGCGGCTGAAAAGCCATTTCCCACCTTGAGCAACCTCAACCACACGAAAAGGATATCCCAATGCTCACTTTCATCAAAACTATTCTATTATACTTATAGTTGTGCAAGTCTCATTTTTTCTCAGTCTGTTTACATCCATAGGAAGTTAACATAGTAAGACATCCTGTGAAGTGCACTCACATTCAACATCCAAATTATAACCTAGGAATGGGAACGTAAAACTGTGCATGGATGATGTATTCCTCATAATACAAAAAGAGTGAATACTTCTCCAGGTAACATGACAAACCTTGTGTCCCCACCGGCATAAATAGAGGCGTTTGACACACAAAATGAGGGAGTGTTAGTTGAGCTGCGCGAGCACGATTAAATCGCCCAAGAACCTAGTACAAAAAAGCACGAAAGCATCGAATCAGAGATGTGATAGAGAGCGCAATTAAGGATGAACCATCAACATGCTCTCAGCAATCATGCTGGACTTCTTGCTAAGGCAAGCACATAGCTTGTTTATCGGCACCCCCATTATTTACAAGACACAACCCTTTTGCCAGGTGCATATAGTAACACTTCAGTTCTTTCTATCATTCAACAGCTGCATTGCCTTCTGGTTCAATAAGTAACATCAAGTGAGACAAGCTCACGCGCAAACGCAATCACCACTCCAAAAAAATCCATTATCGGCAGGAAATGCAAATCAAAGGATGAAACTGCCAGGAAAGTCTTAAGTGCCGAGGGATGAATGAAGAAGAAAAAAGGACAAACATGCTTTCTAATGGGCTTTCAAGCTCGTCGCTCAAGCACTTACAATGCGAAAAAACGCTTGCTTCACATAACCATGTCCATAATCATTTCAAGAACAACACAGGCCGGTACAGGCCGGTACGCTCCATGACATCTCAACGAAAAAAGATGGAAAATTACGAGTGATAAGGCAAAGCGGACAAGAGCCTAACCTCAAAACGGAGCGCCATTCAAACTATCTCCCTCCCCACCGCCACCGCCAGCAAACTATTCACAAAGACGTTTCCCGAACAAAAGATTAAACCACACTTTCCAAGATGAAAAACAGAGCTAGGAGAGCTAAAAAGAAGAAATTTCAGGAACAGGACAAGAGGAAGACTTAGAGACAAGGGGAGATGCCAGGGGAAGGTGGTGATTGGAGATGGATGACGCAGAGCCTTGAGAGCTTAACTGATGTCGTTTGAAAAAACGTTTTTTCAGAAAGAAACATAACAGGAATCAACGAAGAAGAGGACGCGGGAGAAGAAGAGCGGACGGCAGCAGCGAGCAGTTGCAGCTTTGACCGTTGTATCTCGCCCCCCGCCCGCCACCGCCAGTCCTGTCCCCTTGCCCTAGACATTTTCATCGAAAGTGCGAGGGTTTTACTTTTGACGTCGTCACGAATCCCTAATGTATTAAATTAACGACTTGAAAATGTATTTCTTAAATAATCTTTTATATCGCTTATGAAAGTAGGTGAACGAAAAATATTTTTATTATTCATAAAAATATTTAAATTTAAATTGTTATCGAAGATAAATACATTTTTCACTTACATTATCTCGGCCATACAAAAAAAACCATTTAAAAATATTTTCATTTTTATGTCAAAATTTGAATAGTCTTCATATTTATTTATCAATTTGATTTTATTTATTTAATAAATTTTTTATTCGAAAAAAATAACGTACCATGAGTGAAAAAAATTCTATACACCTTTATCCCATCTTTCTCGTGAATATTTTTATCTAGGCTAGATCCTTTTATCACGTTTTGGGCAGGAACTTAATACAAGGTAAAGTGAATAATTTATTCTGAATTTCATATTGAATAACAAATCTAGCAAAATAGATTAACTTTATCAGCAGCGGCTTCTCTCTTTCACACCATTAGATTTGCTTATTTTTGCTTCTTTTTGTTTTTTCCGGGCATACTACATTGGTTCATTGCTTAAAAAGAAAATATTTAGGTCAAGCATGATGCCAAATGAGCTGCACAAAATATAAACTTGAAAAGAAAACTCCCTTAATGTAGCAAAAGCATGACATCTAGTGGAGACCATTAATCTTCAATCAAATATAGATCTTAGTTGTCAACAAAAAAGGGACCAAAACCCACGAGCTCAGAGCTTCAAATATGTGTTAATCCGGAACGACTTATACAATCGTTATTAGGGGTCACAACGTGAATTTACTATCAAATTAAGATAGTCAAGGAGCACCACATCACCTGAAAACAAATTGCAACTGTTGATAGGAAAAGAAAACTGAAGTTGCTTCAAGAACTATAACCACCCATTTCTTGCCAGTAATTTCAATCCAATCTTTGATTCTGATGAAGACGCTATTCGGGTACAAAGAATGGCCCGGGCACAAAAATAAAAAAGAAAAGAATAAGAAAATCGGGTCAGTTGATACATGTGAATGAGCCTCTACTTCTTGTACATCCTAGAATCAGGAGAGTTCTGTTTCAATGGCGACAAAGGCCGTCTTGGTGAATCCACATCACTTAGATCAATCCTCTTCTCAACTGGGCTGCTCATCTTAGGACTTGATTTTCTCTTGTTAGACTGCAACCAAATGAAGTAACTTAGCAAGAGTTCACAATGGCATGCAGAGTTCAGAATTGCAGGTGCACAAAATTAACCAAAGCTCTCATCTTTGTTCTAACCTTTGCAGGAGCACTAGCTGTGATTCTCCCACCAGAACCAAAAGCGTCCCTTTCTTTCTGGTAGTGCCTCAATAACCTCTTATTTTCTTCATCTAGAACGTTGTTTTCTTGAAAAAGCAGATTTACCTACAAAAATAAGATATTGCTAAGACTTTTCTCAGCAAGACATCTTACAACAATTAAAGTCCTCAAA
The DNA here is from genome assembly GCA_021437795.1 of Rhodamnia rubescens. Lineage (NCBI taxonomy): Eukaryota > Viridiplantae > Streptophyta > Magnoliopsida > Myrtales > Myrtaceae > Rhodamnia > Rhodamnia rubescens. The sequence continues at coordinate 3,368,435 of JAILYA010000013.1, forward strand.
GAACTTCTTACCTCCTCCTCAGCTTTATGAAGGTTAATTCTGAGATTCTCCTTATCTTTCTCAAGTGTCTTCATTTCAGCAGCCAACGAAAGAACCGTCCGGGTTGCTGGCCTTAGGCTACAGTATAAAAGTGTCACTTTAGGTTCATTTTCGCATTCGATGTAAATGACATCTTTGGATCTTGCAGCAGTGCCATCAAAAGTGTGGGAAAGTGGTTTCTTCTAATCAAATGTTGGAAATGGTGACACAGCATGGAATATAAAGCAAACGAAAAATTGAGCACTCACCAGCTCCACATTTTTAACAACTCTCGACACGATACATGAGCACTATTTGCCTCCAAAAATGAATATGCTGATGCTACTGCATCTTTACTGAGCAATGTTGAGATGATTGATTCGACTAACTTCTCCTCCAAAGTGGTACTCTCCAAAGCCTCTTCATCCTTCAAACAAATAATCAATTAGTAACCCTCTGCAACTTATGAAGAGTAAAAACCTCATGGTGCATAAATGTGAAGTTGCTATGTCCTGACCCATAGAAGATGGCGCACCAAGAAGCACATGAAAAAAAGAAAAGAAAAGAAATAGTTTCACCTAACAAAGTGCACTTGCATTGAAAATTAGTGAAGTGAAGCAAAAGAAAAAAGATCTAATCAACATCAATATCAACATCAACAACACCTTTATCCCAAACTAGTTGAGGTCGGCGGTCAATGAACCCAAAAAAAAAAAAAAGCTTTGTTCAGATGAAAGGTTCCTATTAAGAAATGAATGAATTTAAGGACTACCACCTTTGCCTGGGTTGGAAAGCATAACAATCTCACATCTACCACCAGCTCCATGTTTTGTTAAAAGAATCATGGACAGTCTCTCTCCTAACTATCTGCATAAGCTTGTTAAAAAGATCCTCCCCTTGGTGGAACAGTCAATGATTGTATGTAAAGCGAGGAGTTCAGACTACTTTTACACGACACCACGACTACTTTATCCATGCAAACTGAGCTATTTTTCCATGAGAGATAGAGAGGCAGAGACAGAGCATATGCTGTTCATTCTCTCTTTTACACATGAAATTTTTTCTGCCTAAACAGTGACACCATAGCAAGGTAATACTTGAACATTGTTACATGGTATGATCCAAATTGTGACTAATTCAGGTCATAGCTTGCTTAATAAAGTGATCTATCTTGGAATATTAGTAAATTTGGCGAATCTGGAGCTTCATCATATTCTGATTCTAGCAAGCATGCAACTCCTCAATACACTTTACAAGCACACTAGCACAAGAAACTACGACTTCAAAACAGCAGTACAATGTAACGCCTTTTGGTATTATCCCAATATGCAAACAAGCAATCAATTTTTCACTAAATTTCAAAATGAAAAAAGAAGGACTAAGAGCTTCATCGTATTCTGATTCTAGCAAGCATGCAACTCCTCAATACACTTTACAAGCACATTAGCACAAGAAACTACGACTTCAAAACAGCAGTACAACGCAACACCTCTTGGTATTACCCCAATATGCAAACAAGCAATCAATTTTTCACTAAATTTCAAAATGAAAAAAGAAGGACCAAGCCAAGAAACTACAACTTCAATATTTTGAGGCATTCAGCTTCAATTCGACCAACCATTGTTTAATATGATGGCTACTATCAAGTTGCAAACAAATGCAACTCTCCGCGACTATAACTCGTCACAAAGTAATTAAAACCAACATTAACCATTAGTTCACACGAGAAATTTCCCACCCAATGCTTATTTCTCAAAAGATTCATCAGTAAGGGTTCATAAATTGAACAAAACCTATCGACTGATTAGGACTTAATACACCTATTTGATTGAAAGGCTACATAAAATTCAAAAATTAGTGCTTTACAAGCACACTAGCACAAGATTACCTCACGAGTATCGTCCTTGTGCTGCAACTCATCCGACAACCGGTGCAACTCCTCCTCTAGCTCCTGAACCCTGGCCTCTGCCTCCTTGGCCCGTTCTTCAACCTCGTTCCCAAAGTCCATCAATGCCTCCCTATCATGGTCGTACAGAGAGCACTCTGTTTCCAGCTTCTTACACTCAGCCAGCAAATTAGCACATTCTGCCGCCAACTTCTGGTTCTCTTCCACAAATTTCTTCAAAGCCTGTGCATTCATGCACGATTCGGCCTGCATATTTACATGGACAGAAGAAACCATCCACACCCATAAGCTATCATCCCGGAAAAATAAAAAATAAAAAAACAATTTGACAGACTACATTGATTGGACACCGCTGGGACTGCCTACGCAGAAAGTATACCGATTAAACCTAGGAGAGGAACATATCAAAACACTTGAGGAATTATCATCCAAAAAGACATAAAATGCGGCATCTTACCCTAGCGCGCTCAATGAGGCCGTCTTTCTCGTTCAATCTTGAGTGCAAGAGCGAGCACTCCTCGCGAAGCCGTTTCTGAACCTCCTCGGAAGCGCGAAGCCTCGATTCGAGCGTTTGGGTCGACACGGAGAGGCCTAAGGTGTGATCGATCGCATCTTTGATGTACTCATCGATTTGTGGGGGAAGATCCATTCTTTCGTCGCCTCCCGAAACCCTATATCCCCGGAGGCTGGTCGGTGCAAGAATTCAGAGAGAGAAGACGAAGTTGATGATTAAAAAGCGAGGAGGACAAGAGATTGGGAAGAATTAGGGTTTCGTCGAACTCGGAATGCTGAAGCGTTTCCCCTGGAGCGCTGTCTCTGAAGAGATTCAAATTGGAAAGGGTCTAGCCGTTTGAGACCGAGCGTATTTAAGGTGGATCCTCGTTGAAAAATAATAAAAAACAAACAGAGAAATCAGAAAAAAAAAATTAATTAAGTCATTTTTGCTAAATAGGATATGATTTCAACAACAAAAATAAAGGGAAATTTGGTCATAATCAGGTTGCTTAGCGTCGTAAATTTGTAAAACCCTTTTATGAATTTTAAAGGAGAAACTTTCAATTGGTGCATCACGCCCATTTATGTGATCTTCGATAGTAAAATAACGGATTAATATCGTGAAAAAATCCCAAACCGATACATCGTGACGAATTTATCTCAAATTAAATTTTTACCAAAAAAATCCAAACTGGAACACCTGTGATAAATTTACCATAAACTATTTTTTCGATTGCCAAAAATTTCAAATTGGTACATTTGTGACAAATTTACTTCAAATTATTTTTTTAACGACCAAAAAAATTAAACTGGTATACGTGTGATAAATTTACCCCAAACTATTTTTTCGACCGTAAAAAAATCTAGACTGGTACATCTATGGTAAATTTATCCCAAACTAATTATTTAGATCACCAAAAACCTCAAACTAACATATATGTGATAAATTTACCCTTCTTTAGCTTAAGTTGAATTGGATTAATACTACAAAAAATTTCAAATTAATATAATAGTGGGTAAAAACCCCAAAAGTATATATCGATAATTGTCACATGTCATTCAACTGAACAATTTGACGATAAAATTTAACGAAAATTAAAAGTGAGTAAATTTATCACAAGTGTATTAGTTTAGGGTAAATTTGATTTTTGGTGGTCAAAAAAATAGTTTTGGATAAATTTGTCACGGAGTGTGTGAATTTGGAGTTCTTTTGTGATATTAACCCTAATATAAAAGTTACGCTTTTTTCGCTTAATGTCTTGAGTAATGTGTAATTAACCTTAAAGAAAAATCGAACGACAAGAGACATGTTACTCTCGTGTGGTTCAATGAAAGCGGCACTAACTCGTTGGCGTACGAAGGAGATTAGCACGGGATTACTTCTTAACATTTTGACGGTCAAAAATCGAGTATTTAAAGCTTTATTTTGGCTGATCTTATTAATAACACTTGAGATGATGCAATTAAATCATAAAATTCACGGTCGATGGGCTCCCTATATCAAAAACTTGGACTTGCCTTCCACTTGAATTTTCTTTCGACCCACAAAAAAAAAAAAAAATACAACGCAAGTTAATACAAAGAAAAATACACAAACTCACATACTTCACATCCTCGATTGTTATTTCATAACTCCCCACTTTCATTCAGTCCATCAGACGACCTTGAAGGATGTAAGCTTAGTGAGATGCTCCCATGGCTCCTTCCGGACGACAGCCTCGTACTTATTCATCAGATTTCCGTCCCCCTCGGCAATGACAAGCCGGTAATTGATCTCGGATACGGTTTGAGACTCTACCTTCAACAGTCTCTGAAACTGCAGGCTAGCCTCGGACGACTAACTGTACTTGGTGACCGTGAATTGGGCCATCTTTTTGACATGTACGCCGTTGATTTCCTTGATCGGCCGCCATCCTCTGAGCTGAGACTTTCGGCCGGTCGCGGCGATGGCCGCTGGAGGGAAGATGAATATGATGAGGAATGGAGGTTCCATCTGTGAGATTGTATGTGCTGATCGATGGCAATTGCTTGTTGGCTTAATAGCTACTTTTTCGTGTATCCGATTAGATAAAAGCAAAGAGGGTTTGACGTCACCTAGTATTAGCAATGAAAGCGACACGGTAGGATCCGACAATCAGAGCGCGTGGAGCGGTGTCCATGTTAAAAAAATCCGGAGATGGCCGGAGGACAGGGCGTCGGCAAGCTTCGGAGACGGCGAGGACGTGGTGGCGGGCGGGGCAGCAGCGATGGTGGCTAGGGGTGGAGCTCACGACTTGGACCCCGGAGAGAGAACGACATGTAGGGGAAGAGACGAGAGAGTTGAGATTTTGGTTTTTTCTTCACTATTCTTTTCCGTTTTGTTTTCCAAAAAATTCCATCATAGTCCCAAACTATGATACAAATATAGATACCTTATTTTTTATGACCAAACCCGAAACATTTACCAACTTAAAGAGACGTGATAGTGAAAATCAAAACATCGAAACAAACATTGACCGGCAGAGTCAGTTCCTCAAACCTTGCTTTGACGATTGAACGATTTGGGCTTGAAGACGATCCGAAAACACAACGCGAGAGTCGAGACTTGGCTCTGATTGAATCGATGCATGTATTATTATTAAAATAGGACGTATGATTTGCCTATCTGAATTCGGACATCTGGTTATTTAAAAAAAAATTTATCGGGTACAAACCAAAATTCACTTTAACACAACATAATAAAAACCCAGCTAGGTCTTCTGATCTTGTTCATCCGTTCCTTTGGAGATTCCGACATCTCTGTCGTGAACAATGCTTGGCTCCATGAACGAATCTACATCCTTCTCCACTTCCTCCACCTGCAATTCGATTTTATTCGCACCCGATTAAATTTAGCAATTTATATAGTCATAAAATTTAATCCCCACTGAACCCACCAGTAGCGGGTGAAAATGAGAATTGCACAAGAAACAGCAGTAAACCCCAGTCGTTATAAACATGGTTCTGCACTAGGAAGCACGGACCCTCTAAGGAGGCCTCTGTATCGTTTTGGACGCACGTCGGTGTCCGACGCTCGACGGACACGTGATCGGCGCTCCGGACACACGTTACGACGACCCAATAGTCCAAGTACCCCGACACGCCATTCCGATGCACACCGGATTAATTTTAAACATTTTCAATAATTCAAAATGCAAATATATCAAAAATAAATATATTAAGTCATATGCGTCCAAAAAATCTAATTGTGAATCCCTAATGTAAGAAGAAACTCACCGCTAATATTTTCATATAATAATAATCTATATTGACACCTTTAAGTAGGACTAATTACATGGTCAACTCAAAAGGTTACCAGCAAGTGGATATAACTTGTACAAAGATTCTCCATGTTTATATATAAAAAAAAAATTAGAGAACTCTTTTATCTTAATATAAAAACAGAAACTTGCAAAATGAAAACAGGACCTTATGCACGTGATTAGGCGCCCTTTACTCACAAAAGCCCCGATTCTAGTCAACATTGTTTTTTTTAAGCACCAAATTGTATAATCAAATTGGCAGATCTAGACGTTCTGCAACAACTATTAAGCAATGTTGCAAATTGTACTAAACTGGGATTAACTATTGAAGAAAGAAGAACGCGGGATTAGGTGAGAGACCTTGTCGATGATGTCTCCGGCGAGATGAGCGTCCTTGTCCGCCGTCTCGGCCAGATGCTCCACCAAGGTCACCGCGTCTTTCAGTTTTCCGTCCGGGAGATGCTCGGCGACCTCCTCCGCCACCTGCTCCACCTTCTCCGCCACCTCCTCCACGAATTCCGTCACGTGGCCCGCCTTCGCGACCACCGCTTCAACCTCATCTGCCAAGAATTTCAAAGTTAATTTTCCCATGTTCATCCCGGTCATGCTCAGATTTTTTTCAACAATGACGAGCTATGGATTGGAGACTCACTTTTCAGCTTCCACAGGGGACCCCATTTGTTCCTCCAAAAAGGCAGAATGAACGATACGAACACCCCCAGAGCCCAGAATTTCCTGCCATGTGAAGAACTAATTCCAGTTTCAGCAAGAGCTAACGGCAAGAAGAAAAACCATACAAATTAGAACTTACCAAGAACTAGGAGAAGGATCAGATGGAAGATGAGGCACCGGATCGACGCTGCTCCGAACAGCCACGTCCCTTAGATTAAACACATCAGTTCTAAATCTGTCCATATCTAGTCGGAAGAACTTATCCTAGAAATTTACACCTGAAGCCGTGGATAATGAAGACAATGCTCACCTTGTTCGAGCGCTTTGTCGGGCACCGAGAGACATCATGCCCCGGCTATCCGCGAACAGGCAATGGTCCATCTGTCTCGAAGTCACGAAACGGCTTCTCCGACCGGCATCGAAACCGGTCAAACCGTGGGACAAAGTTATGAGCCTCGCCGTCGACATACGTGTCTCTGTATCTTGGGGACTATATGCAGCCTCAAGCGGTCTTGCTTCCAAGCTGATGGGTTTGAAGTTTTGAGAAAGAGAAAGGAGAGGGTTGGGATTTGGAGAGGAAAGGGATCGTGAGCGAGGGAGATGTTGATTATCGGATGGAAACGTGGGACAATGGACGAAGACGAGGAATATGTTACTGTCAAGGTTATCATATACAGATCAATAGTTTATGCATAAAGTCAAGCATTGGAGTTCGGTCTCTTCTTTTTCTAGGACACGTTTCTTAATGTGAATTTGAATGTCATAAGCGTTTGCGTGGGAAGAACCACCTAACCCGCTTGAGGTTTTACTCAGTCCATGTTGGTTTCCTCAAAGGCTCTTATCTATTATCATCACCAGCTAAGCTATAATACAGCCCCCCACCTTCCCTTTTATCTAATTTAAAGTCGTGAAGAAGCTTCAAGGGTTGACATGAAGACGTATTTTCCAAATTTGAACAAAATTGAAACAAATTGTCAACGTCAATCTCGAGGGCCTTCACTGCCCTGCCGGCCGTGGACGAGGCCTTCGTGGCTGGCGAGGGTCGCCGATGACCCTCCCTAGCAAAGGAAAAAAAAGGAAAACAAAAGTAAAAAGTTTGAACAAAAAACGAACAAAATTAAAATTAAAAATCGTCCATGTTAGCGTCGGCCTTGCCATGTAAGACGGCCGGCGTCCATGTTAACGATTTTCGGCCAAAATTAACCAAATGGACTCAATTGACCAAATATGAAAATGTTTAAATTGGCGAAATCGCAAGATTAAGGACTTTTTGGACAACTTTCCCGGTAGGTCGGTCGTTGATCATTCTCTTTTTCTTATGCTCAGTTCACTCATTTGGTTTCGACTTCACAGCATCCTCATATCAATGATTCTAGCATGTTTTTTGAACCGACAGTATTGGAAGGCCAATGTAGATCAATCTTAATTGAGGTCGAGGACAATGCCGGTCAGTTCGGGAGAGACGGAGGGTCCGGTCCATTGGAATAGGTTCTTCCTGGATAGACAATCCACGAACAAAAACCAGATACTACAATCTTAGGTTAGCGAAAGGCAAACGTTAGCTCCTTTGGACTAGCGGCGTAAGAATGTGTTTGGTGACACTATTGCAAGTGAAATCAAAGTTATGTAAAAGTCGAAAACAAAATAATTGAGATGTTTGGTATTTGACAAAATCTATTCTCACTGCTTGTCTGAAAAAAACTTCTTCATCTTCAACGACAAAAGCTTTATAAGTTTCTGAGTTAATCTTAGTACATTCAATTAATTAAAAAAAGTTTTACGCTCAATGTCTTTTCCCATAGTTCTTTAACCCCAAAGTACGCGCTCTCTTCCACTTGTCTTGCTAGGCACGACCCCCACGGACATCTCCTTAGGCTACTAGAGTCGACAATAGGTAAAAAGGAGGAGGAGGAGGAGGAAAAAAAAATCCAAATAATAGCTCCGAAAGTTGACCTCATTTTAAAAAATAGCGTGAAATGCTTCTCTTTATTTTAAAGAATGGTCGACCAAAGACATTTTTGTCATTTGCTTTTTAATTTTTATTTTTTTCTTTTCTCTTTTTTCCCCTTTCTTGCGGGTGGCCGGCCCCTGGCGAGGGCCTCACTGGGCGTGGCCAATGGATAAGATTGCTCACTAGCAAGTGGTTAGAATCCTCAAATTAAGAATGGATAAGATTGTTTGTTACATATGTAAATTTTCCTTTGATTTACTTCCTAATGAAGAGAATCTTGATCCTAATAATGTAAGAGGAAAATGACATAGATGGTCCTTAAACTTTAATCTAATGTGCAATGTGATCCATGAACTTTCAATTTGTTGGTCCCCGAACTTTTAGAATATATTCAACCTAGTCTTTGAACTATAAGAAAATGTCTAATGTCGTCCCCGAATTTGAATTAATAGAAGGACTCGCATTGAACATTTTTTTTATAGTTCGGGGACCGAGTTGAACATATTCCAAAAGTTCAAGGATGATATTGATCAAATTAAAAATTCATGGACCACATTGCACACTAAGCTAAATTTCGGGGACCATGTTGATCAAATTAAAAGTTCAAAAATTATATTACACGTTGAGTCAAAGTTCAAGGATCAATTGTGTCATTATCCCTAATGTAAAAGACTTTGAAGAGAACCGAGGGAGAGTTTGGTAGGCCATGCGTGGGTCTTCAACTCCATCAATGGTCATATATATGTATAATTATGAAAAGGGTATGAAAAATAACTTGGTAAAGTGGCTTCATGAGAAATTTGAAATGATAAATTGATGGGTCGTGTTCGGGTCGGATTCAACCTGTTCGATCCGAAACTTACCAGCTTTGTTATTGTTTTCTACTACTGACTATATGACAAGTGGAAAATATTAACCATCATCGTACTTTACTTAGGTACCATCATTAGGAAGTATTTTTCATGACTTAGAATCAACTTTGAATTTATTCGTACATAAAATAAATGATTGAGTGTTCATTATATTATTCCTTTTTTTTTTTGCAGGAGTATTTGATCTTGTGTAAATAATCATATTAAGCACATCATTTTCACAAATAAAAGGAGATAAATCCAAATTTTACCTCGAAAAAACTATTCAGGTTGTCTGGTTCGTGTTTGAGTTGGTTCAACTTAACGTGGCTCATACAACTTGAAGTCTTGAACTACTTATAATGGTACATTCGGGTTATGAAGCACTTGTCATATCATGCTTTAATCGAGTTTTTTTCCAACTCAATCGCACGAACAGGGCATCCGGCATTTACAGAATGGCCTGTTTAACTGGCTCAACACAACACAAGACCACCATGGAGTACGAACCGACTCTTCGCATGATGAACAAAATGGCTTTGACCTCGAGAAAACATGTTTACATGTAAGAAGGAGATCTTCCCTGTACGAAAGGTATCCAGCCTAGAGGAACAAGATGGAACTGCTGAAGCAAATGAAGTTTCAGCATGGCGTAACTCGTCACGTTTTATGCCGCACCTTATTATGATCACCACATTCCTAGGGCTTTCCTAACAGCCAAGGAGCCACATATATTCTCGCTTTCAACAAGGTGAATGGGGTTAGCTACTAGCTTAGCTGTGCTCGTGGCGGTTTCTGCTCGCGATGGCTTCCTTGTCGGAGTAAATCGCCGCTTAAAATTAGACATCAGTGGACAAGCCTGCTGACTCTTGGAAAAGATGTTGAACTTAAAATGAGATCGACCCTTTAGCAAATGCTCTCTTCCCGTGTCTTGGATATATTCCAATACACTACCCCCGGCTATGGAAAGCATGCTTTCTCTGTTAAAGATTTAAGGCCGGAAGAAACAGCATGGGAGTACTGTACTGAAAACCCGTGCGAACTTAGACGATACAGGACCGGTATAATGCGACGGAACGGGTGGTCTTCTAAAATCAAACTGCTCTTTTTCGCCGGCGAGGAGAAGGTAAACCCAAGAACAAACGTGTGTGGAAACTCGGAAGTTCTTTGAGGAGGGTAGTGAAACTGAGCAAATTATTCTTCACAAACATCACAAGAAAGAAAATGGTGAGATTGATCCGGTCGAGTTAGACGATGGGTCTTGCTATCATAACAATATTTTGGTGACCGTAAGAGTAACAATAAGTCATGGGCCACAATTTCTTAAAAAAGCTGCAATAATTTTTCATTATTTATTGTTTATTTTTTTGCGACTTGGAACATATCGTTAATTTTACGGTAGATTAAGGATAGTTACGTTATCATTTCTTTTAAATGATCAAAACTCATGTCAGTTTTTTTTTCCTTTGTTCTTGTCCATTAGGGGATCAAAAGTCTTAGCATGATAGGCACATTAGGTAGGACATAGAAGGTGACACACAAGTTCCAACAGCTACACTAATCTCTTCCTCTGTATCTAAATTATCCTAATGATAAATAGGTGGTGATTTTCGGCCTACCTTAAAAGTTAAACGTCATTTTTTTAAAAGGTACGGAAGACAACGACCTTATATTATAATTAATCATCCTTAATGAATCAAGTGCCGTTTCACTTTGCGACGGCCACCGCCCCAAAACATAAGTCAGCATGACCTCCCACTCTCCAAATTTTAATAACATGTCTCGTGAATGTTATTTCGAGACAACCTATAATTGTTGACAGATATTTTTATTAAGGCTAGTACCAAAAACAAAAAAAAAAACCCTTTTCGATTTTTAATTCTTAGGCGGGAGATTACAGAAGAAAAATTGCGTGGGCAAACGAAAAAAGAAATCACGGGAAAAAGAAAATCGGATCCTCTTGTACTAACGTATAGGGAACGCATCGGCAGTGCATTAACAATCACTGGATTAACACGTAAGTACAAAAAGCATCGGCTATAAATGGATGTGACCAAGGATTAACACGTAAGTGATGCGACAAAGAGGCTCGAGACTCTACCTCTCAAAAGGGTCGGTCTTGATCTCGCCGTCAATTTATAGTGATTCGCCTCTCGTGTTTTTTTTTTTTTCTTCTTGAATGGCAAGACTTTAATTGCTGGCCTAAAGCAGAAATTTTGCAAATCGAAAGGTGCAATTGTGCAAATACCATATGAGGAAAATCTTATCCAGTTCTTTTTTAGGGTAATATCGAATCAGCGACCAGCCGAAGCCGTGGGATGTAATAAATAGGGAGAGCAAACGGCATAGTGTTAAAAGGCAAGTAGTAAAAAAATGGAAAAAAGCGGAGAGCCAGTTGGAGATCGTGACGACGTCGTAGCGGGATGGTAGTCATTGACTTTAAACCATATCTCTCTCTTCTGTCTCCGTCGATCGAGCGAAAAGGATTAACCTTGTTTTCTTCCCCCTTCCAGTTCACACATCTCTCTCTCTCTGCATTCTTCGACAACCTTCGCCTCACTGATTCGCTACCGGCGATGGGCCACCGGAAGCTCCTCTACGGCGAAGCCCCCTTGGGCAACCCAGCCGCGAACCAAACCGCCTCCTGCCTGACCCCCTGCGACTCTTCCTGCCCCTACGGCTGCCCACAATTCTACTCCTCCCCCCCGCCGCCCGCTCTGCCCTACTGGCCTCCGCCTCCGTCCGTCCTACCCCACGACGACGGCTCCGGATCCACCCGCTTCCCCCCTGCCGTGATCGTCGTCGTCGCCCTCCTGGGCGGCGTCTTCCTCCTCGTCAGCTACTACGTCATCATAGCCAAGACCTGCCTCCTCCGCCGCCGGCGGACCCGATCTCGCGACCCCACGCCCTTGGACGGCGGGGGAGGAGGGGGCGGGGGCGACGGCGAGTTCGGCGACGAGAACCGCGTGGACCACCCGGTATGGTACATCCGGACGGTGGGGCTGAGCCCGGCGGCGATAGGCTCGATCGCGGTGTGCGAGTACCGTAAGGGCGAGGGACTGGTCGAAGGGAGCGACTGCACGGTGTGCCTGACCGAGTTCAGTGACGGCGAGACGCTGAGGGTTTTGCCCAAGTGCGGCCACGCGTTCCACGTCCCCTGCATCGACACGTGGCTGAGGTCGCACACCAACTGCCCCCTCTGCCGCTCGGCAATCGTCGGCCCCATCCCTCTCCCCCTCCCTCCTCCCGAACGCCTCTCTCAGCCTCTCGACGGCGACGGCGATCGCGCGGTGGGGGCTGTCGTCAGCGGAGGCGAAAACAGCAATGGAGCAGGAGCAGAGGAAGGGGTTGAATCTGGAGAATCTAATAGCGATGGACTGTCAAAGGAGATTGGCGAGGTGAACGGTCAGGACGGCCAATTGGGTTTGGTTGAAGAGGAGGCGGAGGAGGAGGAAGAAGGGGCTGTTCAGGTGAGAAGGTCGGTTTCAGTGGATTCTCCATTTCTGGTAATCGAACTGCACGGAGGTTCGGAACCACAATCCTCCGATGCGAACCCGAGCGAGTCAAGTACGATCGGCAATTCCTCGGCGGATCGTGCCAACGCGAGCTCTCACTCTGCAGCAAGGTCGCTCTCATGGAGCGGGAGGCTTTTCATGCCGAGACACAACAATAACAGTCGGACATCATCAAACTCGACTCTTCCCCGGTAATCTCAACCGATTCCCCGATATTTATCTCTCTGGGTTTCCTCAAGTTCAATTGGGGGAGCACAGAGATATCCGCAACAGTGTCAAGAATCGTGGGTACGTCCATGATCGAGCCACGAGGAGCTCGGCTGAGAGGAACGCCCCAGTTTCTCCGATCCAGTGCCAGGGGTTATGCTTTTTAGTGCGTTGAGAACGTGAGAGAAAGTGTGAATGCATTTTACTTATGGCTATACAATGATTAAACAGATGGAAACGGACAAAGTAAACATGTTAATCCTGTCTGCCTCTTGCCTTCGCTCTCCGCGAAGAAGACGAAGTTACAAATTTTTGTTTTGCATTCGTGTCTCGTTCTGGGTAATATGGGGAGCTTTTACCGGTTTTTCCAGAGAATTTTTCAAAGTCCATGGAAGGGAAAACTGATCAGAGAACGCAATGCTTTAAACACCCCTAATCTAGTGCTTTAAATGACCATTATAGGTTAATTTGATTTTAGTGTTGTCTGGAAGATTTCTGCTCTGATCAGGAAATGGGTCATTTCTCCAAACTTTTTGCAACATATCGGATTACGGAGCAACTAAGAATCTAACACTTGCGTATGCATGGGACCTACTGAAGTCTTGTACATCAACACATACATTTTGTACCTTAGAATTTCTCTCCAAAGTGGAGAAATTAACTCGCGAGATGTTTAATTACGTTTTGGATGTCGCAGTGACTTAGCTAATAGTAGATTAGACGAAAGAAATAGCCAATTCAAGAAAAATTCATAGCAAATCAAACTTAGGGAAGAATCTTCAATATCATTATGGCTCCATTTATTTTGCGAAAAATAATGATTTAGAAAATATTTTCCTAAAAGCGATCGCCTATATCTCTTAAAGAAATGGGTAAACGAAAAATATTTTCATCGTCCACAAAAATGTTCGGATGTAAATTATTATTGATAACGAAAATATTTCCATTGATTGATTATTTTGAAGCGATACAAGCGATTATTTCTAAGAATTTTTTTTTCGAATCATCCATTTTGCTACGAAACAAACGGAACTTACATTTAGCTTGATTTTCTCAATGTGTTTGGTAATAGAATTTTCTAGCCATTTATAGAATTGGGGAGTAGTTTTTGTATGTAGCACAACCCAATTGTTGAAACTATACTCTAGGAAAAGCTAAAAAATTGTAGATGCTAAATTCAGAAAATGATTTTTTTTTTTTTTTTGGGGGTCAAGGGAAAAGTATAAATTTATAGAAACCTTTAGGTTGGTCATGTTTCAACTACTCTGTCTAGGTAGAAATTTTTAGCAACATATGATTAGATAGAGATTAGAGATGCTTCCATAACATTAGAGAATAAGTAAATAAATAAAAAAAGACATATGTGTGCGTAAAAGCATTATTTATCAACGTGCCCTCATAGTTTTTCTATTTCGAGTGTAGGAGTGCCTTGCCCGTGCGCTACTTGAAAGTCGAACGCACAATATTCTGATGGTCGACGCATTTAAATGTGATAAAATGTGTCCATTTCAATGGTAAATAAAAAAAAATTGTGACTCCTTGACATCGGATAAGATCCGGCATTTATTGGAGCATCTATTGACGAATTTATCCCAAATTATCATAAAATGGCTCTTTTGTCTGAGTCCTTACTTGATGCTTGATAGGTTTCGCTGTAATCTTCGTTTTAGGTTTTCCATCCGTTATAGCGTTTAGGATTCAATTATTCAATAATAAAGATTCTTCTTGTGCACATAAATTTTAACACGTGGAATTGATTAAATTTCTTCGTAAGTTTTCGTTTAGCTAAAATAATTTTTTCGGTTCAATAAATCCCGGGGAAAGAAATAAAAAATTCATCAAAACGGCTCCGTTATTGCATTGACGGAGCAAATAGTCCGGTGTTTTGCATTGGTTTATAATTTGTGTGAATAATTAAACCATGTAATATAGGCAAAATTCTCTTTAAGAACTCGATTTCCCGGCGTTATCTGATTTAGATTCTTTTTCCCTTTTTTAATCACGAGCAAAATTATGAAATTTTCCGTCATTATTCGATTGGGAAAATTATCCAATTATATTCTCGAAATGATACTAGTGCATCAGTGACTTGAATTTGAGTGCACGACGGCGTCCCATTCTCGCATTCATCAAGAATTCCAAAGGACGAAGTTGCCTAAACTTGGATGCGGGTACCCTGTTGTACTTAGCCAAAAGGACCAAAACGTCGTCCCATTGATTAATCACTTGATCAAGACCAGCTGCTCAATTAGACTTTCCGCATATTTTCTAAGATTAAATCGGTAGTTTGATTGATTAGAAGTAGGTAATGACAATGTATTAGTTTCGAAGAGGTTCATTCGTCAAGTATTGGCTCGAAACAAGATCGTAAAATGGCCCGATGCCTTTTATTTTCTTCCTTCTGATTTCAAATAATTTAGGGAGGCGGGCACAAAGAATCAACCGTATAGAGACTCGGGAAATACTCTGGAAGGCTCATGAACTGTTTCGGTCTAGACATTTGGCCCCGCCTTTTACCCAAAAAAAGTTTACACGCGATCGATGAGATTTGCACGCGGATCTCCATCTATTTAGCGCCGCTTTCCTTTCTCTATTTTCTCGACCAATGCTTTGGATGAGGGATTCCCATCATTGATCTGCTTCAACAGTTTAGTATCACAACGGGCCGTGCACGATCTGTAGAGGGTTAACTTAAATTAGGGACAAATCTGCACGGTTATCCATTTGGAAGACGAGACATGGCCTACCCCTGATCACCTCTGGACTCTGGCAGACTTCAGGTTGGTCCATGTCCTTATGACATGTGGCCACCTATCATTAATCCATTTCCTCAACATCACCACTGGTTTTATCTTTCTTAACTTAATCGTCTAATCGAGATAAAATTGAATATGATAAGATATGCAATTCATAAATTTTATTATTTACTATGTGGTGAATCACGGTGATGAAAGTCGGATATTTTCATATTTCATTCTTTTTTTTTTTAAGAACTGCATATCAATGTAAATAATAAATATGCTGTTATTTATTGCTGTCGAAAAAAAAAGATTGTCATTTTTATCATCGTTACCTCCCAAATCCAATAAAGGAAATGAAAAAGGAAAATCCAAAATCCGACTGCTTTAGATAATATGCATATTATTTGTTCAAACAACTTATTGGTCGAGATGTAAGAAAGGCTGTCAATTGGAGGAAAAAAAACCTACACATCGTATTCTCCACAATATTTGCCAGGCGAGACAGTAACGAGACCATTCAAAACCCCACAATGGCTGATTTGCTTTTTTTTCTACCGTAGGGTTTCTCTCCCTTCTGCGGCAGCCTCCCTTCTCTTTTCTGCAGAAGCTTTTCCGAACCCTCTCTCCCTCCCTCCCCATCTCCCTCTTTTCTATATCGTTTTAGTTTTTCCCGTACTTGTTCCTTTCAACAAATCTCTTCGCTAATTTTGTGGGGTTGCGATCGACATCTAAATCCTCTGAAGATCGAAACGCAAGTGCCTCGAGAGAATCTGTTTGCTTCGGCTTTAGGTGTTTGCTCCAGATTATCAAGTGTTCGCAAATTGTCAAAGCCTTTTTTGTCAATCGGCTTTATTTGAAAGTGATTTTGTGATCAATAGGTATCCTTTTTCAGTTACTCTCTCCCGATCTAAATTTAGATTTAAATTTGTGTGTTATTCTATTCCGATCTAAAAATAGATTTGGGATTTGCAAGGTGTTTTTTATGCTATTTCATCCCGTTAAGGTTGTTATTATCTCTATGTAGTGATGGTCTTGAGAACGTCGAACCTGGCATGCACCTCCTTTTGGCAAAACGGTTGCTATTAAAGATGGACTTCTCGGTGTGTGCTCATCATTGATGATGATGCGAGATTAGGTGAGCGGCCGCCGATTGTGCTTGGACGCAATATCAAATTCGTCCTTGAAGAATGATTGAGTTTCTACAAACTCGATCGAGTTGATTCACTTTTCGGATTTACTTATTTTTTGGGATTTTCATTTTTTATTTTGAAGTAATGTATGTCTTTTTGATATGAAATGAAGATCTTTCTTCCGAAAAAAAAAAATCGAATCATCGGACCTAATTTATAAGATAATAATGTAGGGCTAGAATTCAAATGATAAGAATCTCATAGATTCTTACCGAATTAACTCATGGTTAATGGCGAGAATGCACGAACAAAAGTGTCGTGGACTCTTTCTCACGGTGCGCAAAAGGAGACATGTTCCAATAGCCAATCCATGATTATTGCATGAGTTAAAGAGCTCATTGGAGCAACTTAAAGTCACATAATCAATTGTGGAAAAAAAAAAAAAAACGGGTTACAACATAAATCAGTTAGATAATGCCATATCTAGTCAGAGAAAGAATGCATGATCATTCATCTAGCACGGTATTTCGACTCTCTCTTGCGGCTTTCATGATCTTAGACGTAAGGATCGCCGTTTCCCCAATCTTGGCAATGAGTAGGTGATGATGCACAATTTTCATTTATGGCAATGTGTCAACTCTTATGACAGGATGAGCCTATTTTCTTCAGGTCTATTTACTTAGTAAAAGCCCCATGCAGAATTTGGTCATGCAATTGTAAATGGACATATTTTCATTGTAGGCCTATTTTCATTCCAAATTCGCCGCCCTCGCCCAGGGGTTGGCGACCAACCCTCGGTCGGTGGTCGGCGGAGGTCGCCGGCCCTCGCCACCGGCCATTTCAACAGAAAAAAGAAAAACAAAAAACAAAGAAAACGAAAGAAAATAAATTGACAAGAAATGAAATAAGAAAATCGATAGAGCCTAAAAACACTATTTAGAATTGTTCACGTCGGTGTCGTTGTGCCTGGGTAGAATAGCCGGCGTTCACATCGATGATTTTCGGCTAAAATTGATCGGATGAACTCAATTGGACAAAACGTATAAAGGTTTAGGATACGAGTCGGCACAATTTAAAAGGCCTATGATTGAATTGACAAAAGTACAATAAGTTTAGAATTTTTGAGCAATTTTTTTATGATAGAGGAATGACCTATTTAAGATACGGGCACCAGTGATCAACAGGCAAGTGCACGCGCACGAGCAATTTAAGACATCAAAAAGCACCCACAGCACCTCAGATTTTGAAGAGGAGAAGATCATTGGTAACAGATCAATATTTATAGTAGCTATTACCTAAGTCTGAATTTGTTACAAATTAGATTAGCTTTCCCGAATTCAGACGTATCCTAGATTATAAGAGTTTCAAGTCTGTACTTTGTAAGTTTTTTACCTTCTCTACACAGTCCAGTCATCTCCTTCAGTAATCGAGCATGCATGGCATCCAAGATCGTAAGCCATCCGTTCTAATTCAAAAAAGAAAAAAATCTCACACGGTTTCCTTATTTATTTCCATTTTCCGTTTCCGCATTGTTTTAGTGATTCGAATTTTACGTAGTCCTGGAGGCTTGAAGGCATACTACGATCCATTTTTTGCTTATTTTGAAGTGAAATTCGGCAATTTAACTGTCGATTGATCATCCTCGATCGGATTTCAATCTCATCGAAATCATGTCATATCAAATTCTGATATCCAACCCTTGTCCGTCCGAGACTTTTTGGCTAAATCCGCCACAGAGGTCGGCGTAGCTCAATTCCCCGCTCGCCTTGTGGTCGACTAATCAATCGGCGTATTCCCACCAAAACCCCCGGTAGAAAGAGACAGAAAAAATGATAAAAGGATCGAAGCAGAAAGAAATCAAAACCTCGTGCGAGAATTTTGCCAGGAGTTGATCTTTGATGGGGCGCGAAGTCTTTCACCACGAATCGACAGCTCTTACGTTCAGAAAAACTATTGGTGGCTTCGCTTAACGTCTACGGTTCGTCGATCCCAATAGGAATATGCATCAGGTATCACCAAAGTCTCTCTCTCTCTCTCTCTCTTTTTCTAGCCGGTCGTTCATTGACATTGTCATGATTCTACGATAAGTTCGACATGGATGGAGCCCAGGTGACGTTCGAGATGATAAAGATTCCGATTAGTTTTTTGGCCTAATTCCCTATAAAAAAAAACTTAACTTTAAGGTAAGTCTCAAATTTACCAGAACTTTTCTTTTGCCTAAAAAAATCCTAAATTTAAGATCTAGCCTCAAATCTGTCCCGAACTTTTTTTTTTGTCTAAAAAAAATGACCAATTTTTACCCTAATCTCAAACTACCCAACCAATCCTCTGTCCAAAAATCGACGTTGGTCGTCTCTAATTTTGATTTCCCAAGACGGGGAGAGCTTTTTCTTGGGGTGGATTTATTATCCACGTGGAAATACCACGTCGGTCCGTACCTATCTTTTCATTACTTTGCTAATGTGCATTTTTTTTTCACTATGAAAATGCCACATCAATTTGGGATTCAACCATGGGATAGATTTGAGAATACATTGAAAAGTTATGATTTCTTTTAGACAAAACAAAATTCAGAGCATATTTAGGATTGTACCTAAAGTCTGAGGTTTTTCTGAGATAAAAGAAACAAATCGAGGTCGATTTGAGACTAAACCTAGAGGTGGGGGCCGTTGTTTTGGAAATAAGGCCCAAGTTTTCCTCCATGGTGATGACGTGTGCATATAAGTCAGCGTTCAGCAAATAGCTCTTACTTTTCCTGGCTTGGCTTGGTCTGAGGAAAAAAAAAAGGGAAACCAGCAGATTGTCTTGATCTAATCCGAGTTTGTTTGGTACAGCGTCACTAAAGATCGTTGTTGCATATGATATTGTCATCGAAATCTGCAGAACATTAGTTCATTGATAACGATTAGCTGACCATTGCATAGGCTCCGCTCTGCAGCCAAAATAAGGTTTGGCGCGCACGAAAGTCGCGACGCTTGTTTGCTCGGGGTTCTGTTAGCTCTTTGCTCGTTCTATATGTTCTCCACCAGTAAGTTTGCTTACGGTCTTAACACCCCTATCTTGTCGCGATCTTCATTTTGCTTATGAAGTGAAACTGCGTGATTAGCCCGACTTGGCGAGGGGATTAATCATGGCTTCCCTAGTAAAATCCATTGGAAAATCTTATACGCTCTTGGCAAAGCTAATTTGAGATGAAGAGGCTTGATCGTCCGGCCTGTAGATCCCCACCATCTACTGGGTCTAGTCGATTTCTAGGAAGAGCAGCCGACTGATTGGGTTTCTATAGTCGAGAATACTTTAAAGGCCCTTTCTTTATTCAACGCCTAATCTGTATAGATAGTTCAAATGGCTTGTTAGACTATTTGTTACCTCTTTTTCATGTCTTATATGCACAGACCCAATGGTAGAAACATGACATGCATTATCATTCTAACTTTGGTAAAAATTACCAAAAAAGTCACAAACATCTATTATACGGGTGCCAATCAAATCCTAAAGTTTTTATTTTGGCTAATTTAGTCTTAGGCTTTTTGATGATTTGTTAATGTAGTCCTTCCGATCAATTTTACTCCGTAATTTGTCGACGTGGATGCCGACCATTCTACATGATATGGCTACCCCTTAACTTAGATAATTTTTTCATTTTTTTTAAATATTTGAATTTGTTGTAAGTGTCTAATTTTTTTCTTTTCTTTTCTTTCTTTTTTCCACTATGGCCCTGTGAACTCATCGACTAACCCCGCCGGCAAGGGGACAAGAGCCGGTGACCCTTGTTGGATTTCAATAGAAAAAAAAGAAGGAAAAGAAAGAATTCAAAATTTTTAGAAAAATGGATAAAGTTCAGAGAATTTTTAAATCAATTACAAAAATTGCCGTAGGACGTTGACATTAGCTATTTGTAACAAAAATAGTTGGAAATATTACGTTGGGAATCTCTTCCCTTTTCTCTTAGGCTGTTTTGGTTCTCCATTTTTAGCTTTCTCCTCCCGTTTGGGAGCTTTTCTCTTTCAATTGAATCTAGATTTAGAACTTCGCTCTCCCGTTTAGGAGATTTCAATCCCAATTTAGTCTAAATTTGGGATTTTTTGCATGTATATTTTTGGAATTTTGCTTTCCTCAAGTTTTATTGGTGAATGATTCCAATTCCAAAGGAGAATAGAGGAGCTTTGTCAGGGGTTTCGCTCTCTTTTAGGTATTAGAAATATGTGATCGTTCAACCTTTGTACTTTGCTTGGCGACGGTGTTAAGGACGCCAAATCTAGGCACGCATTACCGAAAGACAAAGCCGTAGCAACAAATGAAAATCTCAGCGTATTATTTCTAATGAAGACAGATATATAAAGGTTCGATTTAGGTGAGCCTACTGCTCTCTTCTAATTCTAACAGCCTAACTAAGCCGAATTTCACTAGTTACACTTAGACAAAGACTATGACTAAAAGAAATGCCGCTGCTCTAAATACAACTACTATTTTTTTTTTTGTCAGAACAACTACTTGTGTTTACAAATGGGTGTATCGCTCTTGCTAACTGTTAAGAACAATTATTCAGATGTGCACCGCAAGCTTATGAAAAATAAGGATTCAGAAATCTCTCAACAATGCTCAAATTCTCTTGTGTTTTGTTCTTGTCCCACTACTTCAATTCTGGCCAATTTTTCTTCAATTTATGGAGCGCCAAGTTGGAACTTTGCGCCTTGAATCGTGTAGTCATTATATCCATCTAATTCGTCATTAAAAAAAAATGTCGCAGAAATAACTTGGAAAACATATGCAAAACCTCGCTCTAATGGGAGCGATCGATAAGATCTTTCATAAATGACAAGTTCGGATCAAGCCATCTCACCAACCTATTGAACGAGTTAGTCCACGATTCCTAGCATAAACAATCTTGGAACATCATGCTTTATTCTCGGGCCTTCGAATTTAGGAGCTCCAACGGTCGCTTTTCAAAATCGAGTGTTTGGTTCTACACGTTTCCTTCCGTAGTTTTCCAAACTTAGCGAAATCCGGCTCATACGCCCGTGGAATCTGAATCAAAACCTAGCTCTTCCGCTTCATCTCGAGGTAAGCCTCCCCCGCACACTTGACTAAATACATCAAAAATAGTCAGATTAAGTTTTTTTTTCTTCTTGTGATTAAAAGTCCTTTGCAAACATTTTCTAACCTAGGCAGCCCGCTGCCCGCCGTAACTCTTCTCTCTCCTTCGTCGCGTGAAATGAACCTGAAAAAACTAACGAAGATGCGGAACATGTGGGATTCCGTGTAGTTTGCATTATGTCGATGTCTTATCTTAATTCTTACTGTGTGGGTCCGGATTCTTGCTCCGGTCAACGGCTTGGATAGTCCGGCGGGGACCAGTGCCGGAAACTTCCCTTTGTCTTGATTGCCAAGCTCAGCGTTTTTCTCCGGGGTGTCCGAACTCCCCTTGCAATCGCAATTCCCGACGCAGTCAAATTCCAGGCATGCGGTTCTCTGCTTAATTTTTGTCCTGTCCTTTCCTTTCCGTTTGGACAAATAACAACAAAAATCTCAAACTATACATCTATAATAAATTTATCTCACAAATTCAATTCGACAAGAATTGAACTTCAAAAATTCAATTCTACAAAACGTCAAAATAATAATAATAATAATGTGTCTGTGTACACTCATCGCAGCCAAATTGTGATTTGGTTGAGCATGTTGGCCTTGAATGCAATAGTACATATAAATGGCCGGACAACGCAGGAACAGTTGCGGGCCTTGCGCTAAGTTAGTGTTAACATCTTGATTATAATTTCTTGGGGCCTAATATCCGAAAAAACCTTCAACTTAAACATTTGTGACAATTATATCCAAAACTCTTTTTTGCCTCATAAAAAACCTTCAACTTTTACTTTTGTCTCAATTCTACCGACCTAGTACCAAAAAAAAATCATCAACTTTTACAATTATATTAAAAAAATTTTCTAAAAACCTACTTTTCTTTTATCCCAATTCTACCACCAACAATCTTCCGTTCATAATCACCGTTAATTAATTCTACGTGGCTCGAGTTTTCTAGTCGAACTTACTAATGAATTTTCGAAATTTAGAAACAATATATTTCGGGGACGATGAGCTTTTAGATCGTTAGTCCAAATATCTTCATGTCTAACCATTTTTTAGGTTGTTGAGTCTTGAAAAAAATACGAAACATGCCGTTTTGACTAAGTTTATATCTCCTGACAATATATAGGGAAAACAAATTATAGAAAAGAAGTTCATGAGTTTTTTTATGTCCACTTTAATGAGGTGTAATTCATTAACAACGTAAAAATGCCACATGGGATTAACTAATGGAGATTATGGATGAAAGGCTAAAGATGGTAAAATTGGGACAAAAATAATAGTTGGAGGTTTTTTATGAGATAAAAAAGAATTTTGGATATAATTGAAACATATGCTAAAGTTGAAGTTTTTTTTATTTTTTATACTGGGAAAACAAAAGTTTATCGGTAGAATTAGGACAAATGTAAAAATTGAAGGTTTTTATGAGAAAAAAAATTTCGGTAGAATTGTCACAAATACTAAAGTTAAGAGTTTTTTTGGGTATTGGGCTAATTTCTTGGTGATGATTAGTCCGACCTTTCGGAAGACGTGGGGAATTAGTTTAATCCAAACCCAGCGCTTACGCATACTAATAGCGCTGCTTAATGTTCCGCCTTAAATTAAGATTCGAGACGTCATCTTTTCGGCATGAAATCAGACTCTATTTTGCATAACTAGAAGTTTACCCATTCTTACATGTGGGCCCTCGCCTACACAAAAAAGTCAAAAGCTCCTATTAGTCCTGATAAAACCAAATCAACAAAGCCTTCGTCTTGGGACCCACCCACCGTTTTTTGCTTCGTGTTCTCTATTTCCATTCTACTCAAAACTTCCCTCTATAACAAGTCTCAACCCTTATTAGGATGTAATTCATACTCTCCATCAATTAAAAAAAAAAAGTATGAAAGAGCCGCCTCGCCAAGGATCTTAAGAGGACTGTGTCCTATAAACGTCGGAGGCTTTTATAATTTGAGCTATATCCATTAATAATTTAAGATTTGGCCTATGAATAGTTAATTTTATATATAGTTTTTTTCATTTGTAATTGAGTGATATCATGAGAGGTGCGAGATCCTAATTTTAATAGAATCATTTGTTGAATATAAAATGTAATTTATGAGTGAATCCAAAATAAAGTTGTTTCTCGATTTTTGTTTTTCACTTTTACCTTTATTTTGTTGTGATTGTGCGGCGAATCCTAACACCCTCCGCGCCACTCCTCTCCCTCGATTCCTTTGTGCCGACACTGTATATAAAAAAAGGATGGGCATAAAAAATATTTTCATTATTAGTAATAATATATGTATGAATATTTTTCGTGAATTTGAAAATGTTTTTTCATGGATATTTTTAGAAAAATATTTTCAAAATTATTTATTTTTTCGTGGAGATCATAAATCTCTCCTATGAAACTCCCACGTGCGGTCGCAGGCGCGTGCCAGTAATCTCCTTCCCTGCCCCCTCCTATGCCCATCGTCCCACGAGGTCTATCATAAATACACGGCGTGGCAGTCCGGGCCAATCGCTCGCGCTTCCAAAAGAAGGAAATGGCCATTTGAGAAGAAGTTCGATTTAAGCCTTCTTCTCCCTCCCTTTGCTTCGCTTCGAAGCGCCCAAGAAAATCATTGTCGTCGTCGTCGTCGGGGCCTAAAGGCACGGGCCAATCACTGGGCATGACCAATCCTTCACTCCATCTCACTCTCCATCACAGCCTTTGGATTTGCATAGGTTCCGCTCATGGCCTCCCTAGTGTGCTCAAGCTGCTGCTTCTCTTGCTCCTGCCAGTTCACGCCGCTTCCCAGAGCGACACCGCACCGACCACGACGGCCGGAGCTCCCCCGCCGGCCGACATGTACGCGTACAGCCAGAGGTTCAACCCCTCCATGGCCATAATCATGGTGGTCCTGGTCAGCGCCTTCTTCCTCATGGGCTTCTTCTCCGTCTACATCCGCCAGTGCGCCGACCGGCGCTACCGCGGCGGGGAGGGCGGCGAGCCCTCCGGTCCCTACGCGTTCGGGCGGCGGTCGCTGCGGGCGGCGCGTGGGCTCGACGCTTCGGTCATCGACGCCTTCCCCACGTTCCTGTACTCGTCGGTGAAGGGGCTCAAGATTGGGAAAGGGTCGCTGGAGTGCGCGGTTTGCCTGAACGAGTTCGAGGACCACGAGACGCTCCGCATGATCCCCAAGTGCAGCCACGCGTTCCACACCGATTGCATCGACTCTTGGCTCTCGTCGCACACCACGTGTCCCGTCTGCCGGGCCGACCTCGTGCCCAAACCCGGCGAGACCCTCCCTCCGACCTCGCAGCTACCCCACCTAGACCAGGCACCCGACGACAGTGGTCCGCAGGATCATGTCAGCGTCCATGTACGTCCCCACCACGATGAGCCGCAAGCGACGAGTGAAGGAGCCAAGACATCGCCAAGGCGGGACGCGGATCTTACAGCCAACGAAGGCGTGCCGCTTAGGTCGGGGTCCACCGGGATGCGCCTCGCGAGGATGTTCCTTTTCCCGCGGTCGCACTCCACGGGCCACTTGCTGTCGCTCGTCCGACCGGGTGACGACTGCGAGCGTTTCACCCTGAGGCTGCCCGAGGACGTGCGGAGCCGGATCATCAACGACACGAGGCTGGACAGGGCGAGGAGCTGCGTGGCGTTCCCGCGGGCGAGCAGCTCGAGGACCGGTTACCGGAGCGGGAGCGGCCAGCCCGGCGAGAGGGATCCGTTGATCTTCGAGCGGTTCGACCGCGCAAGCCGGTCGGGCAAGTGGGCGTTCTCCGCGACCCCGCCGTTCATCTCCAGAACCGGCTCAATAAGGGCCGCGGGGAGGCAAGCCGGTGGCAGCGGGGACGAGTTGGGTACGAACCCTCTGAGGAGCTCTCCGAAGTCGGATAAGCCGCCGCCGTTCGATAGGTGGTTCGTGGGGGAGGGACGTGGAGGCGGGTGAGCGGTCGACCGATTGTCTTCGGCGGCTGAGTAGTCAAACTTAGACGGGAGACTTGGACCTGAGGTGGTTTGATTTTTTGTGTGCATAGTTTTTTGGGTTATTTTTTTCTTTTTCTTTTTTCCCAGTTAATTAATTTTGTTTGCGTGGGAAAAACAAGCGGGTCTTTGTACAAAGTCATCGACGGTGGTTTTGCGATAGGATAAGGGGGAGAGAAATGCAATGGATATTCTGAATTTTGATTACTCGTTGATCAAGACACGTACGACAATTTTCTTTAGAACAATTCCATTCTTAATCGAAAGTCTGAACAATCTTAGGTGATGTGATGTGATGGTTACTAGACAGAAACAGCCAACCTGATTAGCTTTGTTTATCTTTATATTGAAATGTCGTCGTTTGAAATTGGCCGGTGCTCCGACCCAAAAAAAAACATATATGGCCGCTGCTGTGCTGCTGCCATTTCATTTATGAAGAGCATGTTTACTTAAAGGTATAAGTGGAATCGCCCTTCCGTTGTTCGTTCCTTCAATTTCTCGGACTCACCTCAGTAATGGAGACCTTCATGTCCCGGCATCCTCGAAATAAACGTTGGCAGATCTTTTGCTGATGGAACGAGCGAAGGTGCTACTGCCCCGTCTATGCTCATGCAAGCAAGAGGCGTTCGCAGTAACTTCAAACCCTAGACCACTTCGAAGGAAGATCTAACTTGCGTTTCGAGCTGGAGTTAGATCGATTGGAACCTATGTTGTATCGACACGCAACACGAGACACGTCAAGACACGCCGACACGAAATTTTCGTGAAAAAAATAGAAAATTTCGATACGTTGGGACACGTTATATATTAAATGTATATTTTTTATATATACATGTATATTTAAAAATATCGGCGGTGAGTTTTTTCTTCTTCTTCTATTAAAGATTCATCATTAGGTTTTTTTAGGCTGATTGAGTGTATTAATTATGGGGTGGTTGTACATATGACTTACTTGAATATATTTATTATAGATTTATATTTTGACACATAATTGATTAAGAATGCTTAAAATTGACCTCGTGCGTGTCGAAATAAAATTGACCCCGCGTATGTTAAAATGGCGTGTCGGGATGCTTGGCTCGCGTGTTGCCGGGCGTGTCTAGAGCTCTAATCATATGTCGATCGCATATCCGAGAATGCTCGACATGACCAACACGACACGCATGCGTCCGGAGAGTATTTGTGTAGCATAGATTCGAACTGGCAATTATGTTAATTGGTGCAGAGATCAAGTTGGACGGGAAGCAAATTTGAAGTCAGCTCATCGCCGGAGAGAGTGTAACAAAGTTGCAGACTGAATTGTAAAGGCCCAACAACAAAAGGCTCAGCCCACATTCCTTACCTGATCACTCAATCGGTTAGGCTCCATTCGAAAGCCTTTTGCAAATGGCCTGACCCGTGGACAAACGGTGCCTAAGCCCAACCGGCAAAGGCCTATGCAGGAGAGACGCTCTTTTTGTGTGTGCGTGTGCGCGTGTGTACATGCTCCATTTTCTCATTCTCTCATCTCTGAACAGGAGAAACCTTTTTTTAGATTTGCGTTGCTCACTGAATGTGGTAATACTGTTATCTCAATTCGTAAAAATATAACACGAATAAAGATAGCTCATTAGCAGTCGATAATTAGAAAATAATCACATGGATAAGACCGGTAACACTTTTTAATAACAACCAATCCAGTGCATAATCTTTACAAATGAAAATGCTGAATTGCAATTCAAGTACAGACCTACTTGATTGGAATAAAATGCCAGTTGTTGGGTAGTCGATCAGAATTCTTGAAGTCGGCAATTAATTTGTATATTGATATCTTGGTAGTCGATCGGCAATCATGAATTGACAATCGACAGCTTGCCTTTGAACCGATAACTTCACCATATAATCGGCAACTTCAACACAAGAGATGAGGCGTGGCTATCCCAACCTCAAACCCGTTTGCATTAGCACTATACAAATAGGATATTATCGAATACTTCTTGAAATCGGCATAGGCACATTAGAGGACGACTCCAACAAAAACTAGAGGAGTCTTTTGAGAAATTATCTTATCATTTTTTCTTCTTGAAGTATGAAGACACGTCTATTTATAGATAGGGAATACAGTCATATAAAACCGAAAGGACATGAACTCAAGAGTCATGTCGGTTAGGGTCCTATTAGTTGTGTCATTAACCCTTGATTAAAACAATAGTAGAGTTAGTAATTGTGATAGAATGAAAAGTCACCGGAACCAAATGGACACGTGAATGAAATAACGTCTCACTAATATTGAGCAATTAACACCCATAATTACGGCAAAGGTCTCCTTTCTCTCCTTGTCGGTCTTGGCCGATCGTCCGGTTAGTATCCTATGGTTGGTGTCTTGGTGTGGTAGTACTTCGCTTAGCACGCATATCCGATGTTAAGAATTATTAGGATCTTTTACAAGAAAGAAAGAATAAAAGTGGGTTGTGAGAAAATATAAAACTCGGTTGTGCTTATTAACAATACAAGTATGTACATCAAGGCCACATCTAGTATTGTTTTTAGTGGTAGGTTAGATAGGATATGATATGAAATATAAGAATTTGTATTCTATCTTTGTTTGATGAATAGAAATAATAATAAAGTCGGACATTTTCCATGTTATCACATCCATTATTTGGTATAAACGGCATATCGTATAAATGAACTTAAAAATTACACAATGGAGATGATAGATCTCTTCATACTCTTACCAACTTTATTTTCTTTGCTTCTTTTTTTTTTCCTTCTCTTAATTTTAATTCTTTCCTTCCATATTCTCTAATAAAATTTTATTAAAGAGAAAATACACTAATTTACCTGAAATACAAAGATATCTAAAGTTGTGTAAACACAAATATCAATATAATCAACTTATATTATAAGATGAAAAAAAAAAGCTGAGTACATAAAAATATGAATAAATAAAAATAATATTATTTATATCTTATATTTTAATTTTTTAATTTAAGAAGCGTGCCATTCAAGGAAAAATAAATTTTATGTTATGGTTATGAGAAATCATATCTACCTTTGTCCCACTTTCTTTCTCATGGGATAATTTTATCCGGATTATATCCCTCTAATATCCTTCTTTGCCTTGTATCGAGCGGGCACTAAACACACGATATGATGAATTTTATCTTGACTATATCGAACACAACCAAAAGGCATCAAACTATGATCTTGTAAGAAGTCTAACTCAACTAGTAATAAACCGTCCAATGACTATCAAATGCGTGGGCGAGTTAGACTCAAGGAAGTAATTACGAAATACCCTTTTTTTATTTTTTTAAAAAAACGACGATGGGTTTCTCCAATTAATAAAGTTATCATAAAATAAAGATGAAGGTCGTGAAGGTGAGATCATCGTTAATTAATTGAAGGGGAGACGGAAGACGATGTCGTGCGCGGCGAGTGGCGGCTTCTCTGCGCTTTCCTCTTCCTCCTCCTTCCTGGGTTTTCTTCTGGGGAAGTCTCTCTCCGGCGGGCGCATGGACGTCTGAAAGCTGGAAGCTTCCGTCATCCATAACCCGTCATTTTCGAGTGTCCAACGCGCTTTATTACGCTCCTAAGTTTGTTACCTTTGACCTTTCCTTCCTTCGCATGAAAAAGGTCCAGGAGCTAAGGCGTATACAATTCTCAATTAATTTATGTAGAATACATCAACACGGTATGTGATCGTGTTTATTTATGGGAAGATGTCAATTATCAAAGTTGGAAATCGTATATGTAGTTTCCATTTATTTGATCATGATGATTCCTTTAATATCCAAAAACAATACGTGATTAACTGGAAAAACGCGCTGTGTAAATGATCTAAATCCACGTTTTGGCACTTCGAAAGGGCAATTCTCCTCTTCTCTCTCCCTCCTATATTCACTCCCTCTCTCTCTTTCATCATCGAGTTCATAGTCGACGGAGCAACGATGGGGCAGCGGAAGAAACTCAGAGACATCGTAGGCGCTATCAAGGACAGGGGATCGCTCGTCAAAGCATCCCTCTCCATGAAGCCCGCCGTATCCGCCGCGCGCGCCACCGTCATCCGCGCCACCACCCACAAGTCCGCCGCCGCCCCCGCGGAGCACCGCATCGCCGCCCTCCTCTCCCTCGGCCTGGGATCCGACATCACCGCGTCCGCGTGCGTCCGGTACCTGACAGGCCGCCTCCGCCGCACACGGAACGCCTCCGTCGCGCTCAAATGCCTCTTCGCGCTCCACAGCATAATGATCGACAGAAGCTCCCACGACCGAAACCTCTGCCTCTATTCCTTTTCCTTCGAGGGGAAGGGATTCCTCAACCTGTTGAAATTCAGTGACGACTTCGACGGGGAGGCGAAGGAGTACTCGTCGTGGGTGAGATGGTACGCGGCGTCACTCGAGCAGAGCCTCATTGCTTCTCGCGCTCTGGGCTACGTTCTTTCTTCTTCTTCTTCTTTGTCTCCATCTTCATGTTCTCAAGTGAAAAGAGAATACAAACGAGAGAAGATTCGAGCAGCCATGAGCTCGGACTTGATACGAGAGCTCGAAGTCCTCGTGAGCTGTCTCAAGCAATTCAGCGACGTCCCAGAGTCGTTGCATCTTCAGAAGCACGATCTGGTACACGGGGTCGTGCGATCGGTGTGTCAAGATTATCGGATGATCCGGCACGAAGTGTTCTCGAGAGTGGAGGAGTTGGGTGGTGACGAGAGATTGGGGAGCTTGAGCCTCGCCCATTCGACACGGGTGCTGATCGCGTTGGGGGACATTGAAGATTGCAGAGAGAAGCTGGTTTCGCTGTTCGCGAACAGGGCGAACCGCGACGGGTTGTGGGACTTGATCGCGCGGACGAAGAAGAAGATTTGTGGTCTCATACGAGGAAGCGACCGGGGTTTGATGGTCGTCCCCAGCGCCGGCGGTGCTTGGCTGCCATGGCAGGACAGGTTTCCATCTAATGCTTTAACGACTGTTTGGTGATGTGTTACGATCGGGTCAGATCTGTACGAGCTGCGTCGAGTCTTGCCCCCCTTTTGGTTAGTTTGTCTCGAATGTGAATGATGTTGGTTGAGATTTGTTCCTCCTCTCTTTGTTCTCCGTCCCTGGAAAGGAAAAAGATGCGGAGATTGAAGTAAATTTGTCAAGATGCTGTTATTGACGAAGTCTTCTTCCATGGCCTCCAGTTTTCTCCGGGGCATTTTGAACGGACTTACTCGTTCAACATACGAGTCGATGCGAATCACATGATCCACTTCATCTATGGATTTGAGGAAAAAATGGTAACTTAAACCGAATTACTCCCTGCGGATTTCACTCGAGGGGAGTTTGAATGGCTCCCAATGCACCTTCCCGCTTCGTCGGCGAGAAAATCGCGTCCTCGTTTAATGAATTCGGCAAATGGGAAGCTAATTGAGTCACCGTCCACTTTTGATTTCCCTCAAATCCTCCGTCTTCACTCTATGGTTTTGAGGTTCTGAGTAATGTTTTCTGTTTTCAATGGAGATTATTGTGTAGTAGAGGGATAGAGGCGGCGGCGGCAGCGGCCGCGTTCGTGATGGTTGGACGCCGATGATGGTTTCACCGGAGTTGAAGGTAGAGTGTGCCTTGATGAGGATGGCGGCATCCAAGAGAGATGGGAGGGACTAGGGAGCTGAGTTAGGATTCCTTTTTGGATGCAATGCTGATTGACATGTGGTGATCGATTTTCTTGATTAGCGACGAGAGATCATCGTGGTGGTTGTCGTTGAATGATTCCATCGTTGGGTAATGATTCATTACGAGTGTTTTTCAAGAATAACTCATAACGAGTGCTTACTATAGTGGTTAATTATCGATTGACTTTGTCTCATCGTTATCAATTATTAACCACCAACCCCCAACCCACCCCAACCCCCCCCCCAAAAAAAAAACAACGCTAAAAGTGAGAAAAGAGTACCCTATGTCACTCATTACGCTCACATAAAAATAGAAAACTCGAAATATTGGGGAAGAATAGAGAAAGTTCTGAACATATATATTTTTTTTTCTTTTACAAAATGTTTAGAGCATGATAGCTTATAATAAAAAGGTAACATCAATGTTTTTGGTAAAGGAATTACTCTCAACCCTCAATAGAATCTAATTTAACTACTAAGTTACACCAAGTACGTAATAAGAGATGATCGGTTTTTGAGTGGATAGGTTTCAAACTTGAAATTTGGAGCCCACTATGTTATAATCGGTTATTAGTTTTTTGAACTTGAAATCTACCCTATTGTTTGGAACCGATTTTAGAACCTATCCTATTTTTCCGATCTGGATTCAAAGTCTAGCCCAGAATCTTTTTTTTTTTTTTTTTTTTAATTTCATTTTGTATAGCAAAATAATATGAGCAACAAAACGGCTCAAAGTAAAAATTGATCAATAGAAATCCTTATTCACCAAACACGTGGTCACGTACAACTATAAATAATGAAAAGCTCAAATACGTAGTCACGTCTTCAAGCACGTATCTGTCTCGACTCTTCTCGAGCGCTCTCGAGGTGCGGGGGCTAATGGATTGCCCTTCGATTTAGCTATCTCGTGGATCTCGAACGCAGGCCCCTCCTAAGGCCCATTACCCAAATCACAACGGAGGAAAAAAAGGGGTCGACTTTTCGGTGTGGTCTAGTGACATATGAATACGTGTACATGCCCTGAAGTCACCACCAATCATTTCTTGGAGGGTATGATTGGAAAACCCTATCGAATTGTCGGGAGTTTCGTTTCGATTCTATGAGACCCAACGAAGTGGGCTCAAAGACTTAGTTACGCTAATTATCTTAATTGACGCCATTTTGATACTTAAGTTGAATGAATTTTCTAACATCGATTTCATATAGATGAGTGAGGATACGAACCCTAAATCTAGGATTTTATGCAAATAAGAGTGACTATCCTAGTAAACACGATTAGTAAAACAAAGTATGCAAATCAAGAAATCCATAATGTGCGGATAAAACGTATCAAATCGGCATGACATTCCTAATAAAGCCCTATTGGCTTAAAGAAAAGTCAAACATAGCATGAGAAAGGAAACAGAACTGATTTGAAAGCGATTTGCCCATGAAAGGCAAAATCATAATTTTGAGAAAAATCGGAGGACAATTCGCTAGAAAGGGAAAAATCGTCATTTTTGAAGGATTTTGGAGTCCAAAGTGTCAAAAAAATAGGATTGGCCAACTAAAGTGACCCATCTCCTAATTTTCAACATTTGTTTTTAGAATTTTCTGAAATTTTTTGGATGATTTACCCTAGAGGGGTAAAATCGTCATTTTTCAAAGGCATCGAGCCCAAAAATAGAATTGGCCAGATGCATGTGACAATTTCTCAATTTTTGGCATTTTTTGAAAATTTCAAGATTTTTGGAGGCGATTTACCCTTAAGGGGTAAAATCGTCATTTTTAGAAAAAGATGAGAGACGAAAATCCAAAAAGAAGGATTGGCCACTTAGACTGACCTATCTCCTAATTTTTGGTATTTTTCGTAATTCACGAAATTTTCGTAGTCATTTTACCCCTAAAGGGTAAAATCGTCATTTGAGAAATATAGAGAAAAGACTCAAAAATAGGATTGGCCAGTTAATTGTGGTCATTCCTCAATTTTTGATAATTTTTAGAATTTTCTAAGAATTTTCTATAATTTTTCATATTTTTTAATATTTCTAGGATTTTCTAATTTTTTTTTAGATTTTTTTTTTTTTGAAAATATTTATTTATTAAAAAAGAAATTCTATGGACGAGGTCCACCCAACCAACGCCTGGCTAGGTGCTCGACCTAGACCCAGACCCAAGCCCACTCGCGTACGAGCTAAAATGACGCCGTATCGGTTTTATTTATTTATTTATTATTTTCAAAAATATTTTCTAAATAATAGAATATCAAAAATTCTAATTATCGATCGGATGGCTGGAATGCTTCCACGCGGCCCCTTATGGGCCGTCCGATCGCCTAATAGAATTCTAACAGCTCTAACGGCCTCGTTGATGTGGATTGCCACATGTCATGTCACGTGGCGCTACGTCGGTCTGGGGTTAACAAACATTGACCTGGTCAACTCTCGACCGGAGAAGACGATCGGCACCGGCATTGGCATTCCAACGCCGGCACCTCATTGGAAGGCGATTCCAACGGCTACAGATCACCAAATGACCCGATTATTGCGCCATTCGAATCCTACGACTCTCCTCTACAATATATGTCAACCTCGACATAGCATAATCACATATCAACAAGCTGCGACTCCGGCCAAAGCTAGTCTCATGCGAGAGCGTTGTCTTAGCCATGTTCTACGCAATCGAACCGACCTAAACACTCAAGAAGCATCACGGATGGTTCGGAGAACTTACCCGACCATCGCGAAGGTTCTATTTGGTCTAAATTGAGCTCTTGAGCTCGCGATCACTCAAAGTCAAACGGAGGTCGACTCGACAATTCAGGTCAGGAAAACGCACAAATGAGGTATGTGCGTGATCAGCAAGGTATAGAGAGTAGATCGGGACCGATAGCATGCAAAATAATCGACAGAAAATCAAGATGCCATGCGAGCCTTTATCGGCTTTGTAGAGCTTGAACGTACCTTTTTCAAGATCGTAGCTCATTGGGAAGGTCCCGGTAGCTTCCTTGGAGCTCAGGGGATGTTAGAACGGGCGGCGGTTTGCTTCGATTTGGTCGGAGAAGGTCCGACGAGCACGCAAGAAGTCTCGATGCTTCGGAGCTTCAATGGCGGTTCGGAGAGCTCTCGATCGCCTCTCTCCCCTTTTCTCTCTCTTTATGGGGTGTTCTCGAACTGAATGACCCTCTTTTGCGAATGAAAACGCGTGAGGATTAAGTAATTGGGATTTCAAAAATTCGCGTGTGGGAAGAGGCTGAGTCGGTGACCTTCGCACGTGTTACCACGTGCGAAATGGTCACCAGAGACCGGCCATCGATGGGACCATAATGGCCATTTAGTTTAGGTCCTCCGGTGGTACCAATTTCGTGCCAATCTGGTACAAATTTGGTCTGCATTTGAATAGGCCAGACCGAGGCACAAATGGACTTGGCCGGCGCTCCGGTGGTCCCAAGTCGTCGGACCGGTCTCGATCGACATGGACAGACGTCCTCTTCAAATACCCCACCATAGCCTGTTCAATTGTTGAGGAATTGATTATATGTATGTATGTATGTATGTATGTATGTATGTGTGTATATATATATATACTGTCGTTCTGATTATTATTTAAATGCTAACTGAATTCCCGAGCTATATGAAGTCGTCGAATATTTGATGCGAGACTTTGAGTTTTTGGGCATTCGGCCAGCACATGCATCTTCCTAAAATTATTCCCTATTTTGCATTAATTACGATACAGAAGTCTTCTTTCTTTTTTTTTCTTTTTTAATGTCAACTTTTGAATAATAATTTTTTTTTTTTGTTCGAAGAACAATTACATTTGACTGGTAGGTTTTGCGAGCATCTAGACGCTTGGAGACCTATTCGAAGCAAACATCGGAATAAGGACAAAAAGATTTGTTGGCGCCCCACCTCTGCGCTCTTGAAAAGTGATCTTGGATGGATTTTGCCCGTATTGAGAAGAAGGTCATTCAAAAGGCTCGGGCAAGAAGGAGCCAAGGAGGACATCCTCAAGGATCAGTTTCATGCTTTTCTTGCAATTATTGTGGCCTACATTTGGTCGGACGACATCCCTATCGAGCTTGGATTTCCACATCACTAGAGATGATGCTTCGTTTGGGACCAAATGTAAAATCACTATCGACGTAAAAATTTTAAAGAACGTAACTAACTTATTATGTTTGAGCCAATTTAATTATAAATCTTTTAATTTGATCAATTTATTTCGAACATTTTCGACGATTTATCAATTAAAGCCCTATTGGCCAAAGAATCGCCGACGTGGACCCACGTCGTCCATGTAAGCTATTTGCATTGACGTGAACAATTAAAAATTTTGAATTAATTTTTAATTTTTTTTCTTTTTTGTCTTTTTTTGTTTTTTTTTCAATTGAGCTGGCGGGAGTATCGACGAAAAAGAAAAGAAAAAATCAAAATAAAATAAATTTTGTTTAAGAAAAAATTAAAAAAATTATTCACGTCGGTGTTGATCATCCACGTAAAAACGAACGTCCGGTTCACGTAACGATTTCCGACCAATAGGATGCAATTGGCCAAATTGTCAACTAAATTGGCAAAAACGTTATCGGTTTAAAAAAATTTTGTGACAATTTTTCTTGTCGTAAATTTGAATGTATGGCCACTTGAAATCACCGAAATCAAACGGAACATCATAACCTAGGTTAAGTCATCATTACTGCAACTTCCCTCCCCATTACTGCCGTTTGTCGTTTCTACGCTATGTTCTTGATATTAATGGTGTTTTTTTTTTTTTTGTTGTTGAGTGAAAGCGCTTTTTTGGAATTTCCAAACTTTCACTTCTTTTTATTTGCCGAAAATAACAAATCAAACGAAAATACTTTTTAATTAACAAAAATATTAATTTATAAAATCAGAAAAATCAAGTTCCTAATCTGAAGAGGTGAAAACACTTTTTGAAATTACTCTTCTCGATTTTTTTATTTTTTATTTTATTATATTTTATCTTTTTCTATTCCTCGGCTGGTCGCTAGGCCTCGATGATAGTCAATAACCAGCCAAAGGCGCGGGCTGGCAAGGCACGTCCTCTCGCCTATGGCCCTGCGATCAGCGAGGTAGAAGAAAAAATAAAAAGAAAAATAAGAAGTAATTTTCAATTTTCAATTTTCAATTTTTTTAAGATAAAGTCATGAGATAATTTTTCAAAGAAGATCCAAATATGAGAAAATATTTTCGATCATATATCACCAACCAAAAATGAACCATTTTTTTGAAAAATAATTTTCTCGAAAGCATTTTTTTTAACATGAGGTATTTGGTGAAACAAACGCACCTTAAGACTCATATAATAAAACAATTGGTAAAGCGGGGTGACAAATTTCAAATAGTTACCAAAGTTACCGAGTCTATTTGGACATCTAAGGAGAATATCCCACATCAATTGGAAACCAATAGTATACCAGCTGCGGTAACTCTAGTATTATTCTGATTGACAGGCAAATACGGACCATCCATGAGATGGCCAGAAGAACGACGCAAGCTAAAGGTATAGAATAGGTCAAATGATGCGCAAGCGTCCTCGCGATTACAGACAAAGACCAAGGTTGCTTATCGACTTCCCCCGTCGAATTGCATACACGCAATAACCCCACCACAAATTGTTATGTAGCGGAGAAAATGACGGGCGCTGGTGATTAGTTGCGCAAAATTTGGGACGAAGATGCTCCTCCCCATGTTCCGTCATGGAGTTGTTGCTTGACTATGTTGCTCGCTTGCTCCTGCCATGGAGGCTAACTACAATGTGAACTTGGACAGCTGCTTAAAGCTTCAGCTGCCCGACAATTGACTCCTGTGAGCGGGTGTAGCTGCTGCGGCCATCTCCGTCGGTGCTGTCCTCTTGTTTGTCGATTTCGGGCTTCCGGGTTGAGTACTTGTTCACCCGTTCGGCAGCTTTCTTAGCCTGAATGAAACCATCGTCACGAGATTTTCAATGAAATTGTTGCTTCGAGATCAAGAGAGAGAGAGAGCGAGCGCATGTCAACAAACATATATTTATGATGCTGTAGATATACCTCCTTATCCCAATCCGAGCGTATTGTTATGATCGCCAAGATCACTGTCTGGATCAAGGTGCCACCAAATATCATGCCACCCCACATCCCCTGAAAAATGCGTACACAAATCATTAGATCTTCCAAAATAAAAAGTTGTGAATCGTCGTACACCGATACCAATGACCCGTAAATTAGGCAAAGAACGTACCGTGACACCCCAATCAGCCCACCATCCCAAAAGTAATCCGAGCGGGAGCCCGACAACATAGTAGCACCCTAGATTTATGTACGCGACGTATGCTTGCCATCCCGATCCCACGGCTACTCCTGTCATGAATTGAACAAGAGTATGTTGTTAGATTTGAGTTTAACACAAGCCCTTTTATATTAAGATCCACACGAGTATCGGACTCTATGTGCACCCGCTAATGTGAGTTTTTTAGGAACAGCACCTGACAGGATCGGTTGGACACTGTTAAGGAGGATCGTGACTCCTAAGAGGAGGGAGAGCTGGTCGACCTCTTCGAGGACGTCCTCGCTCGACGTGAATATGTACGCAAACTTGTCGTGAAATATCATGATCAGAGCGAAGAAGATGATGCCGATTACAGTCGACTGAGCCACGGAAACCTTGGTCGCAAACTTGGCGCCCTGGCCGTTCCCGGCGCCCAGCTCGTTCGCCACCCGAACCCTGCGAAATTTTAACTGAGGTTAGGGGAAAACGACCCGTGGAACCAAGCGAATACTTCGTTCGATGGCTACTGGCTGGTCAAGCTACAAGGGAAGACGCTTTCCCTGGCTATAGTCTTGAAGTTTGACTGTTAGGTCGAACTCAGAAGTAGAAGTAGGGCAGAGAAAGGGAGAGAGGTGTACCCGGTTGCGGCGAAGAACGCTAGTGGGATCATCATCTCCCAGCCATTGATGCTCATGCTGCAACATGTGGACCAAAATAAGGCAAGCGACTCCAAAAGCAACCCCCTTTTTCTCGAGATATCTCGGACGACCGAAAGCAGACCATAACGTGTACGCAGGTAGAAAATGAATTTCGATTTCCTTAAAATTGCCAGTGCGGAGATGGAACGTTTGTTTTTCAGCTCAATACCATGTCTAGAGTAAAATGAGACGTACCAGATTGACAAAGCATCCACCGCGACCGTCGCATCTTGGAGGTATCCGGTGAGGAGTATCAGAATTCGATAGTACCAGTTTTCCAAGCTTCTCAATCAAACAAAACCAAAGCCCCAGTTAACAAAATCGCTAAAAAACAAAGTTTAAGATTAGGACGTCGGGAAATGGATCAAACCACAAACAGGGTTCGAAACTCGAGAAAAAACAAGCACGGACTCTCACCAGAGCATGACCCCGGACGCCGCCGAGAGCTTGAGGAATTCCCAGAGCCCCGAGAAGGCCTCCGTCGAGAAACCCGACCACGTCAACGGGCACCCCCCGCAGGCCGTGTACCCGAACAGCCCGAAGACCAGGATCCACCACGAGATGTCGAGCACCACCGACAGCCCCACGATCCCGAACCCAAACACGTAGACCGCCAGCCAGCTGAAGAGCACGTTGAAGGCGAGGGCAGCGAGGGAGACCCACGCGGTCACCGGGTTCTTGAGCTGGCACTGCAGGAACCGCTGGAGCGGGAACTGGAAGGCGAAGCTGAAGTGGAGCGGGATCATGCACGCAGCCGCCACGCCCGTCATCTCAGCCACGTCGTCGGGCTGGCCAAGCAGCCTCATGAGAGGCGTGGCGAACACGTAGACGGGGAGCAGCACGAAGCAGCAGCAGAAGAGGACGATCCACGACCGCTGCATGTAGATGCCAAGCATGCGGTACCGTTTCGCCCCGAAGGCCTGCCCGCATAGCGTCTCCAGCGCGCTCCCCATCCCGAGCTGCGTTTTGCCACACAGAATTTTTATTAACAAAATCAATCACTTATTATCTCATCCGCTCCATACCCTTGCGACACATGACAGAACATCCACATTAGCCACAAAAAAAAAAAAAAATCTCAGGAGTAGTAGTTTGGTTACCAGAAGGCCGAAATTGAAGCCGACGATGACGGTGTTGGCGATGGAGAAGGCGGCGAGCTCGACCTCGCCGAGGTGTCCGGCGAAGGCCTGACTGATGATGTTCATGGAGTAGGAGGAGACGCGGCTGAAGATGGCGGGGCCGACGATCTGCCATAGCTTCTTGGTTTCGATCCAGACCCTGGTCTTGAGGTCCATGCTGCCGTCCTCCTCCTCCCGGTCCTTGCTCTCGCCGTTCAGGGACGATTCCGGCAGCAAGGGTTGGCTGGAGCTCATGCCCTCTCGCTCGCCGTCGATGCTTCCCATTTCTGAGCGACGATGCTTGCACACAGCGAGAGAGAGAGAGAGAGAGAGAGATGGATCAGTGGTAGGTCATCGAATTTATATGGAGGAAGAGGAAGGTCGTGATCAATGGATGCTCCCCTGCCATAGTCGGTTAATCCAATTAACCCTCTATAGCAGGGGATCCGCATCCGTAATCAATGCTCATCACTGAGCGGGAAAGGTTGGTCAACTCCTTCCCACATGTTTTGGTCGAAAACACGAAGCTTAGTTCAAATTGAGTACTTTCTGATGTCTCGATCCTAATGACGAAATTTGCAAAGGTGACAGCACCGTTGTTACGAGAAGGAACTGTGCTGTCTCCGCCACGTGATATCCCAAGGAAACCGGTAGATTTTTTATTTTTTTCAAAATAACATTTCATTCACTTTCTCGGAATACATAATAAAAACATCCTACATCAACTGCAAATCAAAATAAATCCTAGATAATTTCGAGATAAAATAAGGTTATGGATCACACGTTCAAAGAGCATATGTACGAATCCTTCACACCAAAATCAACGGCCGATCATCAAATCCATCTTCATTAATGAGCACAGATACTGAGATCTCCATATGTTGTTATGGCTTTTTTTTTGGTGGTACACGCCTAGGTTTGGCGTCTTTAACACCATTAACGATAAGAGAAAAAATATTGAACAAGCACATATTTGACACTTGTGAGAGCAAAACTTTCACGAAACTTTTCGATCTCCTTTGGAACCGAACTTATTCACCAACGAATCCCGAGGAGAGCAAAATCCTGAAAATATACATGCAAAAAACCTCAAATTTAAACTAGATCGGGATAGAAATTTCCTAAAAACGAGGGCATTTTTCTTAGGAAAATTGAGAATCTCACTTGAATTCTATGCCTTCGAATTTTTTATTTAGAGAAGGTTGGCCACACTGAAACAAGGAATAAAAACAATGGAAAAGAAAAAAAATCGGAATTTGGACGCCATGCTTAGAATTATGAAACGATTTATTTGTTCCGATTTAGTGTCTTGATTACTTTTTCCAGCACCAATCTTCCGATTGAATTTAAATCTCACAATATGTGAAATTGCAGAATAAATGTGATCTAAGCTATATCTGATTTTTTTTGGGCTGCATAGAATTTGATGTGATCTTATACCTGATGGCCACCAAAAAGTATTATACAGAAAGTTTCCTTGTTATTGTCCTTCCGGTACGAGGACTCCTCAACAAGTGTAAAGCATACGCAAATTTGATGCGGCCCGATATATCGCAATCCCTTTCATGGATCACTGGCATTTAGAATTGAATAATTTACTCCAACGTCTGCGATAACACAACTTTCATCGACTAATCTTTCGTTGGACGAATTCATTCATTCAAAAAATAACAGAAAAGATCGGTTTAATCATCCATATTTCGAAACGAAATAATTATGTCGTCGGATGACAATCAAAATTCTACGCTAGATACCTCTTGTTCTTTTTTTTTCGAGGTAAAATTAAGAGAGATCCATACTTTTCAGAGCATAATTAGTTTCCGTTCTCGGCTGAATGATTTGTGAATGCCGGTTGCCGTTTTCACGTGAAATGAAACGTGTGGGC
This sequence comes from Rhodamnia rubescens, assembly GCA_021437795.1. Classification (NCBI taxonomy): domain Eukaryota; kingdom Viridiplantae; phylum Streptophyta; class Magnoliopsida; order Myrtales; family Myrtaceae; genus Rhodamnia; species Rhodamnia rubescens. The sequence goes on from JAILYA010000013.1 coordinate 3,409,829, forward strand.
TGCTCGTGCGCCATTACCAAATTAAAAATAACCGCACGGTTATGGCAGCGATGTCCGGATCCCATTTAATTTGTGTTCGAGTGACGTGTGCAACGAATCCACCATTTAAATGGACGGACGAGGCATGATGCGAAAGCCTGCCTAAGCGAGTTAAATCATCGAATCTTTGACTATTACGGAGTAGAGTGCACCGATGCTACAAGCCGAGAAAGTACAGACGAAACCAAACCCCAGGAAGCAATGCGAAACGGTCGCAGCTTTGAGTTGCGACGTCGGGCGATCATGGACGTGCCCAAGTCAAGTGATCAAGCTGGGAGACTTGTTGGCAATTCCCACTTGAGCTCTAGTGCCTTAGAATTCTTAATTTAGAGAAGGTTCCCACGCCGAAACAATGGAATAAAAACAATGGAAAGATAACAATCGCAACATAGATCCTTAGAAGCATGAAACGATTCATTTGTTCCGATTCGGTGCCGTAGATTAACTTGATTACTTTTTGTAGCATCACTCTTCCGATTGAATTTCGATCTCACACTATGAGGAATCGAAAAAAATAAACATCATCAAAAGCTATATTTGATTTTTTTTCCTTTTTTGGTCTGTATAGAATTTGTTCTTTCTGTACTGGTTTAGAATCCTGAGGCCGTCTTAGAAAATTACCCTAATAAAACTGTTGAATCTCATTAGAAAAGTTGATGGACCCCTTAGCACATGTAGAGTAGACGCAAAATTTGATGTGTCCCGATATATCACAATCATCCCAGTCAGAGATTACCGTACCTACAATTGAACTACTGTCGGCCGGATTTCTTCATTCGAGAAATCAAGAGAGATCCATACTTTTCGGAGCATAATTAGTTTCCGTTTTCGGAGAAGGATGACATTACACGTTATGTTAAAGTTCGGAGATTATTTGTATCATTGTCTTTTTAAGTTACTAAATAAGGAGATACATGTTATCAAGTTAACATAATATCAGTTCTTGTCCATAACATAAAAAGGGATTTCGGAAGTCATCATACTGATTGATTGTTCCTATTCTTTTGTATTTTTGTAAGGACGAAGAAGGAAATTGAATTTTCCTGGTTTACTGTTGAAAGAAAGATCGCATTATCACCATCAATATGTGGTAACTAAACCGATTCAGGGCAATTGGTTTCACTACGGACTCAAACCGAAGGAGGCCCTTATCTTAGTCAGCACTTAGGTGAGGTCTCGTCGATGGCCCAATCCCCTCCAGTCGGACCTCTTTGGAGGTCGGTTTGCGACCCCGGTGTATAATGGTCTTGTTGCATGGATGCGACATCAGGCTTGGGGGAGCCAGACGACGAGCATTCTGCGGCGGCGAGTGGAGTCATTTTGTAACGCCTCGGATCAAATTGTCTCCAAATTTTTTTATTTGTTCTTCTTCTTCCTATGTCTTCTGATTGCAGGATAACCTCGAGGGATCTGCAAGTGGGTTCTTTTTACCCGTTGAGGCTCGCGATTCTTTAATCATATTGAGACTCCCCTTAAATGTAATGGGGCCCGACATGGGGATTGGTTACATATGTTATATAACGTGAAGATCAACCAACACCAGCAACAAAAGATAATACATGGAGAAGTCGAGAGTGGCATCGAACCGAGATACTTCCGGATGCAGCAATTAAGCGTCCGAAACATTCCAAAGCATTCCTCGTCAACCCAGCGTCCCCACTGGATCGAGTACAGCATCGTTTTTCACGATGATGTTTGTCGTTCTCCGCGCGGTCGTGGACCCTTGTTTCCCCGGACGGGAACGTGCTGTTCTTTTCCAATGTTGACAAAGCCGACACCCGACTTTCCACGTGCTCTATTTAGGGCTTTAAGCCTTCATTATCTTGTGTTCTTTCTCAGGTTTTATTTTCTTCTTTTTGGCTTCTTCGTTTTTTGCTTTGTAATTTGACACTTCGTTTTGCTTTGTTTGTTGTTTATTTTTTGTGCTTTTAATTTTGCTATGCTTCTTTCTTAATGGATTTGGAGATTAATTGCTGATATGAATGATCGAAGAACAAGCCACAATGAATGAAAGATCAATAGAGTTTAAGGGGGGCAGGTACATTATTGTTTGTCTAGACCATTGTGTTCCATGCTAGTGAAATGTCATTATGCTAAAGTCTACAAATTAGGAGGAGGACATATCGTAATCGTCTGAGTGTCCATAATGTTTACACTTGAAGTTCTTTGATTTCTTCTTCCTTCTTTGTTTCTCATAATCCCTAAAGTTTTTTTTATTAAGTCGCTTATCTCAAATATCGACAGAGAATGGGAAATAGGTCGCGACTATTCGGGATTCAAACTGTTTGTTCATCATTTGAAGGCAAGCGAGGGAGCGAAAGATCGGTGAGCGAATTGAGCCATCATCCTGGTAGTGTAAAAAGCTACATGGTACTATGGATAACATTTCATAAATCAATAATTGTGTACTTAACTTATGAGTTTTTTTTCCTTTGTGACTTTCATATTTAAATGTGCAAAGCCCTAATTGATCCTGAAAACCCAATTATCCAGTTCTCCCGTGGAATTTATCCGAATCATTAGGTTGTTATGTCTTGTCATTGTCAAAGTGGGCCTTTTTACTAGGGTGGAGTTGGCACATAGATGTCGCTGTCGTGAAACGCTAAACAGCTCAACTTGTTTTTCCAGGTGAAGTTCGGATCGAGTTTGGCTAATAGCAAATAGCTGTTGTCATTCTCCGTTGTAATACCTGGAGCGATTAAATCCTTGGAGGAGAGACGAAAAAAAAATGTAAATTAACAAACAGTTTTAGAGAGTAAGTAAGAGCGTCAGGAAGTGATATGTGATTGAGGGAAAAAATTGCCCCAGTCATTGAATTAGGCCCGAATCCACAAATTATAATTGACGGGGGTGGCCCATCGGGGCCGGTTCTCATAGTGTGACGGGCGGCGTGTTACATGTAAGTAAAGACTAATTCCCTTTCCTGTTAGGATAGAAAATCCTGTATTTTACATTTCGATTGGATGACAAAATAACGGTGACTTGTACTTAAAATAATTGTGATGTCAAAACTACCGATATGAAATTGCCCGATCATCTAGTAAAGAAAATTTTTAAAGATTTTTCAGTACTTGTAGCATTATCTATAATGCTACAACTACAAGTACCTTTGCGCAAGTACATTTTCCTTTTCTTTTTCTCTCAAATTACGAGTTATACGAGAAAAAGTCCTACGAGCTGAATGCATGTGAGGATTGGTCGAAGCTATATTCATATAACATACTTTTGGTGAGTCGAAGCTTATGACGTGACTAGACTTTTATGAGCTTTCCTACTCAAGTTGAAAAATTATTAAAAAATTATTTAAAAATTACCACATCAGCACTAGCCAAAGTTGGCTGGATAGATTTAATTAATACAAATGCAAAAGATTTAGAACTTAGTTATAAAAAAAATAAAAGTTTAGGAATTAATTAACATAATTACGATAGATTTAAAACTTTTTTTGGTAATTTTTTTTTATTGGCAAAGTATATACTCGAATAAAACCTGCAAGGCTGCAACCTCGTGGATAAGGCCAACAAATTGATGATGTAACAAGTTAGAACTAATTGCAGGAATGTTAATGGATCCTAATCGAGCGATTAGCTGTTGCAAGGATGTTTAGATAATTACTAATCCATATAACAACTGAGCCCATGCATTAAGAAATGCGTCATGACCCATTTTGATAGGTATACCTATAATAAGTAGCTGGATAGATTCATCAAGAGCTCATGAGTACGGATGTATAAGGAGCTATTGCACTTACAAATAGCACAGGCTTTGATTATGGGTAGCGCATTACTCTTCACGGAATCAAACAGGATACCTTTCATGCACTTGTTCTTGCCATGAACTTCCTCGACATCATTTTCACCGTTCAAAAGAATCGAAATTGGCCAGACGATGCTCGTTATCACAAGACCAGCGTCACTTCGAAGTGTAAATATAAATGCAAGAAATCGACCAAGACACTAATTTCCTTAGTTTTTTTTCCTTCTGTCAACGTTGTGGAGTTTCTAGTAATGTGATTTCCAACCACCTTTTTAGTTGTTTTTGGCTCTACATACATGTAGGGATCGCAATAGTTAGGTGGTTCAATGAAGAAACATTCAACCAAGGCGTCGCAGCAATGTTGGGGGTCGAGAGCTAAACAATTAGGTACTCTAAACGATAATTATGTTGATCTTGCTCCTTTTAGTGCATTCAAACTGAGACTATAGTTCGTGATTTGGGACATGTGATCTTCCTCAATCTTTGACAAAATCTCTTATACTCAGAGCTAATAATCGTTCCATGATGTGACATGACTTTAAGTGCATAAAATGAATGAATTTACTTCTTCTAAATTTTGATGATCCATCATAATATTTCATCCATTATCCCAAGATTGGCAATACATAGCTCACATGTAACTTAGAGTTTTTTTTTTTTTTTTCAAATAAAAGGATGGATAGAGGTGATCGGTGCCACCATCTCCGCCTCACCTATGGCACATGCCGGGTACGGAATATTTAGTTTCAGCGATAATTAGTCCGCATTATCCATGACCCGAAGGCCCGAGACTTGCGAGCTCGACACCGCAGCCCTTCTAAGATTCTAGCAAAGCAGAAATCTCTCTACACTAAGTATGCCGTGGCTTGGGCATCTCAGCACGAGTGGTTCCGGAGAGTTGCTCACGATTGGAATCGAACTCGTGATCTCGTGGATGGGGCTAGCAAGAGTGGTTCGGAGATTTGCTTCGTGATGGTCGGATCACCACGCTCGTGTTCCCTGGATTATAAAAAAATCAAAAGAAATCTCAGTTATCGACTTGAGCAAATGGCTCGATGAGAAGATTTTCACATGTAAAAACTCATTTAATTAATTAAACCTATCGACCACGAGATTAACTATATATAAATCTTTTTCTTTATATGTTTGGATATTCCAATTTAGATTCTATGTGTCAGGCAACGTGTTGGGATACACCTCTTCAATTTGAACAACAAGAAGCAAAAGCAAAGCGAATAATCAGGTTAGCTAGGTTCAATTTTTCCTCAATTTTGGTCCAAATTTGACACGCAAGGCAAGTCTTACTCTAAAAAGTCTATTATGAAAGGCATGTAATGTGATGATTTATGTCACATCTGTGGTCCAATTTTCCTAAAGCTTGAGGAGGTTTTTTTTTGGAACGAAAGCTCGAAGAGATTGCCAGCTTCTTCAAGCAGCAATTATTTCCCATTTCATTCATCATTGGTCTTGCCATCTTCGTTGACCTCTCGCGAGCCGTGGATGTGTACGACTCGTGCATGCACTGTCTTCCATATTTTAAGGGACCTACACTTGACTCACCATGCTAATGCCGCCGCCACTAAACATGTCGGGGTTCTTCATTAATTCCATCGAAGTCAAACGTTACCTTCTCTAAAGTTTAAGGTCTTCGCAATTGTGTTGATGTCAATCACGAGGATGGACCGATGAATGGGATCGATCAATGAGGAGATCGTCAAGAAAGCGTTAAAATTCGAATTCGTCAATATATCTGGTTAAACTTTTTTTCGCTCAAAAACTTAAATCGATGAATTATGAATCAATAATTACATATTAAGTAACATTCTTGAAATACATCTCACAGGTGCATTTCAAATGGTCGTCATTTGGTGGGAATAAGGCTGTTTCTCATTGCTTGATTTATTACGCTTTAAATGCGCACGGACTTAGTGAATAAATGCAACCAAATGTCAGCTCTCCTTTCAGCCTCTTCTCAGAGTAAAACATGCTGAAGAATCTGACCTTCTTCACTTCGGTTGGCGTGTTTCGATTTGGATAATGAACCTCCATTTTCAAATTGGTAGGTTCATTCTATTTTGATCTATCAAGCCACGCAATAATCTTCGTTGAATTTGAAAAGGGGATTTCTGACCAAGCAAGGACGAACCTATGCTCGGACTAATCAAATTCATCACGTGCTCGTACGTTGTGAATTCAATCAAGATCGTATTGTAACACCAACCCCCCAATAATAAATTAATAATCGTGGGATTTTTGTAATGTCCTAGTCTCTCTATCGTTGGATTGAAATCTAATTTTTATCCCTGGTGGGAGCACAAAACTTAGAAAAACTAGAGTCTTTGAGCAACCTTCGTTGAATATGATTGAACAACTTTGAAACAGATTAAAATCTCATAGTTAACTATAGAACTAGCTCATTTAGATCTATATAATGTCCCTTTCTCATGTTGATTTCCCATCCTTCTTATTGCAATTGTTGATAAAAAATTAAAAGAGCATATTCTTTTATCACTCTGTACCTTTGCAATATGAGCTATCCATACTACTCTCCCCCTCCGCCACCTCCCGCTTGCGACTTTGCCGCGCCACCTCCTCCGCTGCCAACTCCAGCATGTGATTTTGGCATTCCACCTCCTCCGCCTAGTCCCCATAATGTTCAACCACCACCGAAACCATCGCCGGCGTCGTGGTCATCACCACCACCGCACAGCCACCATGACCATCGTAAGTGTCCGCCTCCACCAGCCCATCACCACATCCATCCAAAGTCACCTCCACCTCCACCACCATACTCTCCCCACCATTCCCACCCAAAACCACCTCCGCCGCACCACCGCCAGATACCGCCACCCTCGTACAATCATCATGTCTATCACAGCCCTCCCCCTCCTCAACACCCCAACCATCCAACGTCGGCCCCACCACCATGCAATGATCACCATCCTATCCATCCAACCCCACCAACATCGCCACCCAAAAACCACCCTGAACCACCGCCATCAGGTCCATCACCACCACCATCTTATCCTGAATCACCACCAACTCCCTCTCCCTATCCAAGTGCACCATCACCAATGCAATACACTCCTCCAGTACCTTCCTCTCCATATAAGCCACCACCACATGAAATTCTGCCGCCGCACTCAAGCAGAGCTCCAACTCCCACGCCATCCTATCCACCTCCGAGCCCCAGCTCTGCAACACCGCCTGATCTCACGTCGTCCCCAACCCCAACTCCTACCACCAACAGTCCTATTCCACCACCACCTCATTCGACTCCACCTCTACCTCCAGTACCAACACCGAACCCTGGCTCACAGCCGCCGCGATCACCACCTTCCTCCTCTCCCACTTCTCCAATCAGCCAACCGCCGACAAACCCATCAAGTGCGCCAGGCCCCTCTAAGAGTTCAAGTCCACCACCAAAATCATCACCCCCAAAAGCATCACCACCCTACAACAAGCCACCCTCATCCTATCTCGCGCCTGCTCCAAATAATGTGTACACCCCGCCCATCTATGGCGTGCCACCGCCGCACAGATCACTAACCCCGTCATCCTCGGCTCTTCCTCCACCACCTCCTTCCTCTGGAGGAGGGAACCACACCACAGTGATCGCGGTATGCGTGTCGCTAGGTGGCGTCTTCATTCTGGCGTTCCTCGCACTGGGGCTCTTCTGCCTGGCTAAGAAGAAGAAGCCGGTGATGGCCCCTGCAGCAGCAGCAGCCGCTGCTTGCGTGGATGTGGAGGAACAAGAAGTAGTCCATGAGGTTATAACAACCGGGCCGTGCGGAGAACAGTCGGCGACAGTCGACATCGAGGACGTCATCGAAATTCATGCAGCGGGTGGTGCCGTGACCGGTTCTGGGGTTGGTATAGTTGCTGCTGGGGCTCAAGCTTCTTGCGAACTTGGGCCGATTGGGCCGACCGGTGGCTCGTGCCATGACGGTTCGGGACGTGACAGCAACTGCTGAGTCTGTAAAACTCAGTCTGACCTCGAACCGCGTGCCGCGGCGAGATTTTCTTGGTTGTCACGAGCTTGCGACACCTTGTTCTTGTGGGGGAAGAGATCGTATCTGGCATGTGTGTTCATTCTTTAGGGTTGTGGATTGGATTGGATTTGGATTGAATAGGTTTTTTTTTTTGGGTATTGACGTGAGTTTGCCATGCACAGAAAGTTTGATGTGACGTAAGCATATGGGCAAATTGTCCTCTTTTTCGTAAAATTGTTTTCTTGGATTTGTACTCATTCGTTGTACATTTTCTTTGGATTGATGACAATGATTAAAACCTACTTTGAGTGTTTAAATATGAGAATCCAGATCGCAATTAATTAAGCCGTTCCACATCTATAATATTTACATGCTTCATAGGTGTCATACATTCGGATTTCGAACTTATGATGTGATTGATATACTTATTCTATTTGGGCGTACTTAAATTCAACATGACGCTATCATGATGTGTAAACATGAATTGTCAGCTCCAGCACTTGGGATTGCAGTCTTGCTGTGAACACTTAGGCTCCTTTTGACTTATTCGACAATTAATTGAGTCATCTAATCTCGGCTTCCTTCGCTAGCTTACTCGCTTATCTAGACCGTATAAACAAACGCTTAGGTTCCACGTAATTTGTTGATAACTTACCGGCCCTTCTATGAAGTTATCAACTTTACTATATATATATTAAATCTGAACCTTTTATAGTTTATGTATGAGCACTTTTTGCACTAACTTACCAACTTTTATTTGCATAACTTACGTATTCGCATTGTCTTCCCTGGAAAATCATGGGACTTTCCAACATTACTCAGCATCCGCATTAATTATGAAATTCATCATAATACTAGTGTACATCTCTATTATTAGCCCTTGGATTAGTGAACATTTCTAAGTTTACCCCTTGGATTATCCTTTCAGGCTCCCCTTTTGGGGTTAGAACTGGAATGCTTCTCGTGGGCCTGTAATAGAGATCTAATGCCTGACGAAAGCAAAATCATCCAATGGGCCAAATCAAAAAGATAATTGCGTGCGAGTCTAGGCCTAATAAGCATGCAATTACGCAAACGAACATCCTTGCTTTTGTGGCATTTATGTTACGAAGCGGTCAGAGATAATGACACAATTTATTAACTTTGGCCCAATATACTGATATGATCTTTAAATTTTTAATTTGTTAAATGCCGTTCATGAACTTTAGTTTAATGCGTTATGTGGTCTTTTAACTTTTAATTTGTTCAATGTGATCCATAAACTTTTAGCACATGTTTAATGTAATATTGAATTATTAAAAAAATATTTAATGTTATCCCTTCATTAATTCAAGATGAGGGACCACTTTGAACAATTTTTTATAGCCAAGGACTAAAATGAACATATACCAAAAGTTCATGGATTACATTGATCAAATTAAAAGTTGGGGCCCATTACATATCGAGATAAAGTTCACGAATTACATTGAATAATTAAAAGTTCAATGACACATTTCCGTTCCAAGTTCATAGATTATTTTGTTATTTTTCTAGCGGTTACATGCAAAACAAAGTACTTGCCGCCGTGTTCAAAACCGTCGTGAAGTGTTTCATAATGAAACAGCAAGTACCCTAGTGTGTTTTTACAACCTAATACCTAAACTTTTCTTTTTTTTCAATCAGTACCTCAACTTTTAAAATTTAGTTCCATGGGAGGCCTCCGTTAAAGTTGCGGACGGAAAATGCCAAGGCGACAGTAACGTCGTTAAGTAGTATCATTTGTTCTTATTATCATCCGACATGGCCTCTTGAAATGATGCCACGTCTGCAGAGACATATTGGACGACTAAGATCGCCAAAGTCACACACACTCTCTCTCTCTCTCGTCTCTCTCTCTTCCTTCATCACCCAACATGCAAATGAAATGAAAATGGCATAATCTGTCTTGAGTAATCGGCCACGTCAGCAATTGTGCTTAATTTTTGCTGAATAAGAGAGCCCAATAGTAAAAGTTGTACGATGTAGAATTTATTTATCGCGCACCTGACGTTGAGCCCGATTGAGAAATTGATATATGTGATTGAATTAAAAGTGAGTTTAGGTACTCAATTATAAAATAGACAATTCAAATACTCGTGGTGTCATTGCATTTATTCCTTTTCCCTATCAGGTGGCGGTGTCTAGCTGCGAACTCTTGCAATTTCGTTATCAGATTTAACTTATCTAACATGTCCCAAGGCCTTAGCTAATTGCACTGGCTGAAACTACTGGCTGAAATCTTTTGCTGGCTGATTGTGATCATAAAAGATACTTTTAGGTTGTTCTGGTGCTTCATGACATTATTATGTTTAAACTTAGATTTATTTTTTTGCACAACTCAAGATTTATTTATTTGGTATCTTTTTTTCTTGGTGGTACTATGGTCACTTCGACTATTGCCGTAATTAGTTGGCGCGTTAGGGAGATGTCCAATAAAAAATTGGAGGTCCCGTTGTGTGAAACTGTTTAGGTGGCATGATAATCATTCGATTAAACGATCTGGTTAAAACACTTTTTTATTTTGTTTTTGGATGATTTTTGAGAACTGAACGTGTTTGATAAAAGCATAAAATTTCATTTCAAAAATTGCTTCTTTTCCTATTTTTCATTTAAGTCAAATAACTATGTAGTTAATTTGTAAAATTTCATCCTAAATTGAAGACTAATTTCTAATGCACACTAAAATAATTTAAAATATATTATTTTTTAGCATGTCATAAATAAAACATAAATTTTAATATATAATGTTTGAAGTTCATGAGCATGAGTCGATTCCCATATTAATGACTCATTTGTTTTTTTTAAGTTGCGTTGTCTAGATACATGAAACATCTTGTGATGCACAACTACGAGTATGCGTGTTGTATGCCCTCATTTGTAATATTTTTGTAGGAGAGTGAAATCTATTAAATTTAGGTCCAAATTTATGAAAATAAGGTCAACTAGCCTAATCTAAGCTTCTTCTATTTTTGGGATTTTCTAAAAAAAATTAAAATTTCTATTTTTTTATTTTTGATTTTATTTTATTTTATTTCTATTAGTTAGAGGGAAAGTGGCAGAAAATTAAAAGAAAAGTGAAATGCGAACTTCATTCTATTTTGTTATTTTAAAAGTGTTTTTTTTTGAGCCAACTTTTTTGTTCTAGATTTGGCTCTAAAAGTGATTCGATTTCTAAAACGATTCGAGAATAAATCGATTATTTACGTTACCAAATAGTATTATCTCTTTTCTATTTCGGATGAGATTAGAATCGTTTTGGCCTTACATTTGAGGCCGCCACATGTCGAACTTAATTGATTGATGGGACTTGCTGTTTTCCATGGACATTGTAAATTGTCCTCGACAAAGCTGCTATATCTGATTTGGCTTTTGAGAAAATCTTTAGAAAAATCCAAGTACGTTAGGTTAAAGTGATTTTTGAAATGCTAATAATATTTGATAAATTATAATTTAAAAGTCCATTCAGAGGTATTTTGATTTAATGGGTTTGAAAAGCGCACTTTGTAAATTACTTTTACTAATTGTCTTTTTTGAAAAGGCCCATGGCCGATGAGACCAAATCTAACTCTGGTGAAGATAGACCTGTCATCGGCCGGCTAGATCTGGCCACGCCGTGGCTGAGCTTCATCGGCGACATATGCAAGGTAAGGACATTTTAAATGAATGAAAGTTTACTGAGGGCAAAATCAAAAGAAAAGAATGTATTAGCATTTGGAAATGCTCAAAGCCCTACTCCCGAACGCACTCGAAGGCCATCTTCGAAACCCCAATCTTCCTTTTCGTCTTCCTTCCTTCACTCTAGCCATCCCTAAATCCACAATCCTCCCCTTGATAGCCCCAAATCTCACGCCTCCAATCTGGTGCCTCAATCCGTACATTGTTCGGCTCGATTCTAATCTCAGATCGGTTGGAGAGGAATCACTTCGAGCGGGCATGAAATCAATGCTGGAGGTTGACGTAGAGGTGGACGCGATAAATGTACAATGACTTTTTTAAAAATCTTTTTATGCAACTTTCAGTTTTTCGAGCATATCATGCACGCGTCTTAAAATTAATTGAAAATTAATCTATTTTTCAGTTAACTAAATTGGACAAAATTAGTTGAAGACTTAATTGCATCATTTTAGTTTTGGACTTTATTGCACTTTCTGTAATTTTAGGATTTTTAATGCATTTATTCCTAAACTTAACATCTTGGTGACTTTAATAAATTAATGTTGATCCAAATACCCTGTTTGATTATTAACGTAGGCAAGTCAAAAACAAATAAGAGTCGATAATTTCCCGTAAAAGTTAGTAATTTTAACTCATTGCCAGTTACATAAATAATTTCGATAAGAAAGATTTACATAAATAAATGTATGGTTATTGAAATGGTTGGTAATGTGGCACATTCGTGAAAATGCTGGTAACTTATCAACCTGTTACTATCTAAATAATGACCGTCAAAATTTGTTACCAACAGATTTTGACATTACCGACGTGGTCCACATTTCACCAGCTGCATGAGAAAGTGTTCCCAATTTTGCCATGGAATTTTAGACATAAGCGGAAAAGATCAGGACGATCGACAAAGTGGCAAGCACAGAACAATTAAAGACCTGTAACTTCGATTGCTCCGCTGCATTCGAGAAAAATCATGATAAAAATATTTTTTGAAAATAATTTTTCAGGTTTTTTTTTTCGTTTCAGGTTATGGAACTCGTTTTCTGAACTTCAGGCTTATTTGTTTCGCATTTTTTTTATTTTTCGCTATTTAGATTGCTTAGGGAAATAAGCCAATAGAAAACTTAATGCTTAAATTCAGGAATTTATGACTAGACATTAGCGCTTGGACTAGAAACTCTACATTTGGACACGATTACCCCAGGCTGTTCACGGGCCTTAGAGCGGGCATGGGTCTAGAGGCTAGGCTGGGTCCACTGGAGACCATCAAGGCCAAACCCCTGTCCATATAGGGTAGGCCCAAACCCCGGTGCCCGAGCTCGAGACACCAATGCTCATGTCGAGACCTCCACGCTGGGCCAGTCCATAGAGGTCGGGCCCAAGACATCGATGCTTATGCCCAAATCCCGGGCGCCGGTCCTATGGGCAGTCGATAAGGCTACTCAGACCCTAGTGTCTAGTACATCAGTCGGCGAGTCAAGATGTTCGACTTGGGACACTAGTGCTGTGTGTTGGGAACACGGCTTCGGCGTTCCATAAAGTTTGAGCCCAAGACCCAGCTTGTCCCGCTCCCTAGTGCCCAGCTCAGTCCATTGAGGCCAAGCTTAGGTCTACGAGGTCGGGCCAAATGCCCAATGCTCAAGCCTCAATCCATGAAATTGCATATTAGTTCTAAACACCGGGCTCTCGGACCTCAAGCCCGTGCCCGTCGAGTCCATTGAGGCCAAGCTCGGACCCTAGTACCCATGCCTGGGTCGTCGACGCCCAAGCTCAGACCCCATGCTCTGCCTAGATCCGCGCTTGAGCCTGGATCCATTAAGGCCATGGCTCAAACTCCGTGCCCATGCCCGAGTCCAGTCCCAATGCCTAGGCCCTGTCTATCAAGGCGGCCCGGACCTCGACGCCCATGCTCGGGCCCTTGGTGCCCTAGCTCATGTGCCCATGTCGGAGTCCGAGTCCTTGGTCTCCGTGCCCATGTCCTCGTGCCCTGGACCAAATTGGTCGAGGTTGGGCCGAGACCTCAGCACCTAGGCTTGTGTCCGGTGGGGCTAGGGGGGGGGGCCGGGGCCCCCTTGGTCGAGCTCACGGTCCATCAAGGTCAAGCCTAGGACCCTAGTGCCCGAGCTTGGGTCCATGGAGGTCGGATTCGAAACCACAAAGTTGCACTTTGATCCCCGACGCTCAAGGCGGGGACCCCGTACCCTGGCCCTAAGTGTGGTGCCGACACTCGGGGCTAGGGCCCAACGCTTGAGATCGAGTCTCTAGTGCCCATGACTAGGTCCATCGAGGTTAACCCGGGGACCCCGGTGCTAGTGCTAGTGCCATTGCCAGGTCCCCGATTGCCCATGCGCAAGTCACTAATGCCCGAATAGTGTATGTTTAATTAGAAAAATTAAATTTCCCTTATCAAAGAACGAAAAATATTTTCTAGTTCATTTTCGTGTTTTAGTCAAACACCAAACAGATATTGTCATTTTCTTGAAAAATATTTTTCGATCACGAAACAAATGGAATCTAAGTGAGCATACATTCTTTGATCGAAAATGATTTTCATTTGGCTGATCATTTTCAGCAAACCAAATGTGAGAAAGTCTAGAAAACTAATTCGTAGAAAATCATTTCACTCAAACAAATATATCCTTAGTTAAAACGGGATCATCTCGCGATCGGAACATCTATTTCGTTGTTATAACCTGAAAACCTTTATCCCGTCTTTCCTGTTCAGACGACACGACGCGGGCGCATTGGCCCGATCACAAGCCGCACAGAACCGGACAATTGAAATCTCTCCGAAAATGCGAATCCAAAGTTCGGTTGACTCAATGGCGACCATTTAAGGTTGGCTGGAAATTTGGCACACGTCATGGCCACGACAGGAATCGATGCAACATAAAACAATTCAGAAATGGCTTTTGATAATCCTTCTTGGCCAGTCAAGCCCAGCTGTGTTTTTTGAAGTTTTGTCCACGAAAACGACTCCCGCTACACGGAACGCGCGCGCGTCGAACCAAGCCTTAGTTTTACGTAACGGCACGTCGCTTTTGGGCCTTCGATATACTTATCGTCTCCCTTTTTTTTTTTTTTTTTTGTTGTTGTTCGAAGATATACTTATCGTCCCCTCGAAAATAATGTTTTGTTCTCAGGTGCTTTGTTTTTTTCTCTTTGTTTTGCTCTTTCTAATCGTGTGGGTTCATCCGTTGTGGTGGAGGTGAATCAAAGATGACGTGTGGATTTCGATTTTCATCCTGTAGTCCAGTTATTTTAAAAAATAGTTACTACCACAAGAAATATCAAATCGATACATCCACGCCGTATTTATGCCAAAAAAAAAAAATTTCATATCACCAAAAATTCACGACTAACCTGTTTGAAATTTAGAGTAAAATTGGAGCTGATATGGTACGGATGTATCGAAATTTTAATGTCCGATATTTTATCTTTAATTTTCGTATTTAATTATCACTGAACTTGACCTTCGTGCTAGTAGAAGTTGTTCTCGATTTTGATTGACTTCGTCATGGAAATCGATTAGCATCCCACTTCAAAAGAGAACCACTTCTCTCGTCAATGGCCTCTGCTTAAGTAAAACGCTAAGGCTACGTTTGGCAATCAAGATGTGTTTGGTTCCTGCTCATGATAATATACAATTGATATAAAAGGGATATAGTCTAGATATAATTATCCATTGGAGGAAGTAGGAC